>JBAIAA010001095.1:0-448539 GCA_037893245.1 Crossaster papposus
AATGAGCTCGCGCGCAGTCATTTTCACTGATTTAGTCACATGCACCCTTTAATAGCACTTACTGGGGCCTTTGGTAAGAAAAATGGGACTCAAAACAATGACAATTTACCTAAGATACAGTAACCACTTCAAAAAAATAAATGCGGTGGACTTGCTGTTCTAAAATGGCGCGTAAAATGGCGTGCTACAGTTTAGTGCGCCGCCATCTTTGATTCATATAGGTTCTACTACACTAAATACGGCGCTCATTGTAACCAACACAAAAATTGAAAGAAAGAGCGCCGCCTGGTGACGCTCATGAGTAGAGTGGCCATATTTTTTTGACTGGAAATCAAAGATTAAGACTCCTAGAACAATTTTCTTTTCAAATTTATAGGGGTTGACCGAATGAATTTTTTTTTATACTCCTCTCCGCACAAACCACCCCTAAACTGGTGGCCCAGCTCTGGGCCCAGGTATCAATGTAGCCCCCCGCCTCTATGCGAAATAGACCCTGGTATTGGTCTTTTCTGTGAACGAAATCCCCCGAGTTGGAAGCCACGGGTCACCAATTCTTGATTTCCACAATTATTTCTACAATCAGTCCAATGTATAGGCCCCAGGGACCTCTTATTCAAAATTACCGGAGGGATCACAAAATATTAATGAGCTCGCGCGCAGTCATTTTCACTGATTTAGTCACATGCACCCTTTAATAGCACTTACTGGGGCCTTTGGTAAGAAAAATGGGACTCAAAACAATGACAATTTACCTAAGATACAGTAACCACTTCAAAAAAATAAATGCGGTGGACTTGCTGTTCTAAAATGGCGCGTAAAATGGCGTGCTACAGTTTAGTGCGCCGCCATCTTTGATTCATATAGGTTCTACTACACTAAATACGGCGCTCATTGTAACCAACACAAAAATTGAAAGAAAGAGCGCCGCCTGGTGACGCTCATGAGTAGAGTGGCCATATTTTTTTGACTGGAAATCAAAGATTAAGACTCCTAGAACAATTTTCTTTTCAAATTTATAGGGGTTGACCGAATGAATTTTTTTTTATACTCCTCTCCGCACAAACCACCCCTAAACTGGTGGCCCAGCTCTGGGCCCAGGTATCAATGTAGCCCCCCGCCTCTATGCGAAATAGACCCTGGTATTGGTCTTTTCTGTGAACGAAATCCCCCGAGTTGGAAGCCACGGGTCACCAATTCTTGATTTCCACAATTATTTCTACAATCAGTCCAATGTATAGGCCCCAGGGACCTCTTATTCAAAATTACCGGAGGGATCACAAAATATTAATGAGCTCGCGCGCAGTCATTTTCACTGATTTAGTCACATGCACCCTTTAATAGCACTTACTGGGGCCTTTGGTAAGAAAAATGGGACTCAAAACAATGACAATTTACCTAAGATACAGTAACCACTTCAAAAAAATAAATGCGGTGGACTTGCTGTTCTAAAATGGCGCGTAAAATGGCGTGCTACAGTTTAGTGCGCCGCCATCTTTGATTCATATAGGTTCTACTACACTAATACGGCGCTCATTGTAACCAACACAAAAATTGAAAGAAAGAGCGCCGCCTGGTGACGCTCATGAGTAGAGTGGCCATATTTTTTTGACTGGAAATCAAAGATTAAGACTCCTAGAACAATTTTCTTTTCAAATTTATAGGGGTTGACCGAATGAATTTTTTTTTATACTCCTCTCCGCACAAACCACCCCTAAACTGGTGGCCCAGCTCTGGGCCCAGGTATCAATGTAGCCCCCCGCCTCTATGCGAAATAGACCCTGGTATTGGTCTTTTCTGTGAACGAAATCCCCCGAGTTGGAAGCCACGGGTCACCAATTCTTGATTTCCACAATTATTTCTACAATCAGTCCAATGTATAGGCCCCAGGGACCTCTTATTCAAAATTACCGGAGGGATCACAAAATATTAATGAGCTCGCGCGCAGTCATTTTCACTGATTTAGTCACATGCACCCTTTAATAGCACTTACTGGGGCCTTTGGTAAGAAAAATGGGACTCAAAACAATGACAATTTACCTAAGATACAGTAACCACTTCAAAAAAATAAATGCGGTGGACTTGCTGTTCTAAAATGGCGCGTAAAATGGCGTGCTACAGTTTAGTGCGCCGCCATCTTTGATTCATATAGGTTCTACTACACTAAATACGGCGCTCATTGTAACCAACACAAAAATTGAAAGAAAGAGCGCCGCCTGGTGACGCTCATGAGTAGAGTGGCCATATTTTTTTGACTGGAAATCAAAGATTAAGACTCCTAGAACAATTTTCTTTTCAAATTTATAGGGGTTGACCGAATGAATTTTTTTTTATACTCCTCTCCGCACAAACCACCCCTAAACTGGTGGCCCAGCTCTGGGCCCAGGTATCAATGTAGCCCCCCGCCTCTATGCGAAATAGACCCTGGTATTGGTCTTTTCTGTGAACGAAATCCCCCGAGTTGGAAGCCACGGGTCACCAATTCTTGATTTCCACAATTATTTCTACAATCAGTCCAATGTATAGGCCCCAGGGACCTCTTATTCAAAATTACCGGAGGGATCACAAAATATTAATGAGCTCGCGCGCAGTCATTTTCACTGATTTAGTCACATGCACCCTTTAATAGCACTTACTGGGGCCTTTGGTAAGAAAAATGGGACTCAAAACAATGACAATTTACCTAAGATACAGTAACCACTTCAAAAAAATAAATGCGGTGGACTTGCTGTTCTAAAATGGCGCGTAAAATGGCGTGCTACAGTTTAGTGCGCCGCCATCTTTGATTCATATAGGTTCTACTACACTAAATACGGCGCTCATTGTAACCAACACAAAAATTGAAAGAAAGAGCGCCGCCTGGTGACGCTCATGAGTAGAGTGGCCATATTTTTTTGACTGGAAATCAAAGATTAAGACTCCTAGAACAATTTTCTTTTCAAATTTATAGGGGTTGACCGAATGAATTTTTTTTTATACTCCTCTCCGCACAAACCACCCCTAAACTGGTGGCCCAGCTCTGGGCCCAGGTATCAATGTAGCCCCCCGCCTCTATGCGAAATAGACCCTGGTATTGGTCTTTTCTGTGAACGAAATCCCCCGAGTTGGAAGCCACGGGTCACCAATTCTTGATTTCCACAATTATTTCTACAATCAGTCCAATGTATAGGCCCCAGGGACCTCTTATTCAAAATTACCGGAGGGATCACAAAATATTAATGAGCTCGCGCGCAGTCATTTTCACTGATTTAGTCACATGCACCCTTTAATAGCACTTACTGGGGCCTTTGGTAAGAAAAATGGGACTCAAAACAATGACAATTTACCTAAGATACAGTAACCACTTCAAAAAAATAAATGCGGTGGACTTGCTGTTCTAAAATGGCGCGTAAAATGGCGTGCTACAGTTTAGTGCGCCGCCATCTTTGATTCATATAGGTTCTACTACACTAAATACGGCGCTCATTGTAACCAACACAAAAATTGAAAGAAAGAGCGCCGCCTGGTGACGCTCATGAGTAGAGTGGCCATATTTTTTTGACTGGAAATCAAAGATTAAGACTCCTAGAACAATTTTCTTTTCAAATTTATAGGGGTTGACCGAATGAATTTTTTTTTATACTCCTCTCCGCACAAACCACCCCTAAACTGGTGGCCCAGCTCTGGGCCCAGGTATCAATGTAGCCCCCCGCCTCTATGCGAAATAGACCCTGGTATTGGTCTTTTCTGTGAACGAAATCCCCCGAGTTGGAAGCCACGGGTCACCAATTCTTGATTTCCACAATTATTTCTACAATCAGTCCAATGTATAGGCCCCAGGGACCTCTTATTCAAAATTACCGGAGGGATCACAAAATATTAATGAGCTCGCGCGCAGTCATTTTCACTGATTTAGTCACATGCACCCTTTAATAGCACTTACTGGGGCCTTTGGTAAGAAAAATGGGACTCAAAACAATGACAATTTACCTAAGATACAGTAACCACTTCAAAAAATAAATGCGGTGGACTTGCTGTTCTAAAATGGCGCGTAAAATGGCGTGCTACAGTTTAGTGCGCCGCCATCTTTGATTCATATAGGTTCTACTACACTAAATACGGCGCTCATTGTAACCAACACAAAAATTGAAAGAAGAGCGCCGCCTGGTGACGCTCATGAGTAGAGTGGCCATATTTTTTTGACTGGAAATCAAAGATTAAGACTCCTAGAACAATTTTCTTTTCAAATTTATAGGGGTTGACCGAATGAATTTTTTTTATACTCCTCTCCGCACAAACCACCCCTAAACTGGTGGCCCAGCTCTGGGCCCAGGTATCAATGTAGCCCCCCGCCTCTATGCGAAATAGACCCTGGTATTGGTCTTTTCTGTGAACGAAATCCCCCGAGTTGGAAGCCACGGGTCACCAATTCTTGATTTCCACAATTATTTCTACAATCAGTCCAATGTATAGGCCCCAGGGACCTCTTATTCAAAATTACCGGAGGGATCACAAAATATTAATGAGCTCGCGCGCAGTCATTTTCACTGATTTAGTCACATGCACCCTTTAATAGCACTTACTGGGGCCTTTGGTAAGAAAAATGGGACTCAAAACAATGACAATTTACCTAAGATACAGTAACCACTTCAAAAAAATAAATGCGGTGGACTTGCTGTTCTAAAATGGCGCGTAAAATGGCGTGCTACAGTTTAGTGCGCCGCCATCTTTGATTCATATAGGTTCTACTACACTAAATACGGCGCTCATTGTAACCAACACAAAAATTGAAAGAAAGAGCGCCGCCTGGTGACGCTCATGAGTAGAGTGGCCATATTTTTTTGACTGGAAATCAAAGATTAAGACTCCTAGAACAATTTTCTTTTCAAATTTATAGGGGTTGACCGAATGAATTTTTTTTTATACTCCTCTCCGCACAAACCACCCCTAAACTGGTGGCCCAGCTCTGGGCCCAGGTATCAATGTAGCCCCCCGCCTCTATGCGAAATAGACCCTGGTATTGGTCTTTTCTGTGAACGAAATCCCCCGAGTTGGAAGCCACGGGTCACCAATTCTTGATTTCCACAATTATTTCTACAATCAGTCCAATGTATAGGCCCCAGGGACCTCTTATTCAAAATTACCGGAGGGATCACAAAATATTAATGAGCTCGCGCGCAGTCATTTTCACTGATTTAGTCACATGCACCCTTTAATAGCACTTACTGGGGCCTTTGGTAAGAAAAATGGGACTCAAAACAATGACAATTTACCTAAGATACAGTAACCACTTCAAAAAAATAAATGCGGTGGACTTGCTGTTCTAAAATGGCGCGTAAAATGGCGTGCTACAGTTTAGTGCGCCGCCATCTTTGATTCATATAGGTTCTACTACACTAAATACGGCGCTCATTGTAACCAACACAAAAATTGAAAGAAAGAGCGCCGCCTGGTGACGCTCATGAGTAGAGTGGCCATATTTTTTTGACTGGAAATCAAAGATTAAGACTCCTAGAACAATTTTCTTTTCAAATTTATAGGGGTTGACCGAATGAATTTTTTTGTATACTCCTCTCCGCACAAACCACCCCTAAACTGGTGGCCCAGCTCTGGGCCCAGGTATCAATGTAGCCCCCCGCCTCTATGCGAAATAGACCCTGGTATTGGTCTTTTCTGTGAACGAAATCCCCCGAGTTGGAAGCCACGGGTCACCAATTCTTGATTTCCACAATTATTTCTACAATCAGTCCAATGTATAGGCCCCAGGGACCTCTTATTCAAAATTACCGGAGGGATCACAAAATATTAATGAGCTCGCGCGCAGTCATTTTCACTGATTTAGTCACATGCACCCTTTAATAGCACTTACTGGGGCCTTTGGTAAGAAAAATGGGACTCAAAACAATGACAATTTACCTAAGATACAGTAACCACTTCAAAAAAATAAATGCGGTGGACTTGCTGTTCTAAAATGGCGCGTAAAATGGCGTGCTACAGTTTAGTGCGCCGCCATCTTTGATTCATATAGGTTCTACTACACTAAATACGGCGCTCATTGTAACCAACACAAAAATTGAAAGAAAGAGCGCCGCCTGGTGACGCTCATGAGTAGAGTGGCCATATTTTTTTGACTGGAAATCAAAGATTAAGACTCCTAGAACAATTTTCTTTTCAAATTTATAGGGGTTGACCGAATGAATTTTTTTTTATACTCCTCTCCGCACAAACCACCCCTAAACTGGTGGCCCAGCTCTGGGCCCAGGTATCAATGTAGCCCCCCGCCTCTATGCGAAATAGACCCTGGTATTGGTCTTTTCTGTGAACGAAATCCCCCGAGTTGGAAGCCACGGGTCACCAATTCTTGATTTCCACAATTATTTCTACAATCAGTCCAATGTATAGGCCCCAGGGACCTCTTATTCAAAATTACCGGAGGGATCACAAAATATTAATGAGCTCGCGCGCAGTCATTTTCACTGATTTAGTCACATGCACCCTTTAATAGCACTTACTGGGGCCTTTGGTAAGAAAAATGGGACTCAAAACAATGACAATTTACCTAAGATACAGTAACCACTTCAAAAAAATAAATGCGGTGGACTTGCTGTTCTAAAATGGCGCGTAAAATGGCGTGCTACAGTTTAGTGCGCCGCCATCTTTGATTCATATAGGTTCTACTACACTAAATACGGCGCTCATTGTAACCAACACAAAAATTGAAAGAAAGAGCGCCGCCTGGTGACGCTCATGAGTAGAGTGGCCATATTTTTTTGACTGGAAATCAAAGATTAAGACTCCTAGAACAATTTTCTTTTCAAATTTATAGGGGTTGACCGAATGAATTTTTTTGTATACTCCTCTCCGCACAAACCACCCCTAAACTGGTGGCCCAGCTCTGGGCCCAGGTATCAATGTAGCCCCCCGCCTCTATGCGAAATAGACCCTGGTATTGGTCTTTTCTGTGAACGAAATCCCCCGAGTTGGAAGCCACGGGTCACCAATTCTTGATTTCCACAATTATTTCTACAATCAGTCCAATGTATAGGCCCCAGGGACCTCTTATTCAAAATTACCGGAGGGATCACAAAATATTAATGAGCTCGCGCGCAGTCATTTTCACTGATTTAGTCACATGCACCCTTTAATAGCACTTACTGGGGCCTTTGGTAAGAAAAATGGGACTCAAAACAATGACAATTTACCTAAGATACAGTAACCACTTCAAAAAAATAAATGCGGTGGACTTGCTGTTCTAAAATGGCGCGTAAAATGGCGTGCTACAGTTTAGTGCGCCGCCATCTTTGATTCATATAGGTTCTACTACACTAAATACGGCGCTCATTGTAACCAACACAAAAATTGAAAGAAAGAGCGCCGCCTGGTGACGCTCATGAGTAGAGTGGCCATATTTTTTTGACTGGAAATCAAAGATTAAGACTCCTAGAACAATTTTCTTTTCAAATTTATAGGGGTTGACCGAATGAATTTTTTTTTATACTCCTCTCCGCACAAACCACCCCTAAACTGGTGGCCCAGCTCTGGGCCCAGGTATCAATGTAGCCCCCCGCCTCTATGCGAAATAGACCCTGGTATTGGTCTTTTCTGTGAACGAAATCCCCCGAGTTGGAAGCCACGGGTCACCAATTCTTGATTTCCACAATTATTTCTACAATCAGTCCAATGTATAGGCCCCAGGGACCTCTTATTCAAAATTACCGGAGGGATCACAAAATATTAATGAGCTCGCGCGCAGTCATTTTCACTGATTTAGTCACATGCACCCTTTAATAGCACTTACTGGGGCCTTTGGTAAGAAAAATGGGACTCAAAACAATGACAATTTACCTAAGATACAGTAACCACTTCAAAAAAATAAATGCGGTGGACTTGCTGTTCTAAAATGGCGCGTAAAATGGCGTGCTACAGTTTAGTGCGCCGCCATCTTTGATTCATATAGGTTCTACTACACTAAATACGGCGCTCATTGTAACCAACACAAAAATTGAAAGAAAGAGCGCCGCCTGGTGACGCTCATGAGTAGAGTGGCCATATTTTTTTGACTGGAAATCAAAGATTAAGACTCCTAGAACAATTTTCTTTTCAAATTTATAGGGGTTGACCGAATGAATTTTTTTTTATACTCCTCTCCGCACAAACCACCCCTAAACTGGTGGCCCAGCTCTGGGCCCAGGTATCAATGTAGCCCCCCGCCTCTATGCGAAATAGACCCTGGTATTGGTCTTTTCTGTGAACGAAATCCCCCGAGTTGGAAGCCACGGGTCACCAATTCTTGATTTCCACAATTATTTCTACAATCAGTCCAATGTATAGGCCCCAGGGACCTCTTATTCAAAATTACCGGAGGGATCACAAAATATTAATGAGCTCGCGCGCAGTCATTTTCACTGATTTAGTCACATGCACCCTTTAATAGCACTTACTGGGGCCTTTGGTAAGAAAAATGGGACTCAAAACAATGACAATTTACCTAAGATACAGTAACCACTTCAAAAAAATAAATGCGGTGGACTTGCTGTTCTAAAATGGCGCGTAAAATGGCGTGCTACAGTTTAGTGCGCCGCCATCTTTGATTCATATAGGTTCTACTACACTAAATACGGCGCTCATTGTAACCAACACAAAAATTGAAAGAAAGAGCGCCGCCTGGTGACGCTCATGAGTAGAGTGGCCATATTTTTTTGACTGGAAATCAAAGATTAAGACTCCTAGAACAATTTTCTTTTCAAATTTATAGGGGTTGACCGAATGAATTTTTTTGTATACTCCTCTCCGCACAAACCACCCCTAAACTGGTGGCCCAGCTCTGGGCCCAGGTATCAATGTAGCCCCCCGCCTCTATGCGAAATAGACCCTGGTATTGGTCTTTTCTGTGAACGAAATCCCCCGAGTTGGAAGCCACGGGTCACCAATTCTTGATTTCCACAATTATTTCTACAATCAGTCCAATGTATAGGCCCCAGGGACCTCTTATTCAAAATTACCGGAGGGATCACAAAATATTAATGAGCTCGCGCGCAGTCATTTTCACTGATTTAGTCACATGCACCCTTTAATAGCACTTACTGGGGCCTTTGGTAAGAAAAATGGGACTCAAAACAATGACAATTTACCTAAGATACAGTAACCACTTCAAAAAAATAAATGCGGTGGACTTGCTGTTCTAAAATGGCGCGTAAAATGGCGTGCTACAGTTTAGTGCGCCGCCATCTTTGATTCATATAGGTTCTACTACACTAAATACGGCGCTCATTGTAACCAACACAAAAATTGAAAGAAAGAGCGCCGCCTGGTGACGCTCATGAGTAGAGTGGCCATATTTTTTTGACTGGAAATCAAAGATTAAGACTCCTAGAACAATTTTCTTTTCAAATTTATAGGGGTTGACCGAATGAATTTTTTTTTATACTCCTCTCCGCACAAACCACCCCTAAACTGGTGGCCCAGCTCTGGGCCCAGGTATCAATGTAGCCCCCCGCCTCTATGCGAAATAGACCCTGGTATTGGTCTTTTCTGTGAACGAAATCCCCCGAGTTGGAAGCCACGGGTCACCAATTCTTGATTTCCACAATTATTTCTACAATCAGTCCAATGTATAGGCCCCAGGGACCTCTTATTCAAAATTACCGGAGGGATCACAAAATATTAATGAGCTCGCGCGCAGTCATTTTCACTGATTTAGTCACATGCACCCTTTAATAGCACTTACTGGGGCCTTTGGTAAGAAAAATGGGACTCAAAACAATGACAATTTACCTAAGATACAGTAACCACTTCAAAAAAATAAATGCGGTGGACTTGCTGTTCTAAAATGGCGCGTAAAATGGCGTGCTACAGTTTAGTGCGCCGCCATCTTTGATTCATATAGGTTCTACTACACTAAATACGGCGCTCATTGTAACCAACACAAAAATTGAAAGAAAGAGCGCCGCCTGGTGACGCTCATGAGTAGAGTGGCCATATTTTTTTGACTGGAAATCAAAGATTAAGACTCCTAGAACAATTTTCTTTTCAAATTTATAGGGGTTGACCGAATGAATTTTTTTTTATACTCCTCTCCGCACAAACCACCCCTAAACTGGTGGCCCAGCTCTGGGCCCAGGTATCAATGTAGCCCCCCGCCTCTATGCGAAATAGACCCTGGTATTGGTCTTTTCTGTGAACGAAATCCCCCGAGTTGGAAGCCACGGGTCACCAATTCTTGATTTCCACAATTATTTCTACAATCAGTCCAATGTATAGGCCCCAGGGACCTCTTATTCAAAATTACCGGAGGGATCACAAAATATTAATGAGCTCGCGCGCAGTCATTTTCACTGATTTAGTCACATGCACCCTTTAATAGCACTTACTGGGGCCTTTGGTAAGAAAAATGGGACTCAAAACAATGACAATTTACCTAAGATACAGTAACCACTTCAAAAAAATAAATGCGGTGGACTTGCTGTTCTAAAATGGCGCGTAAAATGGCGTGCTACAGTTTAGTGCGCCGCCATCTTTGATTCATATAGGTTCTACTACACTAAATACGGCGCTCATTGTAACCAACACAAAAATTGAAAGAAAGAGCGCCGCCTGGTGACGCTCATGAGTAGAGTGGCCATATTTTTTTGACTGGAAATCAAAGATTAAGACTCCTAGAACAATTTTCTTTTCAAATTTATAGGGGTTGACCGAATGAATTTTTTTTTATACTCCTCTCCGCACAAACCACCCCTAAACTGGTGGCCCAGCTCTGGGCCCAGGTATCAATGTAGCCCCCCGCCTCTATGCGAAATAGACCCTGGTATTGGTCTTTTCTGTGAACGAAATCCCCCGAGTTGGAAGCCACGGGTCACCAATTCTTGATTTCCACAATTATTTCTACAATCAGTCCAATGTATAGGCCCCAGGGACCTCTTATTCAAAATTACCGGAGGGATCACAAAATATTAATGAGCTCGCGCGCAGTCATTTTCACTGATTTAGTCACATGCACCCTTTAATAGCACTTACTGGGGCCTTTGGTAAGAAAAATGGGACTCAAAACAATGACAATTTACCTAAGATACAGTAACCACTTCAAAAAAATAAATGCGGTGGACTTGCTGTTCTAAAATGGCGCGTAAAATGGCGTGCTACAGTTTAGTGCGCCGCCATCTTTGATTCATATAGGTTCTACTACACTAAATACGGCGCTCATTGTAACCAACACAAAAATTGAAAGAAAGAGCGCCGCCTGGTGACGCTCATGAGTAGAGTGGCCATATTTTTTTGACTGGAAATCAAAGATTAAGACTCCTAGAACAATTTTCTTTTCAAATTTATAGGGGTTGACCGAATGAATTTTTTTGTATACTCCTCTCCGCACAAACCACCCCTAAACTGGTGGCCCAGCTCTGGGCCCAGGTATCAATGTAGCCCCCCGCCTCTATGCGAAATAGACCCTGGTATTGGTCTTTTCTGTGAACGAAATCCCCCGAGTTGGAAGCCACGGGTCACCAATTCTTGATTTCCACAATTATTTCTACAATCAGTCCAATGTATAGGCCCCAGGGACCTCTTATTCAAAATTACCGGAGGGATCACAAAATATTAATGAGCTCGCGCGCAGTCATTTTCACTGATTTAGTCACATGCACCCTTTAATAGCACTTACTGGGGCCTTTGGTAAGAAAAATGGGACTCAAAACAATGACAATTTACCTAAGATACAGTAACCACTTCAAAAAAATAAATGCGGTGGACTTGCTGTTCTAAAATGGCGCGTAAAATGGCGTGCTACAGTTTAGTGCGCCGCCATCTTTGATTCATATAGGTTCTACTACACTAAATACGGCGCTCATTGTAACCAACACAAAAATTGAAAGAAAGAGCGCCGCCTGGTGACGCTCATGAGTAGAGTGGCCATATTTTTTTGACTGGAAATCAAAGATTAAGACTCCTAGAACAATTTTCTTTTCAAATTTATAGGGGTTGACCGAATGAATTTTTTTTTATACTCCTCTCCGCACAAACCACCCCTAAACTGGTGGCCCAGCTCTGGGCCCAGGTATCAATGTAGCCCCCCGCCTCTATGCGAAATAGACCCTGGTATTGGTCTTTTCTGTGAACGAAATCCCCCGAGTTGGAAGCCACGGGTCACCAATTCTTGATTTCCACAATTATTTCTACAATCAGTCCAATGTATAGGCCCCAGGGACCTCTTATTCAAAATTACCGGAGGGATCACAAAATATTAATGAGCTCGCGCGCAGTCATTTTCACTGATTTAGTCACATGCACCCTTTAATAGCACTTACTGGGGCCTTTGGTAAGAAAAATGGGACTCAAAACAATGACAATTTACCTAAGATACAGTAACCACTTCAAAAAAATAAATGCGGTGGACTTGCTGTTCTAAAATGGCGCGTAAAATGGCGTGCTACAGTTTAGTGCGCCGCCATCTTTGATTCATATAGGTTCTACTACACTAAATACGGCGCTCATTGTAACCAACACAAAAATTGAAAGAAAGAGCGCCGCCTGGTGACGCTCATGAGTAGAGTGGCCATATTTTTTTGACTGGAAATCAAAGATTAAGACTCCTAGAACAATTTTCTTTTCAAATTTATAGGGGTTGACCGAATGAATTTTTTTGTATACTCCTCTCCGCACAAACCACCCCTAAACTGGTGGCCCAGCTCTGGGCCCAGGTATCAATGTAGCCCCCCGCCTCTATGCGAAATAGACCCTGGTATTGGTCTTTTCTGTGAACGAAATCCCCCGAGTTGGAAGCCACGGGTCACCAATTCTTGATTTCCACAATTATTTCTACAATCAGTCCAATGTATAGGCCCCAGGGACCTCTTATTCAAAATTACCGGAGGGATCACAAAATATTAATGAGCTCGCGCGCAGTCATTTTCACTGATTTAGTCACATGCACCCTTTAATAGCACTTACTGGGGCCTTTGGTAAGAAAAATGGGACTCAAAACAATGACAATTTACCTAAGATACAGTAACCACTTCAAAAAAATAAATGCGGTGGACTTGCTGTTCTAAAATGGCGCGTAAAATGGCGTGCTACAGTTTAGTGCGCCGCCATCTTTGATTCATATAGGTTCTACTACACTAAATACGGCGCTCATTGTAACCAACACAAAAATTGAAAGAAAGAGCGCCGCCTGGTGACGCTCATGAGTAGAGTGGCCATATTTTTTTGACTGGAAATCAAAGATTAAGACTCCTAGAACAATTTTCTTTTCAAATTTATAGGGGTTGACCGAATGAATTTTTTTTTATACTCCTCTCCGCACAAACCACCCCTAAACTGGTGGCCCAGCTCTGGGCCCAGGTATCAATGTAGCCCCCCGCCTCTATGCGAAATAGACCCTGGTATTGGTCTTTTCTGTGAACGAAATCCCCCGAGTTGGAAGCCACGGGTCACCAATTCTTGATTTCCACAATTATTTCTACAATCAGTCCAATGTATAGGCCCCAGGGACCTCTTATTCAAAATTACCGGAGGGATCACAAAATATTAATGAGCTCGCGCGCAGTCATTTTCACTGATTTAGTCACATGCACCCTTTAATAGCACTTACTGGGGCCTTTGGTAAGAAAAATGGGACTCAAAACAATGACAATTTACCTAAGATACAGTAACCACTTCAAAAAAATAAATGCGGTGGACTTGCTGTTCTAAAATGGCGCGTAAAATGGCGTGCTACAGTTTAGTGCGCCGCCATCTTTGATTCATATAGGTTCTACTACACTAAATACGGCGCTCATTGTAACCAACACAAAAATTGAAAGAAAGAGCGCCGCCTGGTGACGCTCATGAGTAGAGTGGCCATATTTTTTTGACTGGAAATCAAAGATTAAGACTCCTAGAACAATTTTCTTTTCAAATTTATAGGGGTTGACCGAATGAATTTTTTTTTATACTCCTCTCCGCACAAACCACCCCTAAACTGGTGGCCCAGCTCTGGGCCCAGGTATCAATGTAGCCCCCCGCCTCTATGCGAAATAGACCCTGGTATTGGTCTTTTCTGTGAACGAAATCCCCCGAGTTGGAAGCCACGGGTCACCAATTCTTGATTTCCACAATTATTTCTACAATCAGTCCAATGTATAGGCCCCAGGGACCTCTTATTCAAAATTACCGGAGGGATCACAAAATATTAATGAGCTCGCGCGCAGTCATTTTCACTGATTTAGTCACATGCACCCTTTAATAGCACTTACTGGGGCCTTTGGTAAGAAAAATGGGACTCAAAACAATGACAATTTACCTAAGATACAGTAACCACTTCAAAAAAATAAATGCGGTGGACTTGCTGTTCTAAAATGGCGCGTAAAATGGCGTGCTACAGTTTAGTGCGCCGCCATCTTTGATTCATATAGGTTCTACTACACTAAATACGGCGCTCATTGTAACCAACACAAAAATTGAAAGAAAGAGCGCCGCCTGGTGACGCTCATGAGTAGAGTGGCCATATTTTTTTGACTGGAAATCAAAGATTAAGACTCCTAGAACAATTTTCTTTTCAAATTTATAGGGGTTGACCGAATGAATTTTTTTGTATACTCCTCTCCGCACAAACCACCCCTAAACTGGTGGCCCAGCTCTGGGCCCAGGTATCAATGTAGCCCCCCGCCTCTATGCGAAATAGACCCTGGTATTGGTCTTTTCTGTGAACGAAATCCCCCGAGTTGGAAGCCACGGGTCACCAATTCTTGATTTCCACAATTATTTCTACAATCAGTCCAATGTATAGGCCCCAGGGACCTCTTATTCAAAATTACCGGAGGGATCACAAAATATTAATGAGCTCGCGCGCAGTCATTTTCACTGATTTAGTCACATGCACCCTTTAATAGCACTTACTGGGGCCTTTGGTAAGAAAAATGGGACTCAAAACAATGACAATTTACCTAAGATACAGTAACCACTTCAAAAAAATAAATGCGGTGGACTTGCTGTTCTAAAATGGCGCGTAAAATGGCGTGCTACAGTTTAGTGCGCCGCCATCTTTGATTCATATAGGTTCTACTACACTAAATACGGCGCTCATTGTAACCAACACAAAAATTGAAAGAAAGAGCGCCGCCTGGTGACGCTCATGAGTAGAGTGGCCATATTTTTTTGACTGGAAATCAAAGATTAAGACTCCTAGAACAATTTTCTTTTCAAATTTATAGGGGTTGACCGAATGAATTTTTTTTTATACTCCTCTCCGCACAAACCACCCCTAAACTGGTGGCCCAGCTCTGGGCCCAGGTATCAATGTAGCCCCCCGCCTCTATGCGAAATAGACCCTGGTATTGGTCTTTTCTGTGAACGAAATCCCCCGAGTTGGAAGCCACGGGTCACCAATTCTTGATTTCCACAATTATTTCTACAATCAGTCCAATGTATAGGCCCCAGGGACCTCTTATTCAAAATTACCGGAGGGATCACAAAATATTAATGAGCTCGCGCGCAGTCATTTTCACTGATTTAGTCACATGCACCCTTTAATAGCACTTACTGGGGCCTTTGGTAAGAAAAATGGGACTCAAAACAATGACAATTTACCTAAGATACAGTAACCACTTCAAAAAAATAAATGCGGTGGACTTGCTGTTCTAAAATGGCGCGTAAAATGGCGTGCTACAGTTTAGTGCGCCGCCATCTTTGATTCATATAGGTTCTACTACACTAAATACGGCGCTCATTGTAACCAACACAAAAATTGAAAGAAAGAGCGCCGCCTGGTGACGCTCATGAGTAGAGTGGCCATATTTTTTTGACTGGAAATCAAAGATTAAGACTCCTAGAACAATTTTCTTTTCAAATTTATAGGGGTTGACCGAATGAATTTTTTTTTATACTCCTCTCCGCACAAACCACCCCTAAACTGGTGGCCCAGCTCTGGGCCCAGGTATCAATGTAGCCCCCCGCCTCTATGCGAAATAGACCCTGGTATTGGTCTTTTCTGTGAACGAAATCCCCCGAGTTGGAAGCCACGGGTCACCAATTCTTGATTTCCACAATTATTTCTACAATCAGTCCAATGTATAGGCCCCAGGGACCTCTTATTCAAAATTACCGGAGGGATCACAAAATATTAATGAGCTCGCGCGCAGTCATTTTCACTGATTTAGTCACATGCACCCTTTAATAGCACTTACTGGGGCCTTTGGTAAGAAAAATGGGACTCAAAACAATGACAATTTACCTAAGATACAGTAACCACTTCAAAAAAATAAATGCGGTGGACTTGCTGTTCTAAAATGGCGCGTAAAATGGCGTGCTACAGTTTAGTGCGCCGCCATCTTTGATTCATATAGGTTCTACTACACTAAATACGGCGCTCATTGTAACCAACACAAAAATTGAAAGAAAGAGCGCCGCCTGGTGACGCTCATGAGTAGAGTGGCCATATTTTTTTGACTGGAAATCAAAGATTAAGACTCCTAGAACAATTTTCTTTTCAAATTTATAGGGGTTGACCGAATGAATTTTTTTTTATACTCCTCTCCGCACAAACCACCCCTAAACTGGTGGCCCAGCTCTGGGCCCAGGTATCAATGTAGCCCCCCGCCTCTATGCGAAATAGACCCTGGTATTGGTCTTTTCTGTGAACGAAATCCCCCGAGTTGGAAGCCACGGGTCACCAATTCTTGATTTCCACAATTATTTCTACAATCAGTCCAATGTATAGGCCCCAGGGACCTCTTATTCAAAATTACCGGAGGGATCACAAAATATTAATGAGCTCGCGCGCAGTCATTTTCACTGATTTAGTCACATGCACCCTTTAATAGCACTTACTGGGGCCTTTGGTAAGAAAAATGGGACTCAAAACAATGACAATTTACCTAAGATACAGTAACCACTTCAAAAAAATAAATGCGGTGGACTTGCTGTTCTAAAATGGCGCGTAAAATGGCGTGCTACAGTTTAGTGCGCCGCCATCTTTGATTCATATAGGTTCTACTACACTAAATACGGCGCTCATTGTAACCAACACAAAAATTGAAAGAAAGAGCGCCGCCTGGTGACGCTCATGAGTAGAGTGGCCATATTTTTTTGACTGGAAATCAAAGATTAAGACTCCTAGAACAATTTTCTTTTCAAATTTATAGGGGTTGACCGAATGAATTTTTTTTTATACTCCTCTCCGCACAAACCACCCCTAAACTGGTGGCCCAGCTCTGGGCCCAGGTATCAATGTAGCCCCCCGCCTCTATGCGAAATAGACCCTGGTATTGGTCTTTTCTGTGAACGAAATCCCCCGAGTTGGAAGCCACGGGTCACCAATTCTTGATTTCCACAATTATTTCTACAATCAGTCCAATGTATAGGCCCCAGGGACCTCTTATTCAAAATTACCGGAGGGATCACAAAATATTAATGAGCTCGCGCGCAGTCATTTTCACTGATTTAGTCACATGCACCCTTTAATAGCACTTACTGGGGCCTTTGGTAAGAAAAATGGGACTCAAAACAATGACAATTTACCTAAGATACAGTAACCACTTCAAAAAAATAAATGCGGTGGACTTGCTGTTCTAAAATGGCGCGTAAAATGGCGTGCTACAGTTTAGTGCGCCGCCATCTTTGATTCATATAGGTTCTACTACACTAAATACGGCGCTCATTGTAACCAACACAAAAATTGAAAGAAAGAGCGCCGCCTGGTGACGCTCATGAGTAGAGTGGCCATATTTTTTTGACTGGAAATCAAAGATTAAGACTCCTAGAACAATTTTCTTTTCAAATTTATAGGGGTTGACCGAATGAATTTTTTTTTATACTCCTCTCCGCACAAACCACCCCTAAACTGGTGGCCCAGCTCTGGGCCCAGGTATCAATGTAGCCCCCCGCCTCTATGCGAAATAGACCCTGGTATTGGTCTTTTCTGTGAACGAAATCCCCCGAGTTGGAAGCCACGGGTCACCAATTCTTGATTTCCACAATTATTTCTACAATCAGTCCAATGTATAGGCCCCAGGGACCTCTTATTCAAAATTACCGGAGGGATCACAAAATATTAATGAGCTCGCGCGCAGTCATTTTCACTGATTTAGTCACATGCACCCTTTAATAGCACTTACTGGGGCCTTTGGTAAGAAAAATGGGACTCAAAACAATGACAATTTACCTAAGATACAGTAACCACTTCAAAAAAATAAATGCGGTGGACTTGCTGTTCTAAAATGGCGCGTAAAATGGCGTGCTACAGTTTAGTGCGCCGCCATCTTTGATTCATATAGGTTCTACTACACTAAATACGGCGCTCATTGTAACCAACACAAAAATTGAAAGAAAGAGCGCCGCCTGGTGACGCTCATGAGTAGAGTGGCCATATTTTTTTGACTGGAAATCAAAGATTAAGACTCCTAGAACAATTTTCTTTTCAAATTTATAGGGGTTGACCGAATGAATTTTTTTTTATACTCCTCTCCGCACAAACCACCCCTAAACTGGTGGCCCAGCTCTGGGCCCAGGTATCAATGTAGCCCCCCGCCTCTATGCGAAATAGACCCTGGTATTGGTCTTTTCTGTGAACGAAATCCCCCGAGTTGGAAGCCACGGGTCACCAATTCTTGATTTCCACAATTATTTCTACAATCAGTCCAATGTATAGGCCCCAGGGACCTCTTATTCAAAATTACCGGAGGGATCACAAAATATTAATGAGCTCGCGCGCAGTCATTTTCACTGATTTAGTCACATGCACCCTTTAATAGCACTTACTGGGGCCTTTGGTAAGAAAAATGGGACTCAAAACAATGACAATTTACCTAAGATACAGTAACCACTTCAAAAAAATAAATGCGGTGGACTTGCTGTTCTAAAATGGCGCGTAAAATGGCGTGCTACAGTTTAGTGCGCCGCCATCTTTGATTCATTTAATAGCACTTACTGGGGCCTTTGGTAAGAAAAATGGGACTCAAAACAATGACAATTTACCTAAGATACAGTAACCACTTCAAAAAAATAAATGCGGTGGACTTGCTGTTCTAAAATGGCGCGTAAAATGGCGTGCTACAGTTTAGTGCGCCGCCATCTTTGATTCATATAGGTTCTACTACACTAAATACGGCGCTCATTGTAACCAACACAAAAATTGAAAGAAAGAGCGCCGCCTGGTGACGCTCATGAGTAGAGTGGCCATATTTTTTTGACTGGAAATCAAAGATTAAGACTCCTAGAACAATTTTCTTTTCAAATTTATAGGGGTTGACCGAATGAATTTTTTTTATACTCCTCTCCGCACAAACCACCCCTAAACTGGTGGCCCAGCTCTGGGCCCAGGTATCAATGTAGCCCCCCGCCTCTATGCGAAATAGACCCTGGTATTGGTCTTTTCTGTGAACGAAATCCCCCGAGTTGGAAGCCACGGGTCACCAATTCTTGATTTCCACAATTATTTCTACAATCAGTCCAATGTATAGGCCCCAGGGACCTCTTATTCAAAATTACCGGAGGGATCACAAAATATTAATGAGCTCGCGCGCAGTCATTTTCACTGATTTAGTCACATGCACCCTTTAATAGCACTTACTGGGGCCTTTGGTAAGAAAAATGGGACTCAAAACAATGACAATTTACCTAAGATACAGTAACCACTTCAAAAAAATAAATGCGGTGGACTTGCTGTTCTAAAATGGCGCGTAAAATGGCGTGCTACAGTTTAGTGCGCCGCCATCTTTGATTCATATAGGTTCTACTACACTAAATACGGCGCTCATTGTAACCAACACAAAAATTGAAAGAAAGAGCGCCGCCTGGTGACGCTCATGAGTAGAGTGGCCATATTTTTTTGACTGGAAATCAAAGATTAAGACTCCTAGAACAATTTTCTTTTCAAATTTATAGGGGTTGACCGAATGAATTTTTTTTTATACTCCTCTCCGCACAAACCACCCCTAAACTGGTGGCCCAGCTCTGGGCCCAGGTATCAATGTAGCCCCCCGCCTCTATGCGAAATAGACCCTGGTATTGGTCTTTTCTGTGAACGAAATCCCCCGAGTTGGAAGCCACGGGTCACCAATTCTTGATTTCCACAATTATTTCTACAATCAGTCCAATGTATAGGCCCCAGGGACCTCTTATTCAAAATTACCGGAGGGATCACAAAATATTAATGAGCTCGCGCGCAGTCATTTTCACTGATTTAGTCACATGCACCCTTTAATAGCACTTACTGGGGCCTTTGGTAAGAAAAATGGGACTCAAAACAATGACAATTTACCTAAGATACAGTAACCACTTCAAAAAAATAAATGCGGTGGACTTGCTGTTCTAAAATGGCGCGTAAAATGGCGTGCTACAGTTTAGTGCGCCGCCATCTTTGATTCATTTAATAGCACTTACTGGGGCCTTTGGTAAGAAAAATGGGACTCAAAACAATGACAATTTACCTAAGATACAGTAACCACTTCAAAAAAATAAATGCGGTGGACTTGCTGTTCTAAAATGGCGCGTAAAATGGCGTGCTACAGTTTAGTGCGCCGCCATCTTTGATTCATATAGGTTCTACTACACTAAATACGGCGCTCATTGTAACCAACACAAAAATTGAAAGAAAGAGCGCCGCCTGGTGACGCTCATGAGTAGAGTGGCCATATTTTTTTGACTGGAAATCAAAGATTAAGACTCCTAGAACAATTTTCTTTTCAAATTTATAGGGGTTGACCGAATGAATTTTTTTTTATACTCCTCTCCGCACAAACCACCCCTAAACTGGTGGCCCAGCTCTGGGCCCAGGTATCAATGTAGCCCCCCGCCTCTATGCGAAATAGACCCTGGTATTGGTCTTTTCTGTGAACGAAATCCCCCGAGTTGGAAGCCACGGGTCACCAATTCTTGATTTCCACAATTATTTCTACAATCAGTCCAATGTATAGGCCCCAGGGACCTCTTATTCAAAATTACCGGAGGGATCACAAAATATTAATGAGCTCGCGCGCAGTCATTTTCACTGATTTAGTCACATGCACCCTTTAATAGCACTTACTGGGGCCTTTGGTAAGAAAAATGGGACTCAAAACAATGACAATTTACCTAAGATACAGTAACCACTTCAAAAAAATAAATGCGGTGGACTTGCTGTTCTAAAATGGCGCGTAAAATGGCGTGCTACAGTTTAGTGCGCCGCCATCTTTGATTCATATAGGTTCTACTACACTAAATACGGCGCTCATTGTAACCAACACAAAAATTGAAAGAAAGAGCGCCGCCTGGTGACGCTCATGAGTAGAGTGGCCATATTTTTTTGACTGGAAATCAAAGATTAAGACTCCTAGAACAATTTTCTTTTCAAATTTATAGGGGTTGACCGAATGAATTTTTTTTTATACTCCTCTCCGCACAAACCACCCCTAAACTGGTGGCCCAGCTCTGGGCCCAGGTATCAATGTAGCCCCCCGCCTCTATGCGAAATAGACCCTGGTATTGGTCTTTTCTGTGAACGAAATCCCCCGAGTTGGAAGCCACGGGTCACCAATTCTTGATTTCCACAATTATTTCTACAATCAGTCCAATGTATAGGCCCCAGGGACCTCTTATTCAAAATTACCGGAGGGATCACAAAATATTAATGAGCTCGCGCGCAGTCATTTTCACTGATTTAGTCACATGCACCCTTTAATAGCACTTACTGGGGCCTTTGGTAAGAAAAATGGGACTCAAAACAATGACAATTTACCTAAGATACAGTAACCACTTCAAAAAAATAAATGCGGTGGACTTGCTGTTCTAAAATGGCGCGTAAAATGGCGTGCTACAGTTTAGTGCGCCGCCATCTTTGATTCATTTAATAGCACTTACTGGGGCCTTTGGTAAGAAAAATGGGACTCAAAACAATGACAATTTACCTAAGATACAGTAACCACTTCAAAAAAATAAATGCGGTGGACTTGCTGTTCTAAAATGGCGCGTAAAATGGCGTGCTACAGTTTAGTGCGCCGCCATCTTTGATTCATATAGGTTCTACTACACTAAATACGGCGCTCATTGTAACCAACACAAAAATTGAAAGAAAGAGCGCCGCCTGGTGACGCTCATGAGTAGAGTGGCCATATTTTTTTGACTGGAAATCAAAGATTAAGACTCCTAGAACAATTTTCTTTTCAAATTTATAGGGGTTGACCGAATGAATTTTTTTTATACTCCTCTCCGCACAAACCACCCCTAAACTGGTGGCCCAGCTCTGGGCCCAGGTATCAATGTAGCCCCCCGCCTCTATGCGAAATAGACCCTGGTATTGGTCTTTTCTGTGAACGAAATCCCCCGAGTTGGAAGCCACGGGTCACCAATTCTTGATTTCCACAATTATTTCTACAATCAGTCCAATGTATAGGCCCCAGGGACCTCTTATTCAAAATTACCGGAGGGATCACAAAATATTAATGAGCTCGCGCGCAGTCATTTTCACTGATTTAGTCACATGCACCCTTTAATAGCACTTACTGGGGCCTTTGGTAAGAAAAATGGGACTCAAAACAATGACAATTTACCTAAGATACAGTAACCACTTCAAAAAAATAAATGCGGTGGACTTGCTGTTCTAAAATGGCGCGTAAAATGGCGTGCTACAGTTTAGTGCGCCGCCATCTTTGATTCATATAGGTTCTACTACACTAAATACGGCGCTCATTGTAACCAACACAAAAATTGAAAGAAAGAGCGCCGCCTGGTGACGCTCATGAGTAGAGTGGCCATATTTTTTTGACTGGAAATCAAAGATTAAGACTCCTAGAACAATTTTCTTTTCAAATTTATAGGGGTTGACCGAATGAATTTTTTTTTATACTCCTCTCCGCACAAACCACCCCTAAACTGGTGGCCCAGCTCTGGGCCCAGGTATCAATGTAGCCCCCCGCCTCTATGCGAAATAGACCCTGGTATTGGTCTTTTCTGTGAACGAAATCCCCCGAGTTGGAAGCCACGGGTCACCAATTCTTGATTTCCACAATTATTTCTACAATCAGTCCAATGTATAGGCCCCAGGGACCTCTTATTCAAAATTACCGGAGGGATCACAAAATATTAATGAGCTCGCGCGCAGTCATTTTCACTGATTTAGTCACATGCACCCTTTAATAGCACTTACTGGGGCCTTTGGTAAGAAAAATGGGACTCAAAACAATGACAATTTACCTAAGATACAGTAACCACTTCAAAAAAATAAATGCGGTGGACTTGCTGTTCTAAAATGGCGCGTAAAATGGCGTGCTACAGTTTAGTGCGCCGCCATCTTTGATTCATTTAATAGCACTTACTGGGGCCTTTGGTAAGAAAAATGGGACTCAAAACAATGACAATTTACCTAAGATACAGTAACCACTTCAAAAAAATAAATGCGGTGGACTTGCTGTTCTAAAATGGCGCGTAAAATGGCGTGCTACAGTTTAGTGCGCCGCCATCTTTGATTCATATAGGTTCTACTACACTAAATACGGCGCTCATTGTAACCAACACAAAAATTGAAAGAAAGAGCGCCGCCTGGTGACGCTCATGAGTAGAGTGGCCATATTTTTTTGACTGGAAATCAAAGATTAAGACTCCTAGAACAATTTTCTTTTCAAATTTATAGGGGTTGACCGAATGAATTTTTTTTTATACTCCTCTCCGCACAAACCACCCCTAAACTGGTGGCCCAGCTCTGGGCCCAGGTATCAATGTAGCCCCCCGCCTCTATGCGAAATAGACCCTGGTATTGGTCTTTTCTGTGAACGAAATCCCCCGAGTTGGAAGCCACGGGTCACCAATTCTTGATTTCCACAATTATTTCTACAATCAGTCCAATGTATAGGCCCCAGGGACCTCTTATTCAAAATTACCGGAGGGATCACAAAATATTAATGAGCTCGCGCGCAGTCATTTTCACTGATTTAGTCACATGCACCCTTTAATAGCACTTACTGGGGCCTTTGGTAAGAAAAATGGGACTCAAAACAATGACAATTTACCTAAGATACAGTAACCACTTCAAAAAAATAAATGCGGTGGACTTGCTGTTCTAAAATGGCGCGTAAAATGGCGTGCTACAGTTTAGTGCGCCGCCATCTTTGATTCATATAGGTTCTACTACACTAAATACGGCGCTCATTGTAACCAACACAAAAATTGAAAGAAAGAGCGCCGCCTGGTGACGCTCATGAGTAGAGTGGCCATATTTTTTTGACTGGAAATCAAAGATTAAGACTCCTAGAACAATTTTCTTTTCAAATTTATAGGGGTTGACCGAATGAATTTTTTTTTATACTCCTCTCCGCACAAACCACCCCTAAACTGGTGGCCCAGCTCTGGGCCCAGGTATCAATGTAGCCCCCCGCCTCTATGCGAAATAGACCCTGGTATTGGTCTTTTCTGTGAACGAAATCCCCCGAGTTGGAAGCCACGGGTCACCAATTCTTGATTTCCACAATTATTTCTACAATCAGTCCAATGTATAGGCCCCAGGGACCTCTTATTCAAAATTACCGGAGGGATCACAAAATATTAATGAGCTCGCGCGCAGTCATTTTCACTGATTTAGTCACATGCACCCTTTAATAGCACTTACTGGGGCCTTTGGTAAGAAAAATGGGACTCAAAACAATGACAATTTACCTAAGATACAGTAACCACTTCAAAAAAATAAATGCGGTGGACTTGCTGTTCTAAAATGGCGCGTAAAATGGCGTGCTACAGTTTAGTGCGCCGCCATCTTTGATTCATATAGGTTCTACTACACTAAATACGGCGCTCATTGTAACCAACACAAAAATTGAAAGAAAGAGCGCCGCCTGGTGACGCTCATGAGTAGAGTGGCCATATTTTTTTGACTGGAAATCAAAGATTAAGACTCCTAGAACAATTTTCTTTTCAAATTTATAGGGGTTGACCGAATGAATTTTTTTTTATACTCCTCTCCGCACAAACCACCCCTAAACTGGTGGCCCAGCTCTGGGCCCAGGTATCAATGTAGCCCCCCGCCTCTATGCGAAATAGACCCTGGTATTGGTCTTTTCTGTGAACGAAATCCCCCGAGTTGGAAGCCACGGGTCACCAATTCTTGATTTCCACAATTATTTCTACAATCAGTCCAATGTATAGGCCCCAGGGACCTCTTATTCAAAATTACCGGAGGGATCACAAAATATTAATGAGCTCGCGCGCAGTCATTTTCACTGATTTAGTCACATGCACCCTTTAATAGCACTTACTGGGGCCTTTGGTAAGAAAAATGGGACTCAAAACAATGACAATTTACCTAAGATACAGTAACCACTTCAAAAAAATAAATGCGGTGGACTTGCTGTTCTAAAATGGCGCGTAAAATGGCGTGCTACAGTTTAGTGCGCCGCCATCTTTGATTCATTTAATAGCACTTACTGGGGCCTTTGGTAAGAAAAATGGGACTCAAAACAATGACAATTTACCTAAGATACAGTAACCACTTCAAAAAAATAAATGCGGTGGACTTGCTGTTCTAAAATGGCGCGTAAAATGGCGTGCTACAGTTTAGTGCGCCGCCATCTTTGATTCATATAGGTTCTACTACACTAAATACGGCGCTCATTGTAACCAACACAAAAATTGAAAGAAAGAGCGCCGCCTGGTGACGCTCATGAGTAGAGTGGCCATATTTTTTTGACTGGAAATCAAAGATTAAGACTCCTAGAACAATTTTCTTTTCAAATTTATAGGGGTTGACCGAATGAATTTTTTTTATACTCCTCTCCGCACAAACCACCCCTAAACTGGTGGCCCAGCTCTGGGCCCAGGTATCAATGTAGCCCCCCGCCTCTATGCGAAATAGACCCTGGTATTGGTCTTTTCTGTGAACGAAATCCCCCGAGTTGGAAGCCACGGGTCACCAATTCTTGATTTCCACAATTATTTCTACAATCAGTCCAATGTATAGGCCCCAGGGACCTCTTATTCAAAATTACCGGAGGGATCACAAAATATTAATGAGCTCGCGCGCAGTCATTTTCACTGATTTAGTCACATGCACCCTTTAATAGCACTTACTGGGGCCTTTGGTAAGAAAAATGGGACTCAAAACAATGACAATTTACCTAAGATACAGTAACCACTTCAAAAAAATAAATGCGGTGGACTTGCTGTTCTAAAATGGCGCGTAAAATGGCGTGCTACAGTTTAGTGCGCCGCCATCTTTGATTCATATAGGTTCTACTACACTAAATACGGCGCTCATTGTAACCAACACAAAAATTGAAAGAAAGAGCGCCGCCTGGTGACGCTCATGAGTAGAGTGGCCATATTTTTTTGACTGGAAATCAAAGATTAAGACTCCTAGAACAATTTTCTTTTCAAATTTATAGGGGTTGACCGAATGAATTTTTTTTTATACTCCTCTCCGCACAAACCACCCCTAAACTGGTGGCCCAGCTCTGGGCCCAGGTATCAATGTAGCCCCCCGCCTCTATGCGAAATAGACCCTGGTATTGGTCTTTTCTGTGAACGAAATCCCCCGAGTTGGAAGCCACGGGTCACCAATTCTTGATTTCCACAATTATTTCTACAATCAGTCCAATGTATAGGCCCCAGGGACCTCTTATTCAAAATTACCGGAGGGATCACAAAATATTAATGAGCTCGCGC
Source organism: Crossaster papposus (assembly GCA_037893245.1). Taxonomy (NCBI): domain Eukaryota; kingdom Metazoa; phylum Echinodermata; class Asteroidea; order Velatida; family Solasteridae; genus Crossaster; species Crossaster papposus. The sequence goes on from JBAIAA010001095.1 coordinate 26,572, forward strand.
GCAGTCATTTTCACTGATTTAGTCACATGCACCCTTTAATAGCACTTACTGGGGCCTTTGGTAAGAAAAATGGGACTCAAAACAATGACAATTTACCTAAGATACAGTAACCACTTCAAAAAAATAAATGCGGTGGACTTGCTGTTCTAAAATGGCGCGTAAAATGGCGTGCTACAGTTTAGTGCGCCGCCATCTTTGATTCATTTAATAGCACTTACTGGGGCCTTTGGTAAGAAAAATGGGACTCAAAACAATGACAATTTACCTAAGATACAGTAACCACTTCAAAAAAATAAATGCGGTGGACTTGCTGTTCTAAAATGGCGCGTAAAATGGCGTGCTACAGTTTAGTGCGCCGCCATCTTTGATTCATATAGGTTCTACTACACTAAATACGGCGCTCATTGTAACCAACACAAAAATTGAAAGAAAGAGCGCCGCCTGGTGACGCTCATGAGTAGAGTGGCCATATTTTTTTGACTGGAAATCAAAGATTAAGACTCCTAGAACAATTTTCTTTTCAAATTTATAGGGGTTGACCGAATGAATTTTTTTTTATACTCCTCTCCGCACAAACCACCCCTAAACTGGTGGCCCAGCTCTGGGCCCAGGTATCAATGTAGCCCCCCGCCTCTATGCGAAATAGACCCTGGTATTGGTCTTTTCTGTGAACGAAATCCCCCGAGTTGGAAGCCACGGGTCACCAATTCTTGATTTCCACAATTATTTCTACAATCAGTCCAATGTATAGGCCCCAGGGACCTCTTATTCAAAATTACCGGAGGGATCACAAAATATTAATGAGCTCGCGCGCAGTCATTTTCACTGATTTAGTCACATGCACCCTTTAATAGCACTTACTGGGGCCTTTGGTAAGAAAAATGGGACTCAAAACAATGACAATTTACCTAAGATACAGTAACCACTTCAAAAAAATAAATGCGGTGGACTTGCTGTTCTAAAATGGCGCGTAAAATGGCGTGCTACAGTTTAGTGCGCCGCCATCTTTGATTCATATAGGTTCTACTACACTAAATACGGCGCTCATTGTAACCAACACAAAAATTGAAAGAAAGAGCGCCGCCTGGTGACGCTCATGAGTAGAGTGGCCATATTTTTTTGACTGGAAATCAAAGATTAAGACTCCTAGAACAATTTTCTTTTCAAATTTATAGGGGTTGACCGAATGAATTTTTTTTTATACTCCTCTCCGCACAAACCACCCCTAAACTGGTGGCCCAGCTCTGGGCCCAGGTATCAATGTAGCCCCCCGCCTCTATGCGAAATAGACCCTGGTATTGGTCTTTTCTGTGAACGAAATCCCCCGAGTTGGAAGCCACGGGTCACCAATTCTTGATTTCCACAATTATTTCTACAATCAGTCCAATGTATAGGCCCCAGGGACCTCTTATTCAAAATTACCGGAGGGATCACAAAATATTAATGAGCTCGCGCGCAGTCATTTTCACTGATTTAGTCACATGCACCCTTTAATAGCACTTACTGGGGCCTTTGGTAAGAAAAATGGGACTCAAAACAATGACAATTTACCTAAGATACAGTAACCACTTCAAAAAAATAAATGCGGTGGACTTGCTGTTCTAAAATGGCGCGTAAAATGGCGTGCTACAGTTTAGTGCGCCGCCATCTTTGATTCATTTAATAGCACTTACTGGGGCCTTTGGTAAGAAAAATGGGACTCAAAACAATGACAATTTACCTAAGATACAGTAACCACTTCAAAAAAATAAATGCGGTGGACTTGCTGTTCTAAAATGGCGCGTAAAATGGCGTGCTACAGTTTAGTGCGCCGCCATCTTTGATTCATATAGGTTCTACTACACTAAATACGGCGCTCATTGTAACCAACACAAAAATTGAAAGAAAGAGCGCCGCCTGGTGACGCTCATGAGTAGAGTGGCCATATTTTTTTGACTGGAAATCAAAGATTAAGACTCCTAGAACAATTTTCTTTTCAAATTTATAGGGGTTGACCGAATGAATTTTTTTTTATACTCCTCTCCGCACAAACCACCCCTAAACTGGTGGCCCAGCTCTGGGCCCAGGTATCAATGTAGCCCCCCGCCTCTATGCGAAATAGACCCTGGTATTGGTCTTTTCTGTGAACGAAATCCCCCGAGTTGGAAGCCACGGGTCACCAATTCTTGATTTCCACAATTATTTCTACAATCAGTCCAATGTATAGGCCCCAGGGACCTCTTATTCAAAATTACCGGAGGGATCACAAAATATTAATGAGCTCGCGCGCAGTCATTTTCACTGATTTAGTCACATGCACCCTTTAATAGCACTTACTGGGGCCTTTGGTAAGAAAAATGGGACTCAAAACAATGACAATTTACCTAAGATACAGTAACCACTTCAAAAAAATAAATGCGGTGGACTTGCTGTTCTAAAATGGCGCGTAAAATGGCGTGCTACAGTTTAGTGCGCCGCCATCTTTGATTCATATAGGTTCTACTACACTAAATACGGCGCTCATTGTAACCAACACAAAAATTGAAAGAAAGAGCGCCGCCTGGTGACGCTCATGAGTAGAGTGGCCATATTTTTTTGACTGGAAATCAAAGATTAAGACTCCTAGAACAATTTTCTTTTCAAATTTATAGGGGTTGACCGAATGAATTTTTTTTTATACTCCTCTCCGCACAAACCACCCCTAAACTGGTGGCCCAGCTCTGGGCCCAGGTATCAATGTAGCCCCCCGCCTCTATGCGAAATAGACCCTGGTATTGGTCTTTTCTGTGAACGAAATCCCCCGAGTTGGAAGCCACGGGTCACCAATTCTTGATTTCCACAATTATTTCTACAATCAGTCCAATGTATAGGCCCCAGGGACCTCTTATTCAAAATTACCGGAGGGATCACAAAATATTAATGAGCTCGCGCGCAGTCATTTTCACTGATTTAGTCACATGCACCCTTTAATAGCACTTACTGGGGCCTTTGGTAAGAAAAATGGGACTCAAAACAATGACAATTTACCTAAGATACAGTAACCACTTCAAAAAAATAAATGCGGTGGACTTGCTGTTCTAAAATGGCGCGTAAAATGGCGTGCTACAGTTTAGTGCGCCGCCATCTTTGATTCATATAGGTTCTACTACACTAAATACGGCGCTCATTGTAACCAACACAAAAATTGAAAGAAAGAGCGCCGCCTGGTGACGCTCATGAGTAGAGTGGCCATATTTTTTTGACTGGAAATCAAAGATTAAGACTCCTAGAACAATTTTCTTTTCAAATTTATAGGGGTTGACCGAATGAATTTTTTTTTATACTCCTCTCCGCACAAACCACCCCTAAACTGGTGGCCCAGCTCTGGGCCCAGGTATCAATGTAGCCCCCCGCCTCTATGCGAAATAGACCCTGGTATTGGTCTTTTCTGTGAACGAAATCCCCCGAGTTGGAAGCCACGGGTCACCAATTCTTGATTTCCACAATTATTTCTACAATCAGTCCAATGTATAGGCCCCAGGGACCTCTTATTCAAAATTACCGGAGGGATCACAAAATATTAATGAGCTCGCGCGCAGTCATTTTCACTGATTTAGTCACATGCACCCTTTAATAGCACTTACTGGGGCCTTTGGTAAGAAAAATGGGACTCAAAACAATGACAATTTACCTAAGATACAGTAACCACTTCAAAAAAATAAATGCGGTGGACTTGCTGTTCTAAAATGGCGCGTAAAATGGCGTGCTACAGTTTAGTGCGCCGCCATCTTTGATTCATTTAATAGCACTTACTGGGGCCTTTGGTAAGAAAAATGGGACTCAAAACAATGACAATTTACCTAAGATACAGTAACCACTTCAAAAAAATAAATGCGGTGGACTTGCTGTTCTAAAATGGCGCGTAAAATGGCGTGCTACAGTTTAGTGCGCCGCCATCTTTGATTCATATAGGTTCTACTACACTAAATACGGCGCTCATTGTAACCAACACAAAAATTGAAAGAAAGAGCGCCGCCTGGTGACGCTCATGAGTAGAGTGGCCATATTTTTTTGACTGGAAATCAAAGATTAAGACTCCTAGAACAATTTTCTTTTCAAATTTATAGGGGTTGACCGAATGAATTTTTTTTATACTCCTCTCCGCACAAACCACCCCTAAACTGGTGGCCCAGCTCTGGGCCCAGGTATCAATGTAGCCCCCCGCCTCTATGCGAAATAGACCCTGGTATTGGTCTTTTCTGTGAACGAAATCCCCCGAGTTGGAAGCCACGGGTCACCAATTCTTGATTTCCACAATTATTTCTACAATCAGTCCAATGTATAGGCCCCAGGGACCTCTTATTCAAAATTACCGGAGGGATCACAAAATATTAATGAGCTCGCGCGCAGTCATTTTCACTGATTTAGTCACATGCACCCTTTAATAGCACTTACTGGGGCCTTTGGTAAGAAAAATGAGACTCAAAACAATGACAATTTACCTAAGATACAGTAACCACTTCAAAAAAATAAATGCGGTGGACTTGCTGTTCTAAAATGGCGCGTAAAATGGCGTGCTACAGTTTAGTGCGCCGCCATCTTTGATTCATATAGGTTCTACTACACTAAATACGGCGCTCATTGTAACCAACACAAAAATTGAAAGAAAGAGCGCCGCCTGGTGACGCTCATGAGTAGAGTGGCCATATTTTTTTGACTGGAAATCAAAGATTAAGACTCCTAGAACAATTTTCTTTTCAAATTTATAGGGGTTGACCGAATGAATTTTTTTTTATACTCCTCTCCGCACAAACCACCCCTAAACTGGTGGCCCAGCTCTGGGCCCAGGTATCAATGTAGCCCCCCGCCTCTATGCGAAATAGACCCTGGTATTGGTCTTTTCTGTGAACGAAATCCCCCGAGTTGGAAGCCACGGGTCACCAATTCTTGATTTCCACAATTATTTCTACAATCAGTCCAATGTATAGGCCCCAGGGACCTCTTATTCAAAATTACCGGAGGGATCACAAAATATTAATGAGCTCGCGCGCAGTCATTTTCACTGATTTAGTCACATGCACCCTTTAATAGCACTTACTGGGGCCTTTGGTAAGAAAAATGGGACTCAAAACAATGACAATTTACCTAAGATACAGTAACCACTTCAAAAAAATAAATGCGGTGGACTTGCTGTTCTAAAATGGCGCGTAAAATGGCGTGCTACAGTTTAGTGCGCCGCCATCTTTGATTCATTTAATAGCACTTACTGGGGCCTTTGGTAAGAAAAATGGGACTCAAAACAATGACAATTTACCTAAGATACAGTAACCACTTCAAAAAAATAAATGCGGTGGACTTGCTGTTCTAAAATGGCGCGTAAAATGGCGTGCTACAGTTTAGTGCGCCGCCATCTTTGATTCATATAGGTTCTACTACACTAAATACGGCGCTCATTGTAACCAACACAAAAATTGAAAGAAAGAGCGCCGCCTGGTGACGCTCATGAGTAGAGTGGCCATATTTTTTTGACTGGAAATCAAAGATTAAGACTCCTAGAACAATTTTCTTTTCAAATTTATAGGGGTTGACCGAATGAATTTTTTTTTTATACTCCTCTCCGCACAAACCACCCCTAAACTGGTGGCCCAGCTCTGGGCCCAGGTATCAATGTAGCCCCCCGCCTCTATGCGAAATAGACCCTGGTATTGGTCTTTTCTGTGAACGAAATCCCCCGAGTTGGAAGCCACGGGTCACCAATTCTTGATTTCCACAATTATTTCTACAATCAGTCCAATGTATAGGCCCCAGGGACCTCTTATTCAAAATTACCGGAGGGATCACAAAATATTAATGAGCTCGCGCGCAGTCATTTTCACTGATTTAGTCACATGCACCCTTTAATAGCACTTACTGGGGCCTTTGGTAAGAAAAATGGGACTCAAAACAATGACAATTTACCTAAGATACAGTAACCACTTCAAAAAAATAAATGCGGTGGACTTGCTGTTCTAAAATGGCGCGTAAAATGGCGTGCTACAGTTTAGTGCGCCGCCATCTTTGATTCATTTAATAGCACTTACTGGGGCCTTTGGTAAGAAAAATGGGACTCAAAACAATGACAATTTACCTAAGATACAGTAACCACTTCAAAAAAATAAATGCGGTGGACTTGCTGTTCTAAAATGGCGCGTAAAATGGCGTGCTACAGTTTAGTGCGCCGCCATCTTTGATTCATATAGGTTCTACTACACTAAATACGGCGCTCATTGTAACCAACACAAAAATTGAAAGAAAGAGCGCCGCCTGGTGACGCTCATGAGTAGAGTGGCCATATTTTTTTGACTGGAAATCAAAGATTAAGACTCCTAGAACAATTTTCTTTTCAAATTTATAGGGGTTGACCGAATGAATTTTTTTTATACTCCTCTCCGCACAAACCACCCCTAAACTGGTGGCCCAGCTCTGGGCCCAGGTATCAATGTAGCCCCCCGCCTCTATGCGAAATAGACCCTGGTATTGGTCTTTTCTGTGAACGAAATCCCCCGAGTTGGAAGCCACGGGTCACCAATTCTTGATTTCCACAATTATTTCTACAATCAGTCCAATGTATAGGCCCCAGGGACCTCTTATTCAAAATTACCGGAGGGATCACAAAATATTAATGAGCTCGCGCGCAGTCATTTTCACTGATTTAGTCACATGCACCCTTTAATAGCACTTACTGGGGCCTTTGGTAAGAAAAATGGGACTCAAAACAATGACAATTTACCTAAGATACAGTAACCACTTCAAAAAAATAAATGCGGTGGACTTGCTGTTCTAAAATGGCGCGTAAAATGGCGTGCTACAGTTTAGTGCGCCGCCATCTTTGATTCATATAGGTTCTACTACACTAAATACGGCGCTCATTGTAACCAACACAAAAATTGAAAGAAAGAGCGCCGCCTGGTGACGCTCATGAGTAGAGTGGCCATATTTTTTTGACTGGAAATCAAAGATTAAGACTCCTAGAACAATTTTCTTTTCAAATTTATAGGGGTTGACCGAATGAATTTTTTTTTATACTCCTCTCCGCACAAACCACCCCTAAACTGGTGGCCCAGCTCTGGGCCCAGGTATCAATGTAGCCCCCCGCCTCTATGCGAAATAGACCCTGGTATTGGTCTTTTCTGTGAACGAAATCCCCCGAGTTGGAAGCCACGGGTCACCAATTCTTGATTTCCACAATTATTTCTACAATCAGTCCAATGTATAGGCCCCAGGGACCTCTTATTCAAAATTACCGGAGGGATCACAAAATATTAATGAGCTCGCGCGCAGTCATTTTCACTGATTTAGTCACATGCACCCTTTAATAGCACTTACTGGGGCCTTTGGTAAGAAAAATGGGACTCAAAACAATGACAATTTACCTAAGATACAGTAACCACTTCAAAAAAATAAATGCGGTGGACTTGCTGTTCTAAAATGGCGCGTAAAATGGCGTGCTACAGTTTAGTGCGCCGCCATCTTTGATTCATTTAATAGCACTTACTGGGGCCTTTGGTAAGAAAAATGGGACTCAAAACAATGACAATTTACCTAAGATACAGTAACCACTTCAAAAAAATAAATGCGGTGGACTTGCTGTTCTAAAATGGCGCGTAAAATGGCGTGCTACAGTTTAGTGCGCCGCCATCTTTGATTCATTTAATAGCACTTACTGGGGCCTTTGGTAAGAAAAATGGGACTCAAAACAATGACAATTTACCTAAGATACAGTAACCACTTCAAAAAATAAATGCGGTGGACTTGCTGTTCTAAAATGGCGCGTAAAATGGCGTGCTACAGTTTAGTGCGCCGCCATCTTTGATTCATATAGGTTCTACTACACTAAATACGGCGCTCATTGTAACCAACACAAAAATTGAAAGAAAGAGCGCCGCCTGGTGACGCTCATGAGTAGAGTGGCCATATTTTTTTGACTGGAAATCAAAGATTAAGACTCCTAGAACAATTTTCTTTTCAAATTTATAGGGGTTGACCGAATGAATTTTTTTTTATACTCCTCTCCGCACAAACCACCCCTAAACTGGTGGCCCAGCTCTGGGCCCAGGTATCAATGTAGCCCCCCGCCTCTATGCGAAATAGACCCTGGTATTGGTCTTTTCTGTGAACGAAATCCCCCGAGTTGGAAGCCACGGGTCACCAATTCTTGATTTCCACAATTATTTCTACAATCAGTCCAATGTATAGGCCCCAGGGACCTCTTATTCAAAATTACCGGAGGGATCACAAAATATTAATGAGCTCGCGCGCAGTCATTTTCACTGATTTAGTCACATGCACCCTTTAATAGCACTTACTGGGGCCTTTGGTAAGAAAAATGGGACTCAAAACAATGACAATTTACCTAAGATACAGTAACCACTTCAAAAAAATAAATGCGGTGGACTTGCTGTTCTAAAATGGCGCGTAAAATGGCGTGCTACAGTTTAGTGCGCCGCCATCTTTGATTCATATAGGTTCTACTACACTAAATACGGCGCTCATTGTAACCAACACAAAAATTGAAAGAAAGAGCGCCGCCTGGTGACGCTCATGAGTAGAGTGGCCATATTTTTTTGACTGGAAATCAAAGATTAAGACTCCTAGAACAATTTTCTTTTCAAATTTATAGGGGTTGACCGAATGAATTTTTTTTTATACTCCTCTCCGCACAAACCACCCCTAAACTGGTGGCCCAGCTCTGGGCCCAGGTATCAATGTAGCCCCCCGCCTCTATGCGAAATAGACCCTGGTATTGGTCTTTTCTGTGAACGAAATCCCCCGAGTTGGAAGCCACGGGTCACCAATTCTTGATTTCCACAATTATTTCTACAATCAGTCCAATGTATAGGCCCCAGGGACCTCTTATTCAAAATTACCGGAGGGATCACAAAATATTAATGAGCTCGCGCGCAGTCATTTTCACTGATTTAGTCACATGCACCCTTTAATAGCACTTACTGGGGCCTTTGGTAAGAAAAATGGGACTCAAAACAATGACAATTTACCTAAGATACAGTAACCACTTCAAAAAAATAAATGCGGTGGACTTGCTGTTCTAAAATGGCGCGTAAAATGGCGTGCTACAGTTTAGTGCGCCGCCATCTTTGATTCATATAGGTTCTACTACACTAAATACGGCGCTCATTGTAACCAACACAAAAATTGAAAGAAAGAGCGCCGCCTGGTGACGCTCATGAGTAGAGTGGCCATATTTTTTTGACTGGAAATCAAAGATTAAGACTCCTAGAACAATTTTCTTTTCAAATTTATAGGGGTTGACCGAATGAATTTTTTTTTATACTCCTCTCCGCACAAACCACCCCTAAACTGGTGGCCCAGCTCTGGGCCCAGGTATCAATGTAGCCCCCCGCCTCTATGCGAAATAGACCCTGGTATTGGTCTTTTCTGTGAACGAAATCCCCCGAGTTGGAAGCCACGGGTCACCAATTCTTGATTTCCACAATTATTTCTACAATCAGTCCAATGTATAGGCCCCAGGGACCTCTTATTCAAAATTACCGGAGGGATCACAAAATATTAATGAGCTCGCGCGCAGTCATTTTCACTGATTTAGTCACATGCACCCTTTAATAGCACTTACTGGGGCCTTTGGTAAGAAAAATGGGACTCAAAACAATGACAATTTACCTAAGATACAGTAACCACTTCAAAAAAATAAATGCGGTGGACTTGCTGTTCTAAAATGGCGCGTAAAATGGCGTGCTACAGTTTAGTGCGCCGCCATCTTTGATTCATATAGGTTCTACTACACTAAATACGGCGCTCATTGTAACCAACACAAAAATTGAAAGAAAGAGCGCCGCCTGGTGACGCTCATGAGTAGAGTGGCCATATTTTTTTGACTGGAAATCAAAGATTAAGACTCCTAGAACAATTTTCTTTTCAAATTTATAGGGGTTGACCGAATGAATTTTTTTTTATACTCCTCTCCGCACAAACCACCCCTAAACTGGTGGCCCAGCTCTGGGCCCAGGTATCAATGTAGCCCCCCGCCTCTATGCGAAATAGACCCTGGTATTGGTCTTTTCTGTGAACGAAATCCCCCGAGTTGGAAGCCACGGGTCACCAATTCTTGATTTCCACAATTATTTCTACAATCAGTCCAATGTATAGGCCCCAGGGACCTCTTATTCAAAATTACCGGAGGGATCACAAAATATTAATGAGCTCGCGCGCAGTCATTTTCACTGATTTAGTCACATGCACCCTTTAATAGCACTTACTGGGGCCTTTGGTAAGAAAAATGGGACTCAAAACAATGACAATTTACCTAAGATACAGTAACCACTTCAAAAAAATAAATGCGGTGGACTTGCTGTTCTAAAATGGCGCGTAAAATGGCGTGCTACAGTTTAGTGCGCCGCCATCTTTGATTCATATAGGTTCTACTACACTAAATACGGCGCTCATTGTAACCAACACAAAAATTGAAAGAAAGAGCGCCGCCTGGTGACGCTCATGAGTAGAGTGGCCATATTTTTTTGACTGGAAATCAAAGATTAAGACTCCTAGAACAATTTTCTTTTCAAATTTATAGGGGTTGACCGAATGAATTTTTTTTTATACTCCTCTCCGCACAAACCACCCCTAAACTGGTGGCCCAGCTCTGGGCCCAGGTATCAATGTAGCCCCCCGCCTCTATGCGAAATAGACCCTGGTATTGGTCTTTTCTGTGAACGAAATCCCCCGAGTTGGAAGCCACGGGTCACCAATTCTTGATTTCCACAATTATTTCTACAATCAGTCCAATGTATAGGCCCCAGGGACCTCTTATTCAAAATTACCGGAGGGATCACAAAATATTAATGAGCTCGCGCGCAGTCATTTTCACTGATTTAGTCACATGCACCCTTTAATAGCACTTACTGGGGCCTTTGGTAAGAAAAATGGGACTCAAAACAATGACAATTTACCTAAGATACAGTAACCACTTCAAAAAAATAAATGCGGTGGACTTGCTGTTCTAAAATGGCGCGTAAAATGGCGTGCTACAGTTTAGTGCGCCGCCATCTTTGATTCATATAGGTTCTACTACACTAAATACGGCGCTCATTGTAACCAACACAAAAATTGAAAGAAAGAGCGCCGCCTGGTGACGCTCATGAGTAGAGTGGCCATATTTTTTTGACTGGAAATCAAAGATTAAGACTCCTAGAACAATTTTCTTTTCAAATTTATAGGGGTTGACCGAATGAATTTTTTTTTATACTCCTCTCCGCACAAACCACCCCTAAACTGGTGGCCCAGCTCTGGGCCCAGGTATCAATGTAGCCCCCCGCCTCTATGCGAAATAGACCCTGGTATTGGTCTTTTCTGTGAACGAAATCCCCCGAGTTGGAAGCCACGGGTCACCAATTCTTGATTTCCACAATTATTTCTACAATCAGTCCAATGTATAGGCCCCAGGGACCTCTTATTCAAAATTACCGGAGGGATCACAAAATATTAATGAGCTCGCGCGCAGTCATTTTCACTGATTTAGTCACATGCACCCTTTAATAGCACTTACTGGGGCCTTTGGTAAGAAAAATGGGACTCAAAACAATGACAATTTACCTAAGATACAGTAACCACTTCAAAAAAATAAATGCGGTGGACTTGCTGTTCTAAAATGGCGCGTAAAATGGCGTGCTACAGTTTAGTGCGCCGCCATCTTTGATTCATATAGGTTCTACTACACTAAATACGGCGCTCATTGTAACCAACACAAAAATTGAAAGAAAGAGCGCCGCCTGGTGACGCTCATGAGTAGAGTGGCCATATTTTTTTGACTGGAAATCAAAGATTAAGACTCCTAGAACAATTTTCTTTTCAAATTTATAGGGGTTGACCGAATGAATTTTTTTTTATACTCCTCTCCGCACAAACCACCCCTAAACTGGTGGCCCAGCTCTGGGCCCAGGTATCAATGTAGCCCCCCGCCTCTATGCGAAATAGACCCTGGTATTGGTCTTTTCTGTGAACGAAATCCCCCGAGTTGGAAGCCACGGGTCACCAATTCTTGATTTCCACAATTATTTCTACAATCAGTCCAATGTATAGGCCCCAGGGACCTCTTATTCAAAATTACCGGAGGGATCACAAAATATTAATGAGCTCGCGCGCAGTCATTTTCACTGATTTAGTCACATGCACCCTTTAATAGCACTTACTGGGGCCTTTGGTAAGAAAAATGGGACTCAAAACAATGACAATTTACCTAAGATACAGTAACCACTTCAAAAAAATAAATGCGGTGGACTTGCTGTTCTAAAATGGCGCGTAAAATGGCGTGCTACAGTTTAGTGCGCCGCCATCTTTGATTCATATAGGTTCTACTACACTAAATACGGCGCTCATTGTAACCAACACAAAAATTGAAAGAAAGAGCGCCGCCTGGTGACGCTCATGAGTAGAGTGGCCATATTTTTTTGACTGGAAATCAAAGATTAAGACTCCTAGAACAATTTTCTTTTCAAATTTATAGGGGTTGACCGAATGAATTTTTTTTTATACTCCTCTCCGCACAAACCACCCCTAAACTGGTGGCCCAGCTCTGGGCCCAGGTATCAATGTAGCCCCCCGCCTCTATGCGAAATAGACCCTGGTATTGGTCTTTTCTGTGAACGAAATCCCCCGAGTTGGAAGCCACGGGTCACCAATTCTTGATTTCCACAATTATTTCTACAATCAGTCCAATGTATAGGCCCCAGGGACCTCTTATTCAAAATTACCGGAGGGATCACAAAATATTAATGAGCTCGCGCGCAGTCATTTTCACTGATTTAGTCACATGCACCCTTTAATAGCACTTACTGGGGCCTTTGGTAAGAAAAATGGGACTCAAAACAATGACAATTTACCTAAGATACAGTAACCACTTCAAAAAAATAAATGCGGTGGACTTGCTGTTCTAAAATGGCGCGTAAAATGGCGTGCTACAGTTTAGTGCGCCGCCATCTTTGATTCATATAGGTTCTACTACACTAAATACGGCGCTCATTGTAACCAACACAAAAATTGAAAGAAAGAGCGCCGCCTGGTGACGCTCATGAGTAGAGTGGCCATATTTTTTTGACTGGAAATCAAAGATTAAGACTCCTAGAACAATTTTCTTTTCAAATTTATAGGGGTTGACCGAATGAATTTTTTTTTATACTCCTCTCCGCACAAACCACCCCTAAACTGGTGGCCCAGCTCTGGGCCCAGGTATCAATGTAGCCCCCCGCCTCTATGCGAAATAGACCCTGGTATTGGTCTTTTCTGTGAACGAAATCCCCCGAGTTGGAAGCCACGGGTCACCAATTCTTGATTTCCACAATTATTTCTACAATCAGTCCAATGTATAGGCCCCAGGGACCTCTTATTCAAAATTACCGGAGGGATCACAAAATATTAATGAGCTCGCGCGCAGTCATTTTCACTGATTTAGTCACATGCACCCTTTAATAGCACTTACTGGGGCCTTTGGTAAGAAAAATGGGACTCAAAACAATGACAATTTACCTAAGATACAGTAACCACTTCAAAAAAATAAATGCGGTGGACTTGCTGTTCTAAAATGGCGCGTAAAATGGCGTGCTACAGTTTAGTGCGCCGCCATCTTTGATTCATTTAATAGCACTTACTGGGGCCTTTGGTAAGAAAAATGGGACTCAAAACAATGACAATTTACCTAAGATACAGTAACCACTTCAAAAAAATAAATGCGGTGGACTTGCTGTTCTAAAATGGCGCGTAAAATGGCGTGCTACAGTTTAGTGCGCCGCCATCTTTGATTCATATAGGTTCTACTACACTAAATACGGCGCTCATTGTAACCAACACAAAAATTGAAAGAAAGAGCGCCGCCTGGTGACGCTCATGAGTAGAGTGGCCATATTTTTTTGACTGGAAATCAAAGATTAAGACTCCTAGAACAATTTTCTTTTCAAATTTATAGGGGTTGACCGAATGAATTTTTTTTTATACTCCTCTCCGCACAAACCACCCCTAAACTGGTGGCCCAGCTCTGGGCCCAGGTATCAATGTAGCCCCCCGCCTCTATGCGAAATAGACCCTGGTATTGGTCTTTTCTGTGAACGAAATCCCCCGAGTTGGAAGCCACGGGTCACCAATTCTTGATTTCCACAATTATTTCTACAATCAGTCCAATGTATAGGCCCCAGGGACCTCTTATTCAAAATTACCGGAGGGATCACAAAATATTAATGAGCTCGCGCGCAGTCATTTTCACTGATTTAGTCACATGCACCCTTTAATAGCACTTACTGGGGCCTTTGGTAAGAAAAATGGGACTCAAAACAATGACAATTTACCTAAGATACAGTAACCACTTCAAAAAAATAAATGCGGTGGACTTGCTGTTCTAAAATGGCGCGTAAAATGGCGTGCTACAGTTTAGTGCGCCGCCATCTTTGATTCATATAGGTTCTACTACACTAAATACGGCGCTCATTGTAACCAACACAAAAATTGAAAGAAAGAGCGCCGCCTGGTGACGCTCATGAGTAGAGTGGCCATATTTTTTTGACTGGAAATCAAAGATTAAGACTCCTAGAACAATTTTCTTTTCAAATTTATAGGGGTTGACCGAATGAATTTTTTTTTATACTCCTCTCCGCACAAACCACCCCTAAACTGGTGGCCCAGCTCTGGGCCCAGGTATCAATGTAGCCCCCCGCCTCTATGCGAAATAGACCCTGGTATTGGTCTTTTCTGTGAACGAAATCCCCCGAGTTGGAAGCCACGGGTCACCAATTCTTGATTTCCACAATTATTTCTACAATCAGTCCAATGTATAGGCCCCAGGGACCTCTTATTCAAAATTACCGGAGGGATCACAAAATATTAATGAGCTCGCGCGCAGTCATTTTCACTGATTTAGTCACATGCACCCTTTAATAGCACTTACTGGGGCCTTTGGTAAGAAAAATGGGACTCAAAACAATGACAATTTACCTAAGATACAGTAACCACTTCAAAAAAATAAATGCGGTGGACTTGCTGTTCTAAAATGGCGCGTAAAATGGCGTGCTACAGTTTAGTGCGCCGCCATCTTTGATTCATTTAATAGCACTTACTGGGGCCTTTGGTAAGAAAAATGGGACTCAAAACAATGACAATTTACCTAAGATACAGTAACCACTTCAAAAAAATAAATGCGGTGGACTTGCTGTTCTAAAATGGCGCGTAAAATGGCGTGCTACAGTTTAGTGCGCCGCCATCTTTGATTCATATAGGTTCTACTACACTAAATACGGCGCTCATTGTAACCAACACAAAAATTGAAAGAAAGAGCGCCGCCTGGTGACGCTCATGAGTAGAGTGGCCATATTTTTTTGACTGGAAATCAAAGATTAAGACTCCTAGAACAATTTTCTTTTCAAATTTATAGGGGTTGACCGAATGAATTTTTTTTTATACTCCTCTCCGCACAAACCACCCCTAAACTGGTGGCCCAGCTCTGGGCCCAGGTATCAATGTAGCCCCCCGCCTCTATGCGAAATAGACCCTGGTATTGGTCTTTTCTGTGAACGAAATCCCCCGAGTTGGAAGCCACGGGTCACCAATTCTTGATTTCCACAATTATTTCTACAATCAGTCCAATGTATAGGCCCCAGGGACCTCTTATTCAAAATTACCGGAGGGATCACAAAATATTAATGAGCTCGCGCGCAGTCATTTTCACTGATTTAGTCACATGCACCCTTTAATAGCACTTACTGGGGCCTTTGGTAAGAAAAATGGGACTCAAAACAATGACAATTTACCTAAGATACAGTAACCACTTCAAAAAAATAAATGCGGTGGACTTGCTGTTCTAAAATGGCGCGTAAAATGGCGTGCTACAGTTTAGTGCGCCGCCATCTTTGATTCATATAGGTTCTACTACACTAAATACGGCGCTCATTGTAACCAACACAAAAATTGAAAGAAAGAGCGCCGCCTGGTGACGCTCATGAGTAGAGTGGCCATATTTTTTTGACTGGAAATCAAAGATTAAGACTCCTAGAACAATTTTCTTTTCAAATTTATAGGGGTTGACCGAATGAATTTTTTTTTATACTCCTCTCCGCACAAACCACCCCTAAACTGGTGGCCCAGCTCTGGGCCCAGGTATCAATGTAGCCCCCCGCCTCTATGCGAAATAGACCCTGGTATTGGTCTTTTCTGTGAACGAAATCCCCCGAGTTGGAAGCCACGGGTCACCAATTCTTGATTTCCACAATTATTTCTACAATCAGTCCAATGTATAGGCCCCAGGGACCTCTTATTCAAAATTACCGGAGGGATCACAAAATATTAATGAGCTCGCGCGCAGTCATTTTCACTGATTTAGTCACATGCACCCTTTAATAGCACTTACTGGGGCCTTTGGTAAGAAAAATGGGACTCAAAACAATGACAATTTACCTAAGATACAGTAACCACTTCAAAAAAATAAATGCGGTGGACTTGCTGTTCTAAAATGGCGCGTAAAATGGCGTGCTACAGTTTAGTGCGCCGCCATCTTTGATTCATATAGGTTCTACTACACTAAATACGGCGCTCATTGTAACCAACACAAAAATTGAAAGAAAGAGCGCCGCCTGGTGACGCTCATGAGTAGAGTGGCCATATTTTTTTGACTGGAAATCAAAGATTAAGACTCCTAGAACAATTTTCTTTTCAAATTTATAGGGGTTGACCGAATGAATTTTTTTTTATACTCCTCTCCGCACAAACCACCCCTAAACTGGTGGCCCAGCTCTGGGCCCAGGTATCAATGTAGCCCCCCGCCTCTATGCGAAATAGACCCTGGTATTGGTCTTTTCTGTGAACGAAATCCCCCGAGTTGGAAGCCACGGGTCACCAATTCTTGATTTCCACAATTATTTCTACAATCAGTCCAATGTATAGGCCCCAGGGACCTCTTATTCAAAATTACCGGAGGGATCACAAAATATTAATGAGCTCGCGCGCAGTCATTTTCACTGATTTAGTCACATGCACCCTTTAATAGCACTTACTGGGGCCTTTGGTAAGAAAAATGGGACTCAAAACAATGACAATTTACCTAAGATACAGTAACCACTTCAAAAAAATAAATGCGGTGGACTTGCTGTTCTAAAATGGCGCGTAAAATGGCGTGCTACAGTTTAGTGCGCCGCCATCTTTGATTCATATAGGTTCTACTACACTAAATACGGCGCTCATTGTAACCAACACAAAAATTGAAAGAAAGAGCGCCGCCTGGTGACGCTCATGAGTAGAGTGGCCATATTTTTTTGACTGGAAATCAAAGATTAAGACTCCTAGAACAATTTTCTTTTCAAATTTATAGGGGTTGACCGAATGAATTTTTTTTTATACTCCTCTCCGCACAAACCACCCCTAAACTGGTGGCCCAGCTCTGGGCCCAGGTATCAATGTAGCCCCCCGCCTCTATGCGAAATAGACCCTGGTATTGGTCTTTTCTGTGAACGAAATCCCCCGAGTTGGAAGCCACGGGTCACCAATTCTTGATTTCCACAATTATTTCTACAATCAGTCCAATGTATAGGCCCCAGGGACCTCTTATTCAAAATTACCGGAGGGATCACAAAATATTAATGAGCTCGCGCGCAGTCATTTTCACTGATTTAGTCACATGCACCCTTTAATAGCACTTACTGGGGCCTTTGGTAAGAAAAATGGGACTCAAAACAATGACAATTTACCTAAGATACAGTAACCACTTCAAAAAAATAAATGCGGTGGACTTGCTGTTCTAAAATGGCGCGTAAAATGGCGTGCTACAGTTTAGTGCGCCGCCATCTTTGATTCATATAGGTTCTACTACACTAAATACGGCGCTCATTGTAACCAACACAAAAATTGAAAGAAAGAGCGCCGCCTGGTGACGCTCATGAGTAGAGTGGCCATATTTTTTTGACTGGAAATCAAAGATTAAGACTCCTAGAACAATTTTCTTTTCAAATTTATAGGGGTTGACCGAATGAATTTTTTTTTATACTCCTCTCCGCACAAACCACCCCTAAACTGGTGGCCCAGCTCTGGGCCCAGGTATCAATGTAGCCCCCCGCCTCTATGCGAAATAGACCCTGGTATTGGTCTTTTCTGTGAACGAAATCCCCCGAGTTGGAAGCCACGGGTCACCAATTCTTGATTTCCACAATTATTTCTACAATCAGTCCAATGTATAGGCCCCAGGGACCTCTTATTCAAAATTACCGGAGGGATCACAAAATATTAATGAGCTCGCGCGCAGTCATTTTCACTGATTTAGTCACATGCACCCTTTAATAGCACTTACTGGGGCCTTTGGTAAGAAAAATGGGACTCAAAACAATGACAATTTACCTAAGATACAGTAACCACTTCAAAAAAATAAATGCGGTGGACTTGCTGTTCTAAAATGGCGCGTAAAATGGCGTGCTACAGTTTAGTGCGCCGCCATCTTTGATTCATATAGGTTCTACTACACTAAATACGGCGCTCATTGTAACCAACACAAAAATTGAAAGAAAGAGCGCCGCCTGGTGACGCTCATGAGTAGAGTGGCCATATTTTTTTGACTGGAAATCAAAGATTAAGACTCCTAGAACAATTTTCTTTTCAAATTTATAGGGGTTGACCGAATGAATTTTTTTTTATACTCCTCTCCGCACAAACCACCCCTAAACTGGTGGCCCAGCTCTGGGCCCAGGTATCAATGTAGCCCCCCGCCTCTATGCGAAATAGACCCTGGTATTGGTCTTTTCTGTGAACGAAATCCCCCGAGTTGGAAGCCACGGGTCACCAATTCTTGATTTCCACAATTATTTCTACAATCAGTCCAATGTATAGGCCCCAGGGACCTCTTATTCAAAATTACCGGAGGGATCACAAAATATTAATGAGCTCGCGCGCAGTCATTTTCACTGATTTAGTCACATGCACCCTTTAATAGCACTTACTGGGGCCTTTGGTAAGAAAAATGGGACTCAAAACAATGACAATTTACCTAAGATACAGTAACCACTTCAAAAAAATAAATGCGGTGGACTTGCTGTTCTAAAATGGCGCGTAAAATGGCGTGCTACAGTTTAGTGCGCCGCCATCTTTGATTCATATAGGTTCTACTACACTAAATACGGCGCTCATTGTAACCAACACAAAAATTGAAAGAAAGAGCGCCGCCTGGTGACGCTCATGAGTAGAGTGGCCATATTTTTTTGACTGGAAATCAAAGATTAAGACTCCTAGAACAATTTTCTTTTCAAATTTATAGGGGTTGACCGAATGAATTTTTTTTTATACTCCTCTCCGCACAAACCACCCCTAAACTGGTGGCCCAGCTCTGGGCCCAGGTATCAATGTAGCCCCCCGCCTCTATGCGAAATAGACCCTGGTATTGGTCTTTTCTGTGAACGAAATCCCCCGAGTTGGAAGCCACGGGTCACCAATTCTTGATTTCCACAATTATTTCTACAATCAGTCCAATGTATAGGCCCCAGGGACCTCTTATTCAAAATTACCGGAGGGATCACAAAATATTAATGAGCTCGCGCGCAGTCATTTTCACTGATTTAGTCACATGCACCCTTTAATAGCACTTACTGGGGCCTTTGGTAAGAAAAATGGGACTCAAAACAATGACAATTTACCTAAGATACAGTAACCACTTCAAAAAAATAAATGCGGTGGACTTGCTGTTCTAAAATGGCGCGTAAAATGGCGTGCTACAGTTTAGTGCGCCGCCATCTTTGATTCATATAGGTTCTACTACACTAAATACGGCGCTCATTGTAACCAACACAAAAATTGAAAGAAAGAGCGCCGCCTGGTGACGCTCATGAGTAGAGTGGCCATATTTTTTTGACTGGAAATCAAAGATTAAGACTCCTAGAACAATTTTCTTTTCAAATTTATAGGGGTTGACCGAATGAATTTTTTTTTATACTCCTCTCCGCACAAACCACCCCTAAACTGGTGGCCCAGCTCTGGGCCCAGGTATCAATGTAGCCCCCCGCCTCTATGCGAAATAGACCCTGGTATTGGTCTTTTCTGTGAACGAAATCCCCCGAGTTGGAAGCCACGGGTCACCAATTCTTGATTTCCACAATTATTTCTACAATCAGTCCAATGTATAGGCCCCAGGGACCTCTTATTCAAAATTACCGGAGGGATCACAAAATATTAATGAGCTCGCGCGCAGTCATT
The DNA here is from genome assembly GCA_037893245.1 of Crossaster papposus. Classification (NCBI taxonomy): domain Eukaryota; kingdom Metazoa; phylum Echinodermata; class Asteroidea; order Velatida; family Solasteridae; genus Crossaster; species Crossaster papposus. The sequence continues at coordinate 46,747 of JBAIAA010001095.1, forward strand.
TTCACTGATTTAGTCACATGCACCCTTTAATAGCACTTACTGGGGCCTTTGGTAAGAAAAATGGGACTCAAAACAATGACAATTTACCTAAGATACAGTAACCACTTCAAAAAAATAAATGCGGTGGACTTGCTGTTCTAAAATGGCGCGTAAAATGGCGTGCTACAGTTTAGTGCGCCGCCATCTTTGATTCATATAGGTTCTACTACACTAAATACGGCGCTCATTGTAACCAACACAAAAATTGAAAGAAAGAGCGCCGCCTGGTGACGCTCATGAGTAGAGTGGCCATATTTTTTTGACTGGAAATCAAAGATTAAGACTCCTAGAACAATTTTCTTTTCAAATTTATAGGGGTTGACCGAATGAATTTTTTTTTATACTCCTCTCCGCACAAACCACCCCTAAACTGGTGGCCCAGCTCTGGGCCCAGGTATCAATGTAGCCCCCCCGCCTCTATGCGAAATAGACCCTGGTATTGGTCTTTTCTGTGAACGAAATCCCCCGAGTTGGAAGCCACGGGTCACCAATTCTTGATTTCCACAATTATTTCTACAATCAGTCCAATGTATAGGCCCCAGGGACCTCTTATTCAAAATTACCGGAGGGATCACAAAATATTAATGAGCTCGCGCGCAGTCATTTTCACTGATTTAGTCACATGCACCCTTTAATAGCACTTACTGGGGCCTTTGGTAAGAAAAATGGGACTCAAAACAATGACAATTTACCTAAGATACAGTAACCACTTCAAAAAAATAAATGCGGTGGACTTGCTGTTCTAAAATGGCGCGTAAAATGGCGTGCTACAGTTTAGTGCGCCGCCATCTTTGATTCATATAGGTTCTACTACACTAAATACGGCGCTCATTGTAACCAACACAAAAATTGAAAGAAAGAGCGCCGCCTGGTGACGCTCATGAGTAGAGTGGCCATATTTTTTTGACTGGAAATCAAAGATTAAGACTCCTAGAACAATTTTCTTTTCAAATTTATAGGGGTTGACCGAATGAATTTTTTTTTATACTCCTCTCCGCACAAACCACCCCTAAACTGGTGGCCCAGCTCTGGGCCCAGGTATCAATGTAGCCCCCCGCCTCTATGCGAAATAGACCCTGGTATTGGTCTTTTCTGTGAACGAAATCCCCCGAGTTGGAAGCCACGGGTCACCAATTCTTGATTTCCACAATTATTTCTACAATCAGTCCAATGTATAGGCCCCAGGGACCTCTTATTCAAAATTACCGGAGGGATCACAAAATATTAATGAGCTCGCGCGCAGTCATTTTCACTGATTTAGTCACATGCACCCTTTAATAGCACTTACTGGGGCCTTTGGTAAGAAAAATGGGACTCAAAACAATGACAATTTACCTAAGATACAGTAACCACTTCAAAAAAATAAATGCGGTGGACTTGCTGTTCTAAAATGGCGCGTAAAATGGCGTGCTACAGTTTAGTGCGCCGCCATCTTTGATTCATATAGGTTCTACTACACTAAATACGGCGCTCATTGTAACCAACACAAAAATTGAAAGAAAGAGCGCCGCCTGGTGACGCTCATGAGTAGAGTGGCCATATTTTTTTGACTGGAAATCAAAGATTAAGACTCCTAGAACAATTTTCTTTTCAAATTTATAGGGGTTGACCGAATGAATTTTTTTTTATACTCCTCTCCGCACAAACCACCCCTAAACTGGTGGCCCAGCTCTGGGCCCAGGTATCAATGTAGCCCCCCGCCTCTATGCGAAATAGACCCTGGTATTGGTCTTTTCTGTGAACGAAATCCCCCGAGTTGGAAGCCACGGGTCACCAATTCTTGATTTCCACAATTATTTCTACAATCAGTCCAATGTATAGGCCCCAGGGACCTCTTATTCAAAATTACCGGAGGGATCACAAAATATTAATGAGCTCGCGCGCAGTCATTTTCACTGATTTAGTCACATGCACCCTTTAATAGCACTTACTGGGGCCTTTGGTAAGAAAAATGGGACTCAAAACAATGAAAATTTACCTAAGATACAGTAACCACTTCAAAAAAATAAATGCGGTGGACTTGCTGTTCTAAAATGGCGCGTAAAATGGCGTGCTACAGTTTAGTGCTCCGCCATCTTTGATTCATATAATAGCACTTACTGGGGCCTTTGGTAAGAAAAATGGGACTCAAAACAATGACAATTTACCTAAGATACAGTAACCACTTCAAAAAAATAAATGCGGTGGACTTGCTGTTCTAAAATGGCGCGTAAAATGGCGTGCTACAGTTTAGTGCGCCGCCATCTTTGATTCATATAGGTTCTACTACACTAAATACGGCGCTCATTGTAACCAACACAAAAATTGAAAGAAAGAGCGCCGCCTGGTGACGCTCATGAGTAGAGTGGCCATATTTTTTTGACTGGAAATCAAAGATTAAGACTCCTAGAACAATTTTCTTTTCAAATTTATAGGGGTTGACCGAATGAATTTTTTTTTATACTCCTCTCCGCACAAACCACCCCTAAACTGGTGGCCCAGCTCTGGGCCCAGGTATCAATGTAGCCCCCCGCCTCTATGCGAAATAGACCCTGGTATTGGTCTTTTCTGTGAACGAAATCCCCCGAGTTGGAAGCCACGGGTCACCAATTCTTGATTTCCACAATTATTTCTACAATCAGTCCAATGTATAGGCCCCAGGGACCTCTTATTCAAAATTACCGGAGGGATCACAAAATATTAATGAGCTCGCGCGCAGTCATTTTCACTGATTTAGTCACATGCACCCTTTAATAGCACTTACTGGGGCCTTTGGTAAGAAAAATGGGACTCAAAACAATGACAATTTACCTAAGATACAGTAACCACTTCAAAAAAATAAATGCGGTGGACTTGCTGTTCTAAAATGGCGCGTAAAATGGCGTGCTACAGTTTAGTGCGCCGCCATCTTTGATTCATATAGGTTCTACTACACTAAATACGGCGCTCATTGTAACCAACACAAAAATTGAAAGAAAGAGCGCCGCCTGGTGACGCTCATGAGTAGAGTGGCCATATTTTTTTGACTGGAAATCAAAGATTAAGACTCCTAGAACAATTTTCTTTTCAAATTTATAGGGGTTGACCGAATGAATTTTTTTTTATACTCCTCTCCGCACAAACCACCCCTAAACTGGTGGCCCAGCTCTGGGCCCAGGTATCAATGTAGCCCCCCGCCTCTATGCGAAATAGACCCTGGTATTGGTCTTTTCTGTGAACGAAATCCCCCGAGTTGGAAGCCACGGGTCACCAATTCTTGATTTCCACAATTATTTCTACAATCAGTCCAATGTATAGGCCCCAGGGACCTCTTATTCAAAATTACCGGAGGGATCACAAAATATTAATGAGCTCGCGCGCAGTCATTTTCACTGATTTAGTCACATGCACCCTTTAATAGCACTTACTGGGGCCTTTGGTAAGAAAAATGGGACTCAAAACAATGACAATTTACCTAAGATACAGTAACCACTTCAAAAAAATAAATGCGGTGGACTTGCTGTTCTAAAATGGCGCGTAAAATGGCGTGCTACAGTTTAGTGCGCCGCCATCTTTGATTCATATAGGTTCTACTACACTAAATACGGCGCTCATTGTAACCAACACAAAAATTGAAAGAAAGAGCGCCGCCTGGTGACGCTCATGAGTAGAGTGGCCATATTTTTTTGACTGGAAATCAAAGATTAAGACTCCTAGAACAATTTTCTTTTCAAATTTATAGGGGTTGACCGAATGAATTTTTTTTTATACTCCTCTCCGCACAAACCACCCCTAAACTGGTGGCCCAGCTCTGGGCCCAGGTATCAATGTAGCCCCCCGCCTCTATGCGAAATAGACCCTGGTATTGGTCTTTTCTGTGAACGAAATCCCCCGAGTTGGAAGCCACGGGTCACCAATTCTTGATTTCCACAATTATTTCTACAATCAGTCCAATGTATAGGCCCCAGGGACCTCTTATTCAAAATTACCGGAGGGATCACAAAATATTAATGAGCTCGCGCGCAGTCATTTTCACTGATTTAGTCACATGCACCCTTTAATAGCACTTACTGGGGCCTTTGGTAAGAAAAATGGGACTCAAAACAATGACAATTTACCTAAGATACAGTAACCACTTCAAAAAAATAAATGCGGTGGACTTGCTGTTCTAAAATGGCGCGTAAAATGGCGTGCTACAGTTTAGTGCGCCGCCATCTTTGATTCATATAGGTTCTACTACACTAAATACGGCGCCCATTGTAACCAACACAAAAATTGAAAGAAAGAGCGCCGCCTGGTGACGCTCATGAGTAGAGTGGCCATATTTTTTTGACTGGAAATCAAAGATTAAGACTCCTAGAACAATTTTCTTTTCAAATTTATAGGGGTTGACCGAATGAATTTTTTTTTATACTCCTCTCCGCACAAACCACCCCTAAACTGGTGGCCCAGCTCTGGGCCCAGGTATCAATGTAGCCCCCCGCCTCTATGCGAAATAGACCCTGGTATTGGTCTTTTCTGTGAACGAAATCCCCCGAGTTGGAAGCCACGGGTCACCAATTCTTGATTTCCACAATTATTTCTACAATCAGTCCAATGTATAGGCCCCAGGGACCTCTTATTCAAAATTACCGGAGGGATCACAAAATATTAATGAGCTCGCGCGCAGTCATTTTCACTGATTTAGTCACATGCACCCTTTAATAGCACTTACTGGGGCCTTTGGTAAGAAAAATGGGACTCAAAACAATGACAATTTACCTAAGATACAGTAACCACTTCAAAAAAATAAATGCGGTGGACTTGCTGTTCTAAAATGGCGCGTAAAATGGCGTGCTACAGTTTAGTGCGCCGCCATCTTTGATTCATATAGGTTCTACTACACTAAATACGGCGCTCATTGTAACCAACACAAAAATTGAAAGAAAGAGCGCCGCCTGGTGACGCTCATGAGTAGAGTGGCCATATTTTTTTGACTGGAAATCAAAGATTAAGACTCCTAGAACAATTTTCTTTTCAAATTTATAGGGGTTGACCGAATGAATGTTTTTTTATACTCCTCTCCGCACAAACCACCCCTAAACTGGTGGCCCAGCTCTGGGCCCAGGTATCAATGTAGCCCCCCGCCTCTATGCGAAATAGACCCTGGTATTGGTCTTTTCTGTGAACGAAATCCCCCGAGTTGGAAGCCACGGGTCACCAATTCTTGATTTCCACAATTATTTCTACAATCAGTCCAATGTATAGGCCCCAGGGACCTCTTATTCAAAATTACCGGAGGGATCACAAAATATTAATGAGCTCGCGCGCAGTCATTTTCACTGATTTAGTCACATGCACCCTTTAATAGCACTTACTGGGGCCTTTGGTAAGAAAAATGGGACTCAAAACAATGACAATTTACCTAAGATACAGTAACCACTTCAAAAAAATAAATGCGGTGGACTTGCTGTTCTAAAATGGCGCGTAAAATGGCGTGCTACAGTTTAGTGCGCCGCCATCTTTGATTCATATAGGTTCTACTACACTAAATACGGCGCTCATTGTAACCAACACAAAAATTGAAAGAAAGAGCGCCGCCTGGTGACGCTCATGAGTAGAGTGGCCATATTTTTTTGACTGGAAATCAAAGATTAAGACTCCTAGAACAATTTTCTTTTCAAATTTATAGGGGTTGACCGAATGAATTTTTTTTTATACTCCTCTCCGCACAAACCACCTCTAAACTGGTGGCCCAGCTCTGGGCCCAGGTATCAATGTAGCCCCCCGCCTCTATGCGAAATAGACCCTGGTATTGGTCTTTTCTGTGAACGAAATCCCCCGAGTTGGAAGCCACGGGTCACCAATTCTTGATTTCCACAATTATTTCTACAATCAGTCCAATGTATAGGCCCCAGGGACCTCTTATTCAAAATTACCGGAGGGATCACAAAATATTAATGAGCTCGCGCGCAGTCATTTTCACTGATTTAGTCACATGCACCCTTTAATAGCACTTACTGGGGCCTTTGGTAAGAAAAATGGGACTCAAAACAATGACAATTTACCTAAGATACAGTAACCACTTCAAAAAAATAAATGCGGTGGACTTGCTGTTCTAAAATGGCGCGTAAAATGGCGTGCTACAGTTTAGTGCGCCGCCATCTTTGATTCATATAGGTTCTACTACACTAAATACGGCGCTCATTGTAACCAACACAAAAATTGAAAGAAAGAGCGCCGCCTGGTGACGCTCATGAGTAGAGTGGCCATATTTTTTTGACTGGAAATCAAAGATTAAGACTCCTAGAACAATTTTCTTTTCAAATTTATAGGGGTTGACCGAATGAATTTTTTTTTATACTCCTCTCCGCACAAACCACCCCTAAACTGGTGGCCCAGCTCTGGGCCCAGGTATCAATGTAGCCCCCCGCCTCTATGCGAAATAGACCCTGGTATTGGTCTTTTCTGTGAACGAAATCCCCCGAGTTGGAAGCCACGGGTCACCAATTCTTGATTTCCACAATTATTTCTACAATCAGTCCAATGTATAGGCCCCAGGGACCTCTTATTCAAAATTACCGGAGGGATCACAAAATATTAATGAGCTCGCGCGCAGTCATTTTCACTGATTTAGTCACATGCACCCTTTAATAGCACTTACTGGGGCCTTTGGTAAGAAAAATGGGACTCAAAACAATGACAATTTACCTAAGATACAGTAACCACTTCAAAAAAATAAATGCGGTGGACTTGCTGTTCTAAAATGGCGCGTAAAATGGCGTGCTACAGTTTAGTGCGCCGCCATCTTTGATTCATATAGGTTCTACTACACTAAATACGGCGCTCATTGTAACCAACACAAAAATTGAAAGAAAGAGCGCCGCCTGGTGACGCTCATGAGTAGAGTGGCCATATTTTTTTGACTGGAAATCAAAGATTAAGACTCCTAGAACAATTTTCTTTTCAAATTTATAGGGGTTGACCGAATGAATTTTTTTTTATACTCCTCTCCGCACAAACCACCCCTAAACTGGTGGCCCAGCTCTGGGCCCAGGTATCAATGTAGCCCCCCGCCTCTATGCGAAATAGACCCTGGTATTGGTCTTTTCTGTGAACGAAATCCCCCGAGTTGGAAGCCACGGGTCACCAATTCTTGATTTCCACAATTATTTCTACAATCAGTCCAATGTATAGGCCCCAGGGACCTCTTATTCAAAATTACCGGAGGGATCACAAAATATTAATGAGCTCGCGCGCAGTCATTTTCACTGATTTAGTCACATGCACCCTTTAATAGCACTTACTGGGGCCTTTGGTAAGAAAAATGGGACTCAAAACAATGACAATTTACCTAAGATACAGTAACCACTTCAAAAAAATAAATGCGGTGGACTTGCTGTTCTAAAATGGCGCGTAAAATGGCGTGCTACAGTTTAGTGCGCCGCCATCTTTGATTCATATAGGTTCTACTACACTAAATACGGCGCTCATTGTAACCAACACAAAAATTGAAAGAAAGAGCGCCGCCTGGTGACGCTCATGAGTAGAGTGGCCATATTTTTTTGACTGGAAATCAAAGATTAAGACTCCTAGAACAATTTTCTTTTCAAATTTATAGGGGTTGACCGAATGAATTTTTTTTTATACTCCTCTCCGCACAAACCACCTCTAAACTGGTGGCCCAGCTCTGGGCCCAGGTATCAATGTAGCCCCCCGCCTCTATGCGAAATAGACCCTGGTATTGGTCTTTTCTGTGAACGAAATCCCCCGAGTTGGAAGCCACGGGTCACCAATTCTTGATTTCCACAATTATTTCTACAATCAGTCCAATGTATAGGCCCCAGGGACCTCTTATTCAAAATTACCGGAGGGATCACAAAATATTAATGAGCTCGCGCGCAGTCATTTTCACTGATTTAGTCACATGCACCCTTTAATAGCACTTACTGGGGCCTTTGGTAAGAAAAATGGGACTCAAAACAATGACAATTTACCTAAGATACAGTAACCACTTCAAAAAAATAAATGCGGTGGACTTGCTGTTCTAAAATGGCGCGTAAAATGGCGTGCTACAGTTTAGTGCGCCGCCATCTTTGATTCATATAGGTTCTACTACACTAAATACGGCGCTCATTGTAACCAACACAAAAATTGAAAGAAAGAGCGCCGCCTGGTGACGCTCATGAGTAGAGTGGCCATATTTTTTTGACTGGAAATCAAAGATTAAGACTCCTAGAACAATTTTCTTTTCAAATTTATAGGGGTTGACCGAATGAATTTTTTTTTATACTCCTCTCCGCACAAACCACCCCTAAACTGGTGGCCCAGCTCTGGGCCCAGGTATCAATGTAGCCCCCCGCCTCTATGCGAAATAGACCCTGGTATTGGTCTTTTCTGTGAACGAAATCCCCCGAGTTGGAAGCCACGGGTCACCAATTCTTGATTTCCACAATTATTTCTACAATCAGTCCAATGTATAGGCCCCAGGGACCTCTTATTCAAAATTACCGGAGGGATCACAAAATATTAATGAGCTCGCGCGCAGTCATTTTCACTGATTTAGTCACATGCACCCTTTAATAGCACTTACTGGGGCCTTTGGTAAGAAAAATGGGACTCAAAACAATGACAATTTACCTAAGATACAGTAACCACTTCAAAAAAATAAATGCGGTGGACTTGCTGTTCTAAAATGGCGCGTAAAATGGCGTGCTACAGTTTAGTGCGCCGCCATCTTTGATTCATATAGGTTCTACTACACTAAATACGGCGCTCATTGTAACCAACACAAAAATTGAAAGAAAGAGCGCCGCCTGGTGACGCTCATGAGTAGAGTGGCCATATTTTTTTGACTGGAAATCAAAGATTAAGACTCCTAGAACAATTTTCTTTTCAAGTGTCACACCCCCCAAAAATCCACTTTTTGGGTTGGACAAGGTTTTGTTGTTTAGGCCACTGAACCCCTTTAATTGTGTTCTTAATGGTGCCCAACTGTTATTTACGACCTGTCTCGGACATGAACTAGCTGCTTGACAAGTCAGGTTCGGGGCGAGGCCTCATGTATGTGGTTTGGGTCATTCTGACTTCAGCCTGCGACCAGTCAGGATCAATGCCACCTTGCCTCCTACATGAGCCTTGTTTCCACTATTTCTACTGAAATAGGTGAGTCCCCGAATTCACTTTTGTTCTTTATAATGTACATAATAATAGTGTTATTGATGTTTTATTAATTTGCCCTCATGGTAAATTAGTATCTGATATTGGCATGTATCCTAGTACATGTACATGTACTTTCAGTGATTTGGAAGGATTTGCATTTCTTTTTGAAGTTGTGTATTAGTATTATCGCTTAGATACAAAGTAGTTATTTTCCATTTTGTTTGACAATTCGTTATAGTTATTCGTTGATTACTTTTGATTTTCTTATTGATTCTAGTTATTATTCTTCACTTGAGTTTTGTAGTTGTAGGGTGTTTATTTAGGTTTTCGCTTCCGAAAAGTCACCATTCTATAAGATCAAGACTGGTTTATTACTCGAGGACTTTTCGTTGTGTTTAGGTTTTCACAATGTTGTTAGAAATTCTTCAGTACAATTATTCCATTTGAGTGATAATATTCCGTACATGAGACAATTATCAACACAAGTCTATGGTTTGGTTTGCGACCATGCTGTACAGTACAAATATGCTTTCCCTTAGTAAATTGCTATTTAGTAAAACAAAGGACTAGTGTGAGTGACCTCTAAGCCACTGGGCCTGGCCTGTGGTCATCAGGGACCATCAATTTCGCCTAAAAGCTATTAACCACTTCAAGAGGGTTGAACCATTCAAGGTTTATGTGAAATTACCTTCACTTTAGTTTTCTTGACTTTGGCCTTATTCTGAAGTTATGGTTTAATGATTGATTCGATTTACTTTATTTTTGTTGAAACACTTTGTGGTTAAGGAGTTCTTCAGAATTTCTTTGAGTTGTTGGTCTTTTCAAGTTTTGGCTTTGAGATATCTGAACCACCTGTGAATTGCTTTTAGTTTATAGATCTTATTAACTTCAGTTGACCTTTATTGATTTAGCTTGGAGTGACTTTTATTTGAACCCGAGATCAAGGGCTATAGTGTTTACTTTTATATTATTTTCCTCTGAAAATAATATAATTCTGTAAGGTTTTAGTTTTTCTTAAGACTTAGTGAATATTTTATCTTTTTGTTTATAACCTTTAGTGTTTGATTATTGTTCTGGTTTAGTTTATTCTTTATTGATTTACACATGTAGGTTTAGTTATAATTAGTGTGTATTCTGACTTCAGCCTGCGACCAGTCAGGATCAATGCCACCTTGCCTCCTACATGAGCCTTGTTTCCACTATTTCTACTGAAATAGGTGTGACCCCATATGCAGTTGACAAGACTCAAGACTCGAGACTCACAAGAGGACGAATTCCAGCACGGCATCCCGTAGTGATTGGATTCCCTCATCACCGTGCGTGCTGTAGGAGTGTCGCTTTCCACTATTTCACCATCCCGTTCCAGTATTTTGCAGTACATCAGTTTCCCCAGTTCACCTCTTCGACATCAGTTTCCCCAGTTCACCTCTTCGACATCTTTTCCCCAGTTCATCTTTGCCAGTTCATCCCCCACTTCAGTCTACATTTCGTGTCTTCTTCTTCATCCAGATCCTGTGTCTTCTTCTCCATTTGTCGTCATTCTGAACTGAACTATTCGTTCGCGTGTCGCGTTTTATATGTGAACTATTCGCTCGCGTGTCGGATAAATTCATCTATATCCTTTTATTTTGCTGTTTTATAATAAGTGTTGATCTGTATTCATCTGTGATATTGTCAATTCTTGTTAATCCAACTGTTATATTTTGTTGTCCATATTAATATTTGTTCTTGTGCGATTGTTTCATCGACCTGTAATTCTTTATAACTTTAAATTTAATTTTGTCTACCGCGGACCGGTATAATAAACATAAGGACTTCCGATCAGGAAGGACCTGTGACAAAATTTGGAGGCACCGCCCGGATTTGGTCGAATCGCTAATACAGAATATTTATTAGCGACCCACAGTCAAACTATAAAGCACAAGATCCAATATTAATATTTGCTTGGATAATTGTTGATATTCCATTGTTCCCTGGTATTTAATTATGTTGTAGATTTTGTGTATTGTTGTTATATACTTGTGAAGTCATGTCCGAGACAGAGGGTAAAGTTGAGCTCAGTAGTGATTTAAGGGGGCATTAGGTGAATTCTTACGACAACATGGCAAGTCCCTTGAAGACAAACAGTCACCCCCCAGACCAGCTCCACGTCATATAGGATTAGGAGCCCCCCGTCCTATGGGAGCCACACGACGGAGACCCATGGTGTGCTTCAACTGTGGCCAGATAGGGCACAGGATGGAAGGCTGCACCAATCCCCGAAATGCAGAACAGGTCCAGCGGCAAATGATGGCCCGTTGCCAACCCCCAACTAACTCGGGAAACGACGATGGCCGCCAGTAGAGGGACGACCAGCGGCCAAGCAACAGAAGAGTCCCTTAAGGCAAAATAGCAACCCAGGAAATCGTGTCGCCTGCAACAGCGTGAAAAGTACACCCCTCCAAGGAGTACCTGGTGGGCAACCCGTCCATCGTCAGCGCTGTTGTAGACGGGCACGATGTCTCATGCCTTTTGGACATCGGCTTACAATACAAGTGACATGCATATCCGAGGCTTTCTATCGTCAGAATCTGTGCAACCGCCCACTAGAACCCCTCACTAATTTGATGGTGATAGGAGCTAGTGGGCAAATCGTGCCATACATCGGGATAGAGATGTCAGTGAGCTTCACTTAGGAGAAGGCGGGCGTAGATATGACAAGAGAGACCTTATAGTTACTCCCTTGTGGGTTTCTTCCCGAAGCCCCGGCAAAGCCGTTAACTACTGTCCGTCCAAAGCCAGCCCCAAGAATCTCACTACGCCAATCAAGAAGTAAATGTAACCAGCCAGGGAAATTAATAATTCACACTTCACCTCCTAGACATCCAAGTACCGAGAGTGAGTCTGGCGGACGCTGCTTCGATTCCCCACCAGTGATGAAGATCCACCAGCAATCCTCCTTGATCCCGAAGCACCAGAGTTTGTTCCAGCTGAAGTAGCCCCACGGGACATCGACCCAGTGGATGAGGCTGGCAGTGCCCCCTCTACGTCGGAACCTGTCTCCCTCCAAGAGACAACAAGTTCCTCAAAGCCGACAGAGCAGTGCCCCCTCCGGAGCTTCCTCTACGTCGGAACCTGTCTCCCTCCAAGAGACAACAAGTTTCTCAGAGCCGAATACTTCTTCGTCAGACGAGTCAACTCCAGATAGTCCCACGGCCCTAGCCAGACGTAGATATCCAGCCCGCAACAGGAGAGCACCTGAGCGACTTGGGTATAGCCGATTGAGACCTTCTGAGACTAAACTTATTGAAGAACACTTAGCAATCCAGAAGCAAAGTCTCACACTGCTTCAATCTTGCCTTGTGTCCAAATACATGTAGAAGCATTAGTTTCTGTCAAGTTATATTATAGCCATGTCGGGACGCCATGATTTTAGAAGGGGAGAGTGTCACCCCCCCCCAAAAATCCACTTTTTGGGTTGGACAAGGTTTTGTTGTTTAGGCCACTGAACCCCTTTAATTGTGTTCTTAATGGTGCCCAACTGTTATTTACGACCTGTCTCGGACATGAACTAGCTGCTTGACAAGTCAGGTTCGGGGCGAGGCCTCATGTATGTGGTTTGGGTCATTCTGACTTCAGCCTGCGACCAGTCAGGATCAATGCCACCTTGCCTCCTACATGAGCCTTGTTTCCACTATTTCTACTGAAATAGGTGAGTCCCCGAATTCACTTTTGTTCTTTATAATGTACATAATAATAGTGTTATTGATGTTTTATTAATTTGCCCTCATGGTAAATTAGTATCTGATATTGGCATGTATCCTAGTACATGTACATGTACTTTCAGTGATTTGGAAGGATTTGCATTTCTTTTTGAAGTTGTGTATTAGTATTATCGCTTAGATACAAAGTAGTTATTTTCCATTTTGTTTGACAATTCGTTATAGTTATTCGTTGATTACTTTTGATTTTCTTATTGATTCTAGTTATTATTCTTCACTTGAGTTTTGTAGTTGTAGGGTGTTTATTTAGGTTTTCGCTTCCGAAAAGTCACCATTCTATAAGATCAAGACTGGTTTATTACTCGAGGACTTTTCGTTGTGTTTAGGTTTTCACAATGTTGTTAGAAATTCTTCAGTACAATTATTCCATTTGAGTGATAATATTCCGTACATGAGACAATTATCAACACAAGTCTATGGTTTGGTTTGCGACCATGCTGTACAGTACAAATATGCTTTCCCTTAGTAAATTGCTATTTAGTAAAACAAAGGACTAGTGTGAGTGACCTCTAAGCCACTGGGCCTGGCCTGTGGTCATCAGGGACCATCAATTTCGCCTAAAAGCTATTAACCACTTCAAGAGGGTTGAACCATTCAAGGTTTATGTGAAATTACCTTCACTTTAGTTTTCTTGACTTTGGCCTTATTCTGAAGTTATGGTTTAATGATTGATTCGATTTACTTTATTTTTGTTGAAACACTTTGTGGTTAAGGAGTTCTTCAGAATTTCTTTGAGTTGTTGGTCTTTTCAAGTTTTGGCTTTGAGATATCTGAACCACCTGTGAATTGCTTTTAGTTTATAGATCTTATTAACTTCAGTTGACCTTTATTGATTTAGCTTGGAGTGACTTTTATTTGAACCCGAGATCAAGGGCTATAGTGTTTACTTTTATATTATTTTCCTCTGAAAATAATATAATTCTGTAAGGTTTTAGTTTTTCTTAAGACTTAGTGAATATTTTATCTTTTTGTTTATAACCTTTAGTGTTTGATTATTGTTCTGGTTTAGTTTATTCTTTATTGATTTACACATGTAGGTTTAGTTATAATTAGTGTGTATTCTGACTTCAGCCTGCGACCAGTCAGGATCAATGCCACCTTGCCTCCTACATGAGCCTTGTTTCCACTATTTCTACTGAAATAGGTGTGACCCCATATGCAGTTGACAAGACTCAAGACTCGAGACTCACAAGAGGACGAATTCCAGCACGGCATCCCGTAGTGATTGGATTCCCTCATCACCGTGCGTGCTGTAGGAGTGTCGCTTTCCACTATTTCACCATCCCGTTCCAGTATTTTGCAGTACATCAGTTTCCCCAGTTCACCTCTTCGACATCAGTTTCCCCAGTTCACCTCTTCGACATCTTTTCCCCAGTTCATCTTTGCCAGTTCATCCCCCACTTCAGTCTACATTTCGTGTCTTCTTCTTCATCCAGATCCTGTGTCTTCTTCTCCATTTGTCGTCATTCTGAACTGAACTATTCGTTCGCGTGTCGCGTTTTATATGTGAACTATTCGCTCGCGTGTCGGATAAATTCATCTATATCCTTTTATTTTGCTGTTTTATAATAAGTGTTGATCTGTATTCATCTGTGATATTGTCAATTCTTGTTAATCCAACTGTTATATTTTGTTGTCCATATTAATATTTGTTCTTGTGCGATTGTTTCATCGACCTGTAATTCTTTATAACTTTAAATTTAATTTTGTCTACCGCGGACCGGTATAATAAACATAAGGACTTCCGATCAGGAAGGACCTGTGACACAAATTTATAGGGGTTGACCGAATGAATTTTTTTTTATACTCCTCTCCGCACAAACCACCCCTAAACTGGTGGCCCAGCTCTGGGCCCAGGTATCAATGTAGCCCCCCGCCTCTATGCGAAATAGACCCTGGTATTGGTCTTTTCTGTGAACGAAATCCCCCGAGTTGGAAGCCACGGGTCACCAATTCTTGATTTCCACAATTATTTCTACAATCAGTCCAATGTATAGGCCCCAGGGACCTCTTATTCAAAATTACCGGAGGGATCACAAAATATTAATGAGCTCGCGCGCAGTCATTTTCACTGATTTAGTCACATGCACCCTTTAATAGCACTTACTGGGGCCTTTGGTAAGAAAAATGGGACTCAAAACAATGACAATTTACCTAAGATACAGTAACCACTTCAAAAAAATAAATGCG
Organism: Crossaster papposus; assembly: GCA_037893245.1. Taxonomy (NCBI): domain Eukaryota; kingdom Metazoa; phylum Echinodermata; class Asteroidea; order Velatida; family Solasteridae; genus Crossaster; species Crossaster papposus. The sequence continues at coordinate 61,836 of JBAIAA010001095.1, forward strand.
GTGGACTTGCTGTTCTAAAATGGCGCGTAAAATGGCGTGCTACAGTTTAGTGCGCCGCCATCTTTGATTCATATAGGTTCTACTACACTAAATACGGCGCTCATTGTAACCAACACAAAAATTGAAAGAAAGAGCGCCGCCTGGTGACGCTCATGAGTAGAGTGGCCATATTTTTTTGACTGGAAATCAAAGATTAAGACTCCTAGAACAATTTTCTTTTCAAATTTATAGGGGTTGACCGAATGAATTTTTTTTTATACTCCTCTCCGCACAAACCACCCCTAAACTGGTGGCCCAGCTCTGGGCCCAGGTATCAATGTAGCCCCCCGCCTCTATGCGAAATAGACCCTGGTATTGGTCTTTTCTGTGAACGAAATCCCCCGAGTTGGAAGCCACGGGTCACCAATTCTTGATTTCCACAATTATTTCTACAATCAGTCCAATGTATAGGCCCCAGGGACCTCTTATTCAAAATTACCGGAGGGATCACAAAATATTAATGAGCTCGCGCGCAGTCATTTTCACTGATTTAGTCACATGCACCCTTTAATAGCACTTACTGGGGCCTTTGGTAAGAAAAATGGGACTCAAAACAATGACAATTTACCTAAGATACAGTAACCACTTCAAAAAAATAAATGCGGTGGACTTGCTGTTCTAAAATGGCGCGTAAAATGGCGTGCTACAGTTTAGTGCGCCGCCATCTTTGATTCATATAGGTTCTACTACACTAAATACGGCGCTCATTGTAACCAACACAAAAATTGAAAGAAAGAGCGCCGCCTGGTGACGCTCATGAGTAGAGTGGCCATATTTTTTTGACTGGAAATCAAAGATTAAGACTCCTAGAACAATTTTCTTTTCAAATTTATAGGGGTTGACCGAATGAATTTTTTTTTATACTCCTCTCCGCACAAACCACCTCTAAACTGGTGGCCCAGCTCTGGGCCCAGGTATCAATGTAGCCCCCCGCCTCTATGCGAAATAGACCCTGGTATTGGTCTTTTCTGTGAACGAAATCCCCCGAGTTGGAAGCCACGGGTCACCAATTCTTGATTTCCACAATTATTTCTACAATCAGTCCAATGTATAGGCCCCAGGGACCTCTTATTCAAAATTACCGGAGGGATCACAAAATATTAATGAGCTCGCGCGCAGTCATTTTCACTGATTTAGTCACATGCACCCTTTAATAGCACTTACTGGGGCCTTTGGTAAGAAAAATGGGACTCAAAACAATGACAATTTACCTAAGATACAGTAACCACTTCAAAAAAATAAATGCGGTGGACTTGCTGTTCTAAAATGGCGCGTAAAATGGCGTGCTACAGTTTAGTGCGCCGCCATCTTTGATTCATATAGGTTCTACTACACTAAATACGGCGCTCATTGTAACCAACACAAAAATTGAAAGAAAGAGCGCCGCCTGGTGACGCTCATGAGTAGAGTGGCCATATTTTTTTGACTGGAAATCAAAGATTAAGACTCCTAGAACAATTTTCTTTTCAAATTTATAGGGGTTGACCGAATGAATTTTTTTTTATACTCCTCTCCGCACAAACCACCCCTAAACTGGTGGCCCAGCTCTGGGCCCAGGTATCAATGTAGCCCCCCGCCTCTATGCGAAATAGACCCTGGTATTGGTCTTTTCTGTGAACGAAATCCCCCGAGTTGGAAGCCACGGGTCACCAATTCTTGATTTCCACAATTATTTCTACAATCAGTCCAATGTATAGGCCCCAGGGACCTCTTATTCAAAATTACCGGAGGGATCACAAAATATTAATGAGCTCGCGCGCAGTCATTTTCACTGATTTAGTCACATGCACCCTTTAATAGCACTTACTGGGGCCTTTGGTAAGAAAAATGGGACTCAAAACAATGACAATTTACCTAAGATACAGTAACCACTTCAAAAAAATAAATGCGGTGGACTTGCTGTTCTAAAATGGCGCGTAAAATGGCGTGCTACAGTTTAGTGCGCCGCCATCTTTGATTCATATAGGTTCTACTACACTAAATACGGCGCTCATTGTAACCAACACAAAAATTGAAAGAAAGAGCGCCGCCTGGTGACGCTCATGAGTAGAGTGGCCATATTTTTTTGACTGGAAATCAAAGATTAAGACTCCTAGAACAATTTTCTTTTCAAATTTATAGGGGTTGACCGAATGAATTTTTTTTTATACTCCTCTCCGCACAAACCACCCCTAAACTGGTGGCCCAGCTCTGGGCCCAGGTATCAATGTAGCCCCCCGCCTCTATGCGAAATAGACCCTGGTATTGGTCTTTTCTGTGAACGAAATCCCCCGAGTTGGAAGCCACGGGTCACCAATTCTTGATTTCCACAATTATTTCTACAATCAGTCCAATGTATAGGCCCCAGGGACCTCTTATTCAAAATTACCGGAGGGATCACAAAATATTAATGAGCTCGCGCGCAGTCATTTTCACTGATTTAGTCACATGCACCCTTTAATAGCACTTACTGGGGCCTTTGGTAAGAAAAATGGGACTCAAAACAATGACAATTTACCTAAGATACAGTAACCACTTCAAAAAAATAAATGCGGTGGACTTGCTGTTCTAAAATGGCGCGTAAAATGGCGTGCTACAGTTTAGTGCGCCGCCATCTTTGATTCATTTAATAGCACTTACTGGGGCCTTTGGTAAGAAAAATGGGACTCAAAACAATGACAATTTACCTAAGATACAGTAACCACTTCAAAAAAATAAATGCGGTGGACTTGCTGTTCTAAAATGGCGCGTAAAATGGCGTGCTACAGTTTAGTGCGCCGCCATCTTTGATTCATATAGGTTCTACTACACTAAATACGGCGCTCATTGTAACCAACACAAAAATTGAAAGAAAGAGCGCCGCCTGGTGACGCTCATGAGTAGAGTGGCCATATTTTTTTGACTGGAAATCAAAGATTAAGACTCCTAGAACAATTTTCTTTTCAAATTTATAGGGGTTGACCGAATGAATTTTTTTTTATACTCCTCTCCGCACAAACCACCCCTAAACTGGTGGCCCAGCTCTGGGCCCAGGTATCAATGTAGCCCCCCGCCTCTATGCGAAATAGACCCTGGTATTGGTCTTTTCTGTGAACGAAATCCCCCGAGTTGGAAGCCACGGGTCACCAATTCTTGATTTCCACAATTATTTCTACAATCAGTCCAATGTATAGGCCCCAGGGACCTCTTATTCAAAATTACCGGAGGGATCACAAAATATTAATGAGCTCGCGCGCAGTCATTTTCACTGATTTAGTCACATGCACCCTTTAATAGCACTTACTGGGGCCTTTGGTAAGAAAAATGGGACTCAAAACAATGACAATTTACCTAAGATACAGTAACCACTTCAAAAAAATAAATGCGGTGGACTTGCTGTTCTAAAATGGCGCGTAAAATGGCGTGCTACAGTTTAGTGCGCCGCCATCTTTGATTCATATAGGTTCTACTACACTAAATACGGCGCTCATTGTAACCAACACAAAAATTGAAAGAAAGAGCGCCGCCTGGTGACGCTCATGAGTAGAGTGGCCATATTTTTTTGACTGGAAATCAAAGATTAAGACTCCTAGAACAATTTTCTTTTCAAATTTATAGGGGTTGACCGAATGAATTTTTTTTTATACTCCTCTCCGCACAAACCACCCCTAAACTGGTGGCCCAGCTCTGGGCCCAGGTATCAATGTAGCCCCCCGCCTCTATGCGAAATAGACCCTGGTATTGGTCTTTTCTGTGAACGAAATCCCCCGAGTTGGAAGCCACGGGTCACCAATTCTTGATTTCCACAATTATTTCTACAATCAGTCCAATGTATAGGCCCCAGGGACCTCTTATTCAAAATTACCGGAGGGATCACAAAATATTAATGAGCTCGCGCGCAGTCATTTTCACTGATTTAGTCACATGCACCCTTTAATAGCACTTACTGGGGCCTTTGGTAAGAAAAATGGGACTCAAAACAATGACAATTTACCTAAGATACAGTAACCACTTCAAAAAAATAAATGCGGTGGACTTGCTGTTCTAAAATGGCGCGTAAAATGGCGTGCTACAGTTTAGTGCGCCGCCATCTTTGATTCATATAGGTTCTACTACACTAAATACGGCGCTCATTGTAACCAACACAAAAATTGAAAGAAAGAGCGCCGCCTGGTGACGCTCATGAGTAGAGTGGCCATATTTTTTTGACTGGAAATCAAAGATTAAGACTCCTAGAACAATTTTCTTTTCAAATTTATAGGGGTTGACCGAATGAATTTTTTTTTATACTCCTCTCCGCACAAACCACCCCTAAACTGGTGGCCCAGCTCTGGGCCCAGGTATCAATGTAGCCCCCCGCCTCTATGCGAAATAGACCCTGGTATTGGTCTTTTCTGTGAACGAAATCCCCCGAGTTGGAAGCCACGGGTCACCAATTCTTGATTTCCACAATTATTTCTACAATCAGTCCAATGTATAGGCCCCAGGGACCTCTTATTCAAAATTACCGGAGGGATCACAAAATATTAATGAGCTCGCGCGCAGTCATTTTCACTGATTTAGTCACATGCACCCTTTAATAGCACTTACTGGGGCCTTTGGTAAGAAAAATGGGACTCAAAACAATGACAATTTACCTAAGATACAGTAACCACTTCAAAAAAATAAATGCGGTGGACTTGCTGTTCTAAAATGGCGCGTAAAATGGCGTGCTACAGTTTAGTGCGCCGCCATCTTTGATTCATATAGGTTCTACTACACTAAATACGGCGCTCATTGTAACCAACACAAAAATTGAAAGAAAGAGCGCCGCCTGGTGACGCTCATGAGTAGAGTGGCCATATTTTTTTGACTGGAAATCAAAGATTAAGACTCCTAGAACAATTTTCTTTTCAAATTTATAGGGGTTGACCAAATGAATTTTTTTTTATACTCCTCTCCGCACAAACCACCCCTAAACTGGTGGCCCAGCTCTGGGCCCAGGTATCAATGTAGCCCCCCGCCTCTATGCGAAATAGACCCTGGTATTGGTCTTTTCTGTGAACGAAATCCCCCGAGTTGGAAGCCACGGGTCACCAATTCTTGATTTCCACAATTATTTCTACAATCAGTCCAATGTATAGGCCCCAGGGACCTCTTATTCAAAATTACCGGAGGGATCACAAAATATTAATGAGCTCGCGCGCAGTCATTTTCACTGATTTAGTCACATGCACCCTTTAATAGCACTTACTGGGGCCTTTGGTAAGAAAAATGGGACTCAAAACAATGACAATTTACCTAAGATACAGTAACCACTTCAAAAAAATAAATGCGGTGGACTTGCTGTTCTAAAATGGCGCGTAAAATGGCGTGCTACAGTTTAGTGCGCCGCCATCTTTGATTCATATAGGTTCTACTACACTAAATACGGCGCTCATTGTAACCAACACAAAAATTGAAAGAAAGAGCGCCGCCTGGTGACGCTCATGAGTAGAGTGGCCATATTTTTTTGACTGGAAATCAAAGATTAAGACTCCTAGAACAATTTTCTTTTCAAATTTATAGGGGTTGACCGAATGAATTTTTTTTTATACTCCTCTCCGCACAAACCACCCCTAAACTGGTGGCCCAGCTCTGGGCCCAGGTATCAATGTAGCCCCCCGCCTCTATGCGAAATAGACCCTGGTATTGGTCTTTTCTGTGAACGAAATCCCCCGAGTTGGAAGCCACGGGTCACCAATTCTTGATTTCCACAATTATTTCTACAATCAGTCCAATGTATAGGCCCCAGGGACCTCTTATTCAAAATTACCGGAGGGATCACAAAATATTAATGAGCTCGCGCGCAGTCATTTTCACTGATTTAGTCACATGCACCCTTTAATAGCACTTACTGGGGCCTTTGGTAAGAAAAATGGGACTCAAAACAATGACAATTTACCTAAGATACAGTAACCACTTCAAAAAAATAAATGCGGTGGACTTGCTGTTCTAAAATGGCGCGTAAAATGGCGTGCTACAGTTTAGTGCGCCGCCATCTTTGATTCATATAGGTTCTACTACACTAAATACGGCGCTCATTGTAACCAACACAAAAATTGAAAGAAAGAGCGCCGCCTGGTGACGCTCATGAGTAGAGTGGCCATATTTTTTTGACTGGAAATCAAAGATTAAGACTCCTAGAACAATTTTCTTTTCAAATTTATAGGGGTTGACCGAATGAATTTTTTTTTATACTCCTCTCCGCACAAACCACCCCTAAACTGGTGGCCCAGCTCTGGGCCCAGGTATCAATGTAGCCCCCCGCCTCTATGCGAAATAGACCCTGGTATTGGTCTTTTCTGTGAACGAAATCCCCCGAGTTGGAAGCCACGGGTCACCAATTCTTGATTTCCACAATTATTTCTACAATCAGTCCAATGTATAGGCCCCAGGGACCTCTTATTCAAAATTACCGGAGGGATCACAAAATATTAATGAGCTCGCGCGCAGTCATTTTCACTGATTTAGTCACATGCACCCTTTAATAGCACTTACTGGGGCCTTTGGTAAGAAAAATGGGACTCAAAACAATGACAATTTACCTAAGATACAGTAACCACTTCAAAAAAATAAATGCGGTGGACTTGCTGTTCTAAAATGGCGCGTAAAATGGCGTGCTACAGTTTAGTGCGCCGCCATCTTTGATTCATATAGGTTCTACTACACTAAATACGGCGCTCATTGTAACCAACACAAAAATTGAAAGAAAGAGCGCCGCCTGGTGACGCTCATGAGTAGAGTGGCCATATTTTTTTGACTGGAAATCAAAGATTAAGACTCCTAGAACAATTTTCTTTTCAAATTTATAGGGGTTGACCGAATGAATTTTTTTTTATACTCCTCTCCGCACAAACCACCCCTAAACTGGTGGCCCAGCTCTGGGCCCAGGTATCAATGTAGCCCCCCGCCTCTATGCGAAATAGACCCTGGTATTGGTCTTTTCTGTGAACGAAATCCCCCGAGTTGGAAGCCACGGGTCACCAATTCTTGATTTCCACAATTATTTCTACAATCAGTCCAATGTATAGGCCCCAGGGACCTCTTATTCAAAATTACCGGAGGGATCACAAAATATTAATGAGCTCGCGCGCAGTCATTTTCACTGATTTAGTCACATGCACCCTTTAATAGCACTTACTGGGGCCTTTGGTAAGAAAAATGGGACTCAAAACAATGACAATTTACCTAAGATACAGTAACCACTTCAAAAAAATAAATGCGGTGGACTTGCTGTTCTAAAATGGCGCGTAAAATGGCGTGCTACAGTTTAGTGCGCCGCCATCTTTGATTCATATAGGTTCTACTACACTAAATACGGCGCTCATTGTAACCAACACAAAAATTGAAAGAAAGAGCGCCGCCTGGTGACGCTCATGAGTAGAGTGGCCATATTTTTTTGACTGGAAATCAAAGATTAAGACTCCTAGAACAATTTTCTTTTCAAATTTATAGGGGTTGACCGAATGAATTTTTTTTTATACTCCTCTCCGCACAAACCACCCCTAAACTGGTGGCCCAGCTCTGGGCCCAGGTATCAATGTAGCCCCCCGCCTCTATGCGAAATAGACCCTGGTATTGGTCTTTTCTGTGAACGAAATCCCCCGAGTTGGAAGCCACGGGTCACCAATTCTTGATTTCCACAATTATTTCTACAATCAGTCCAATGTATAGGCCCCAGGGACCTCTTATTCAAAATTACCGGAGGGATCACAAAATATTAATGAGCTCGCGCGCAGTCATTTTCACTGATTTAGTCACATGCACCCTTTAATAGCACTTACTGGGGCCTTTGGTAAGAAAAATGGGACTCAAAACAATGACAATTTACCTAAGATACAGTAACCACTTCAAAAAAATAAATGCGGTGGACTTGCTGTTCTAAAATGGCGCGTAAAATGGCGTGCTACAGTTTAGTGCGCCGCCATCTTTGATTCATATAGGTTCTACTACACTAAATACGGCGCTCATTGTAACCAACACAAAAATTGAAAGAAAGAGCGCCGCCTGGTGACGCTCATGAGTAGAGTGGCCATATTTTTTTGACTGGAAATCAAAGATTAAGACTCCTAGAACAATTTTCTTTTCAAATTTATAGGGGTTGACCGAATGAATTTTTTTTTATACTCCTCTCCGCACAAACCACCCCTAAACTGGTGGCCCAGCTCTGGGCCCAGGTATCAATGTAGCCCCCCGCCTCTATGCGAAATAGACCCTGGTATTGGTCTTTTCTGTGAACGAAATCCCCCGAGTTGGAAGCCACGGGTCACCAATTCTTGATTTCCACAATTATTTCTACAATCAGTCCAATGTATAGGCCCCAGGGACCTCTTATTCAAAATTACCGGAGGGATCACAAAATATTAATGAGCTCGCGCGCAGTCATTTTCACTGATTTAGTCACATGCACCCTTTAATAGCACTTACTGGGGCCTTTGGTAAGAAAAATGGGACTCAAAACAATGACAATTTACCTAAGATACAGTAACCACTTCAAAAAAATAAATGCGGTGGACTTGCTGTTCTAAAATGGCGCGTAAAATGGCGTGCTACAGTTTAGTGCGCCGCCATCTTTGATTCATATAGGTTCTACTACACTAAATACGGCGCTCATTGTAACCAACACAAAAATTGAAAGAAAGAGCGCCGCCTGGTGACGCTCATGAGTAGAGTGGCCATATTTTTTTGACTGGAAATCAAAGATTAAGACTCCTAGAACAATTTTCTTTTCAAATTTATAGGGGTTGACCGAATGAATTTTTTTTTATACTCCTCTCCGCACAAACCACCCCTAAACTGGTGGCCCAGCTCTGGGCCCAGGTATCAATGTAGCCCCCCGCCTCTATGCGAAATAGACCCTGGTATTGGTCTTTTCTGTGAACGAAATCCCCCGAGTTGGAAGCCACGGGTCACCAATTCTTGATTTCCACAATTATTTCTACAATCAGTCCAATGTATAGGCCCCAGGGACCTCTTATTCAAAATTACCGGAGGGATCACAAAATATTAATGAGCTCGCGCGCAGTCATTTTCACTGATTTAGTCACATGCACCCTTTAATAGCACTTACTGGGGCCTTTGGTAAGAAAAATGGGACTCAAAACAATGACAATTTACCTAAGATACAGTAACCACTTCAAAAAAATAAATGCGGTGGACTTGCTGTTCTAAAATGGCGCGTAAAATGGCGTGCTACAGTTTAGTGCGCCGCCATCTTTGATTCATATAGGTTCTACTACACTAAATACGGCGCTCATTGTAACCAACACAAAAATTGAAAGAAAGAGCGCCGCCTGGTGACGCTCATGAGTAGAGTGGCCATATTTTTTTGACTGGAAATCAAAGATTAAGACTCCTAGAACAATTTTCTTTTCAAATTTATAGGGGTTGACCGAATGAATTTTTTTTTATACTCCTCTCCGCACAAACCACCCCTAAACTGGTGGCCCAGCTCTGGGCCCAGGTATCAATGTAGCCCCCCGCCTCTATGCGAAATAGACCCTGGTATTGGTCTTTTCTGTGAACGAAATCCCCCGAGTTGGAAGCCACGGGTCACCAATTCTTGATTTCCACAATTATTTCTACAATCAGTCCAATGTATAGGCCCCAGGGACCTCTTATTCAAAATTACCGGAGGGATCACAAAATATTAATGAGCTCGCGCGCAGTCATTTTCACTGATTTAGTCACATGCACCCTTTAATAGCACTTACTGGGGCCTTTGGTAAGAAAAATGGGACTCAAAACAATGACAATTTACCTAAGATACAGTAACCACTTCAAAAAAATAAATGCGGTGGACTTGCTGTTCTAAAATGGCGCGTAAAATGGCGTGCTACAGTTTAGTGCGCCGCCATCTTTGATTCATATAGGTTCTACTACACTAAATACGGCGCTCATTGTAACCAACACAAAAATTGAAAGAAAGAGCGCCGCCTGGTGACGCTCATGAGTAGAGTGGCCATATTTTTTTGACTGGAAATCAAAGATTAAGACTCCTAGAACAATTTTCTTTTCAAATTTATAGGGGTTGACCGAATGAATTTTTTTTTATACTCCTCTCCGCACAAACCACCCCTAAACTGGTGGCCCAGCTCTGGGCCCAGGTATCAATGTAGCCCCCCGCCTCTATGCGAAATAGACCCTGGTATTGGTCTTTTCTGTGAACGAAATCCCCCGAGTTGGAAGCCACGGGTCACCAATTCTTGATTTCCACAATTATTTCTACAATCAGTCCAATGTATAGGCCCCAGGGACCTCTTATTCAAAATTACCGGAGGGATCACAAAATATTAATGAGCTCGCGCGCAGTCATTTTCACTGATTTAGTCACATGCACCCTTTAATAGCACTTACTGGGGCCTTTGGTAAGAAAAATGGGACTCAAAACAATGACAATTTACCTAAGATACAGTAACCACTTCAAAAAAATAAATGCGGTGGACTTGCTGTTCTAAAATGGCGCGTAAAATGGCGTGCTACAGTTTAGTGCGCCGCCATCTTTGATTCATATAGGTTCTACTACACTAAATACGGCGCTCATTGTAACCAACACAAAAATTGAAAGAAAGAGCGCCGCCTGGTGACGCTCATGAGTAGAGTGGCCATATTTTTTTGACTGGAAATCAAAGATTAAGACTCCTAGAACAATTTTCTTTTCAAATTTATAGGGGTTGACCGAATGAATTTTTTTTTATACTCCTCTCCGCACAAACCACCCCTAAACTGGTGGCCCAGCTCTGGGCCCAGGTATCAATGTAGCCCCCCGCCTCTATGCGAAATAGACCCTGGTATTGGTCTTTTCTGTGAACGAAATCCCCCGAGTTGGAAGCCACGGGTCACCAATTCTTGATTTCCACAATTATTTCTACAATCAGTCCAATGTATAGGCCCCAGGGACCTCTTATTCAAAATTACCGGAGGGATCACAAAATATTAATGAGCTCGCGCGCAGTCATTTTCACTGATTTAGTCACATGCACCCTTTAATAGCACTTACTGGGGCCTTTGGTAAGAAAAATGGGACTCAAAACAATGACAATTTACCTAAGATACAGTAACCACTTCAAAAAAATAAATGCGGTGGACTTGCTGTTCTAAAATGGCGCGTAAAATGGCGTGCTACAGTTTAGTGCGCCGCCATCTTTGATTCATATAGGTTCTACTACACTAAATACGGCGCTCATTGTAACCAACACAAAAATTGAAAGAAAGAGCGCCGCCTGGTGACGCTCATGAGTAGAGTGGCCATATTTTTTTGACTGGAAATCAAAGATTAAGACTCCTAGAACAATTTTCTTTTCAAATTTATAGGGGTTGACCGAATGAATTTTTTTTTATACTCCTCTCCGCACAAACCACCCCTAAACTGGTGGCCCAGCTCTGGGCCCAGGTATCAATGTAGCCCCCCGCCTCTATGCGAAATAGACCCTGGTATTGGTCTTTTCTGTGAACGAAATCCCCCGAGTTGGAAGCCACGGGTCACCAATTCTTGATTTCCACAATTATTTCTACAATCAGTCCAATGTATAGGCCCCAGGGACCTCTTATTCAAAATTACCGGAGGGATCACAAAATATTAATGAGCTCGCGCGCAGTCATTTTCACTGATTTAGTCACATGCACCCTTTAATAGCACTTACTGGGGCCTTTGGTAAGAAAAATGGGACTCAAAACAATGACAATTTACCTAAGATACAGTAACCACTTCAAAAAAATAAATGCGGTGGACTTGCTGTTCTAAAATGGCGCGTAAAATGGCGTGCTACAGTTTAGTGCGCCGCCATCTTTGATTCATATAGGTTCTACTACACTAAATACGGCGCTCATTGTAACCAACACAAAAATTGAAAGAAAGAGCGCCGCCTGGTGACGCTCATGAGTAGAGTGGCCATATTTTTTTGACTGGAAATCAAAGATTAAGACTCCTAGAACAATTTTCTTTTCAAATTTATAGGGGTTGACCGAATGAATTTTTTTTTATACTCCTCTCCGCACAAACCACCCCTAAACTGGTGGCCCAGCTCTGGGCCCAGGTATCAATGTAGCCCCCCGCCTCTATGCGAAATAGACCCTGGTATTGGTCTTTTCTGTGAACGAAATCCCCCGAGTTGGAAGCCACGGGTCACCAATTCTTGATTTCCACAATTATTTCTACAATCAGTCCAATGTATAGGCCCCAGGGACCTCTTATTCAAAATTACCGGAGGGATCACAAAATATTAATGAGCTCGCGCGCAGTCATTTTCACTGATTTAGTCACATGCACCCTTTAATAGCACTTACTGGGGCCTTTGGTAAGAAAAATGGGACTCAAAACAATGACAATTTACCTAAGATACAGTAACCACTTCAAAAAAATAAATGCGGTGGACTTGCTGTTCTAAAATGGCGCGTAAAATGGCGTGCTACAGTTTAGTGCGCCGCCATCTTTGATTCATATAGGTTCTACTACACTAAATACGGCGCTCATTGTAACCAACACAAAAATTGAAAGAAAGAGCGCCGCCTGGTGACGCTCATGAGTAGAGTGGCCATATTTTTTTGACTGGAAATCAAAGATTAAGACTCCTAGAACAATTTTCTTTTCAAATTTATAGGGGTTGACCGAATGAATTTTTTTTTATACTCCTCTCCGCACAAACCACCCCTAAACTGGTGGCCCAGCTCTGGGCCCAGGTATCAATGTAGCCCCCCGCCTCTATGCGAAATAGACCCTGGTATTGGTCTTTTCTGTGAACGAAATCCCCCGAGTTGGAAGCCACGGGTCACCAATTCTTGATTTCCACAATTATTTCTACAATCAGTCCAATGTATAGGCCCCAGGGACCTCTTATTCAAAATTACCGGAGGGATCACAAAATATTAATGAGCTCGCGCGCAGTCATTTTCACTGATTTAGTCACATGCACCCTTTAATAGCACTTACTGGGGCCTTTGGTAAGAAAAATGGGACTCAAAACAATGACAATTTACCTAAGATACAGTAACCACTTCAAAAAAATAAATGCGGTGGACTTGCTGTTCTAAAATGGCGCGTAAAATGGCGTGCTACAGTTTAGTGCGCCGCCATCTTTGATTCATATAGGTTCTACTACACTAAATACGGCGCTCATTGTAACCAACACAAAAATTGAAAGAAAGAGCGCCGCCTGGTGACGCTCATGAGTAGAGTGGCCATATTTTTTTGACTGGAAATCAAAGATTAAGACTCCTAGAACAATTTTCTTTTCAAATTTATAGGGGTTGACCGAATGAATTTTTTTTTATACTCCTCTCCGCACAAACCACCCCTAAACTGGTGGCCCAGCTCTGGGCCCAGGTATCAATGTAGCCCCCCGCCTCTATGCGAAATAGACCCTGGTATTGGTCTTTTCTGTGAACGAAATCCCCCGAGTTGGAAGCCACGGGTCACCAATTCTTGATTTCCACAATTATTTCTACAATCAGTCCAATGTATAGGCCCCAGGGACCTCTTATTCAAAATTACCGGAGGGATCACAAAATATTAATGAGCTCGCGCGCAGTCATTTTCACTGATTTAGTCACATGCACCCTTTAATAGCACTTACTGGGGCCTTTGGTAAGAAAAATGGGACTCAAAACAATGACAATTTACCTAAGATACAGTAACCACTTCAAAAAAATAAATGCGGTGGACTTGCTGTTCTAAAATGGCGCGTAAAATGGCGTGCTACAGTTTAGTGCGCCGCCATCTTTGATTCATATAGGTTCTACTACACTAAATACGGCGCTCATTGTAACCAACACAAAAATTGAAAGAAAGAGCGCCGCCTGGTGACGCTCATGAGTAGAGTGGCCATATTTTTTTGACTGGAAATCAAAGATTAAGACTCCTAGAACAATTTTCTTTTCAAATTTATAGGGGTTGACCGAATGAATTTTTTTTTATACTCCTCTCCGCACAAACCACCCCTAAACTGGTGGCCCAGCTCTGGGCCCAGGTATCAATGTAGCCCCCCGCCTCTATGCGAAATAGACCCTGGTATTGGTCTTTTCTGTGAACGAAATCCCCCGAGTTGGAAGCCACGGGTCACCAATTCTTGATTTCCACAATTATTTCTACAATCAGTCCAATGTATAGGCCCCAGGGACCTCTTATTCAAAATTACCGGAGGGATCACAAAATATTAATGAGCTCGCGCGCAGTCATTTTCACTGATTTAGTCACATGCACCCTTTAATAGCACTTACTGGGGCCTTTGGTAAGAAAAATGGGACTCAAAACAATGACAATTTACCTAAGATACAGTAACCACTTCAAAAAAATAAATGCGGTGGACTTGCTGTTCTAAAATGGCGCGTAAAATGGCGTGCTACAGTTTAGTGCGCCGCCATCTTTGATTCATATAGGTTCTACTACACTAAATACGGCGCTCATTGTAACCAACACAAAAATTGAAAGAAAGAGCGCCGCCTGGTGACGCTCATGAGTAGAGTGGCCATATTTTTTTGACTGGAAATCAAAGATTAAGACTCCTAGAACAATTTTCTTTTCAAATTTATAGGGGTTGACCGAATGAATTTTTTTTTATACTCCTCTCCGCACAAACCACCCCTAAACTGGTGGCCCAGCTCTGGGCCCAGGTATCAATGTAGCCCCCCGCCTCTATGCGAAATAGACCCTGGTATTGGTCTTTTCTGTGAACGAAATCCCCCGAGTTGGAAGCCACGGGTCACCAATTCTTGATTTCCACAATTATTTCTACAATCAGTCCAATGTATAGGCCCCAGGGACCTCTTATTCAAAATTACCGGAGGGATCACAAAATATTAATGAGCTCGCGCGCAGTCATTTTCACTGATTTAGTCACATGCACCCTTTAATAGCACTTACTGGGGCCTTTGGTAAGAAAAATGGGACTCAAAACAATGACAATTTACCTAAGATACAGTAACCACTTCAAAAAAATAAATGCGGTGGACTTGCTGTTCTAAAATGGCGCGTAAAATGGCGTGCTACAGTTTAGTGCGCCGCCATCTTTGATTCATATAGGTTCTACTACACTAAATACGGCGCTCATTGTAACCAACACAAAAATTGAAAGAAAGAGCGCCGCCTGGTGACGCTCATGAGTAGAGTGGCCATATTTTTTTGACTGGAAATCAAAGATTAAGACTCCTAGAACAATTTTCTTTTCAAATTTATAGGGGTTGACCGAATGAATTTTTTTTTATACTCCTCTCCGCACAAACCACCCCTAAACTGGTGGCCCAGCTCTGGGCCCAGGTATCAATGTAGCCCCCCGCCTCTATGCGAAATAGACCCTGGTATTGGTCTTTTCTGTGAACGAAATCCCCCGAGTTGGAAGCCACGGGTCACCAATTCTTGATTTCCACAATTATTTCTACAATCAGTCCAATGTATAGGCCCCAGGGACCTCTTATTCAAAATTACCGGAGGGATCACAAAATATTAATGAGCTCGCGCGCAGTCATTTTCACTGATTTAGTCACATGCACCCTTTAATAGCACTTACTGGGGCCTTTGGTAAGAAAAATGGGACTCAAAACAATGACAATTTACCTAAGATACAGTAACCACTTCAAAAAAATAAATGCGGTGGACTTGCTGTTCTAAAATGGCGCGTAAAATGGCGTGCTACAGTTTAGTGCGCCGCCATCTTTGATTCATATAGGTTCTACTACACTAAATACGGCGCTCATTGTAACCAACACAAAAATTGAAAGAAAGAGCGCCGCCTGGTGACGCTCATGAGTAGAGTGGCCATATTTTTTTGACTGGAAATCAAAGATTAAGACTCCTAGAACAATTTTCTTTTCAAATTTATAGGGGTTGACCGAATGAATTTTTTTTTATACTCCTCTCCGCACAAACCACCCCTAAACTGGTGGCCCAGCTCTGGGCCCAGGTATCAATGTAGCCCCCCGCCTCTATGCGAAATAGACCCTGGTATTGGTCTTTTCTGTGAACGAAATCCCCCGAGTTGGAAGCCACGGGTCACCAATTCTTGATTTCCACAATTATTTCTACAATCAGTCCAATGTATAGGCCCCAGGGACCTCTTATTCAAAATTACCGGAGGGATCACAAAATATTAATGAGCTCGCGCGCAGTCATTTTCACTGATTTAGTCACATGCACCCTTTAATAGCACTTACTGGGGCCTTTGGTAAGAAAAATGGGACTCAAAACAATGACAATTTACCTAAGATACAGTAACCACTTCAAAAAAATAAATGCGGTGGACTTGCTGTTCTAAAATGGCGCGTAAAATGGCGTGCTATAGTTTAGTGCGCCGCCATCTTTGATTCATATAGGTTCTACTACACTAAATACGGCGCTCATTGTAACCAACACAAAAATTGAAAGAAAGAGCGCCGCCTGGTGACGCTCATGAGTAGAGTGGCCATATTTTTTTGACTGGAAATCAAAGATTAAGACTCCTAGAACAATTTTCTTTTCAAATTTATAGGGGTTGACCGAATGAATTTTTTTTTATACTCCTCTCCGCACAAACCACCCCTAAACTGGTGGCCCAGCTCTGGGCCCAGGTATCAATGTAGCCCCCCGCCTCTATGCGAAATAGACCCTGGTATTGGTCTTTTCTGTGAACGAAATCCCCCGAGTTGGAAGCCACGGGTCACCAATTCTTGATTTCCACAATTATTTCTACAATCAGTCCAATGTATAGGCCCCAGGGACCTCTTATTCAAAATTACCGGAGGGATCACAAAATATTAATGAGCTCGCGCGCAGTCATTTTCACTGATTTAGTCACATGCACCCTTTAATAGCACTTACTGGGGCCTTTGGTAAGAACAATGGGACTCAAAACAATGACAATTTACCTAAGATACAGTAACCACTTCAAAAAAATAAATGCGGTGGACTTGCTGTTCTAAAATGGCGCGTAAAATGGCGTGCTACAGTTTAGTGCGCCGCCATCTTTGATTCATATAGGTTCTACTACACTAAATACGGCGCTCATTGTAACCAACACAAAAATTGAAAGAAAGAGCGCCGCCTGGTGACGCTCATGAGTAGAGTGGCCATATTTTTTTGACTGGAAATCAAAGATTAAGACTCCTAGAACAATTTTCTTTTCAAATTTATAGGGGTTGACCGAATGAATTTTTTTTTATACTCCTCTCCGCACAAACCACCCCTAAACTGGTGGCCCAGCTCTGGGCCCAGGTATCAATGTAGCCCCCCGCCTCTATGCGAAATAGACCCTGGTATTGGTCTTTTCTGTGAACGAAATCCCCCGAGTTGGAAGCCACGGGTCACCAATTCTTGATTTCCACAATTATTTCTACAATCAGTCCAATGTATAGGCCCCAGGGACCTCTTATTCAAAATTACCGGAGGGATCACAAAATATTAATGAGCTCGCGCGCAGTCATTTTCACTGATTTAGTCACATGCACCCTTTAATAGCACTTACTGGGGCCTTTGGTAAGAAAAATGGGACTCAAAACAATGACAATTTACCTAAGATACAGTAACCACTTCAAAAAAATAAATGCGGTGGACTTGCTGTTCTAAAATGGCGCGTAAAATGGCGTGCTACAGTTTAGTGCGCCGCCATCTTTGATTCATATAGGTTCTACTACACTAAATACGGCGCTCATTGTAACCAACACAAAAATTGAAAGAAAGAGCGCCGCCTGGTGACGCTCATGAGTAGAGTGGCCATATTTTTTTGACTGGAAATCAAAGATTAAGACTCCTAGAACAATTTTCTTTTCAAATTTATAGGGGTTGACCGAATGAATTTTTTTTTATACTCCTCTCCGCACAAACCACCCCTAAACTGGTGGCCCAGCTCTGGGCCCAGGTATCAATGTAGCCCCCCGCCTCTATGCGAAATAGACCCTGGTATTGGTCTTTTCTGTGAACGAAATCCCCCGAGTTGGAAGCCACGGGTCACCAATTCTTGATTTCCACAATTATTTCTACAATCAGTCCAATGTATAGGCCCCAGGGACCTCTTATTCAAAATTACCGGAGGGATCACAAAATATTAATGAGCTCGCGCGCAGTCATTTTCACTGATTTAGTCACATGCACCCTTTAATAGCACTTACTGGGGCCTTTGGTAAGAAAAATGGGACTCAAAACAATGACAATTTACCTAAGATACAGTAACCACTTCAAAAAAATAAATGCGGTGGACTTGCTGTTCTAAAATGGCGCGTAAAATGGCGTGCTACAGTTTAGTGCGCCGCCATCTTTGATTCATATAGGTTCTACTACACTAAATACGGCGCTCATTGTAACCAACACAAAAATTGAAAGAAAGAGCGCCGCCTGGTGACGCTCATGAGTAGAGTGGCCATATTTTTTTGACTGGAAATCAAAGATTAAGACTCCTAGAACAATTTTCTTTTCAAATTTATAGGGGTTGACCGAATGAATTTTTTTTTATACTCCTCTCCGCACAAACCACCCCTAAACTGGTGGCCCAGCTCTGGGCCCAGGTATCAATGTAGCCCCCCGCCTCTATGCGAAATAGACCCTGGTATTGGTCTTTTCTGTGAACGAAATCCCCCGAGTTGGAAGCCACGGGTCACCAATTCTTGATTTCCACAATTATTTCTACAATCAGTCCAATGTATAGGCCCCAGGGACCTCTTATTCAAAATTACCGGAGGGATCACAAAATATTAATGAGCTCGCGCGCAGTCATTTTCACTGATTTAGTCACATGCACCCTTTAATAGCACTTACTGGGGCCTTTGGTAAGAAAAATGGGACTCAAAACAATGACAATTTACCTAAGATACAGTAACCACTTCAAAAAAATAAATGCGGTGGACTTGCTGTTCTAAAATGGCGCGTAAAATGGCGTGCTACAGTTTAGTGCGCCGCCATCTTTGATTCATATAGGTTCTACTACACTAAATACGGCGCTCATTGTAACCAACACAAAAATTGAAAGAAAGAGCGCCGCCTGGTGACGCTCATGAGTAGAGTGGCCATATTTTTTTGACTGGAAATCAAAGATTAAGACTCCTAGAACAATTTTCTTTTCAAATTTATAGGGGTTGACCGAATGAATTTTTTTTTATACTCCTCTCCGCACAAACCACCCCTAAACTGGTGGCCCAGCTCTGGGCCCAGGTATCAATGTAGCCCCCCGCCTCTATGCGAAATAGACCCTGGTATTGGTCTTTTCTGTGAACGAAATCCCCCGAGTTGGAAGCCACGGGTCACCAATTCTTGATTTCCACAATTATTTCTACAATCAGTCCAATGTATAGGCCCCAGGGACCTCTTATTCAAAATTACCGGAGGGATCACAAAATATTAATGAGCTCGCGCGCAGTCATTTTCACTGATTTAGTCACATGCACCCTTTAATAGCACTTACTGGGGCCTTTGGTAAGAAAAATGGGACTCAAAACAATGACAATTTACCTAAGATACAGTAACCACTTCAAAAAAATAAATGCGGTGGACTTGCTGTTCTAAAATGGCGCGTAAAATGGCGTGCTACAGTTTAGTGCGCCGCCATCTTTGATTCATATAGGTTCTACTACACTAAATACGGCGCTCATTGTAACCAACACAAAAATTGAAAGAAAGAGCGCCGCCTGGTGACGCTCATGAGTAGAGTGGCCATATTTTTTTGACTGGAAATCAAAGATTAAGACTCCTAGAACAATTTTCTTTTCAAATTTATAGGGGTTGACCGAATGAATTTTTTTTTATACTCCTCTCCGCACAAACCACCCCTAAACTGGTGGCCCAGCTCTGGGCCCAGGTATCAATGTAGCCCCCCGCCTCTATGCGAAATAGACCCTGGTATTGGTCTTTTCTGTGAACGAAATCCCCCGAGTTGGAAGCCACGGGTCACCAATTCTTGATTTCCACAATTATTTCTACAATCAGTCCAATGTATAGGCCCCAGGGACCTCTTATTCAAAATTACCGGAGGGATCACAAAATATTAATGAGCTCGCGCGCAGTCATTTTCACTGATTTAGTCACATGCACCCTTTAATAGCACTTACTGGGGCCTTTGGTAAGAAAAATGGGACTCAAAACAATGACAATTTACCTAAGATACAGTAACCACTTCAAAAAAATAAATGCGGTGGACTTGCTGTTCTAAAATGGCGCGTAAAATGGCGTGCTACAGTTTAGTGCGCCGCCATCTTTGATTCATATAGGTTCTACTACACTAAATACGGCGCTCATTGTAACCAACACAAAAATTGAAAGAAAGAGCGCCGCCTGGTGACGCTCATGAGTAGAGTGGCCATATTTTTTTGACTGGAAATCAAAGATTAAGACTCCTAGAACAATTTTCTTTTCAAATTTATAGGGGTTGACCGAATGAATTTTTTTTTATACTCCTCTCCGCACAAACCACCCCTAAACTGGTGGCCCAGCTCTGGGCCCAGGTATCAATGTAGCCCCCCGCCTCTATGCGAAATAGACCCTGGTATTGGTCTTTTCTGTGAACGAAATCCCCCGAGTTGGAAGCCACGGGTCACCAATTCTTGATTTCCACAATTATTTCTACAATCAGTCCAATGTATAGGCCCCAGGGACCTCTTATTCAAAATTACCGGAGGGATCACAAAATATTAATGAGCTCGCGCGCAGTCATTTTCACTGATTTAGTCACATGCACCCTTTAATAGCACTTACTGGGGCCTTTGGTAAGAAAAATGGGACTCAAAACAATGACAATTTACCTAAGATACAGTAACCACTTCAAAAAAATAAATGCGGTGGACTTGCTGTTCTAAAATGGCGCGTAAAATGGCGTGCTACAGTTTAGTGCGCCGCCATCTTTGATTCATATAATAGCACTTACTGGGGCCTTTGGTAAGAAAAATGGGACTCAAAACAATGACAATTTACCTAAGATACAGTAACCACTTCAAAAAAATAAATGCGGTGGACTTGCTGTTCTAAAATGGCGCGTAAAATGGCGTGCTACAGTTTAGTGCGCCGCCATCTTTGATTCATATAGGTTCTACTACACTAAATACGGCGCTCATTGTAACCAACACAAAAATTGAAAGAAAGAGCGCCGCCTGGTGACGCTCATGAGTAGAGTGGCCATATTTTTTTGACTGGAAATCAAAGATTAAGACTCCTAGAACAATTTTCTTTTCAAATTTATAGGGGTTGACCGAATGAATTTTTTTTTATACTCCTCTCCGCACAAACCACCCCTAAACTGGTGGCCCAGCTCTGGGCCCAGGTATCAATGTAGCCCCCCGCCTCTATGCGAAATAGACCCTGGTATTGGTCTTTTCTGTGAACGAAATCCCCCGAGTTGGAAGCCACGGGTCACCAATTCTTGATTTCCACAATTATTTCTACAATCAGTCCAATGTATAGGCCCCAGGGACCTCTTATTCAAAATTACCGGAGGGATCACAAAATATTAATGAGCTCGCGCGCAGTCATTTTCACTGATTTAGTCACATGCACCCTTTAATAGCACTTACTGGGGCCTTTGGTAAGAAAAATGGGACTCAAAACAATGACAATTTACCTAAGATACAGTAACCACTTCAAAAAAATAAATGCGGTGGACTTGCTGTTCTAAAATGGCGCGTAAAATGGCGTGCTACAGTTTAGTGCGCCGCCATCTTTGATTCATATAATAGCACTTACTGGGGCCTTTGGTAAGAAAAATGGGACTCAAAACAATGACAATTTACCTAAGATACAGTAACCACTTCAAAAAAATAAATGCGGTGGACTTGCTGTTCTAAAATGGCGCGTAAAATGGCGTGCTACAGTTTAGTGCGCCGCCATCTTTGATTCATATAGGTTCTACTACACTAAATACGGCGCTCATTGTAACCAACACAAAAATTGAAAGAAAGAGCGCCGCCTGGTGACGCTCATGAGTAGAGTGGCCATATTTTTTTGACTGGAAATCAAAGATTAAGACTCCTAGAACAATTTTCTTTTCAAATTTATAGGGGTTGACCGAATGAATTTTTTTTTATACTCCTCTCCGCACAAACCACCCCTAAACTGGTGGCCCAGCTCTGGGCCCAGGTATCAATGTAGCCCCCCGCCTCTATGCGAAATAGACCCTGGTATTGGTCTTTTCTGTGAACGAAATCCCCCGAGTTGGAAGCCACGGGTCACCAATTCTTGATTTCCACAATTATTTCTACAATCAGTCCAATGTATAGGCCCCAGGGACCTCTTATTCAAAATTACCGGAGGGATCACAAAATATTAATGAGCTCGCGCGCAGTCATTTTCACTGATTTAGTCACATGCACCCTTTAATAGCACTTACTGGGGCCTTTGGTAAGAAAAATGGGACTCAAAACAATGACAATTTACCTAAGATACAGTAACCACTTCAAAAAAATAAATGCGGTGGACTTGCTGTTCTAAAATGGCGCGTAAAATGGCGTGCTACAGTTTAGTGCGCCGCCATCTTTGATTCATATAGGTTCTACTACACTAAATACGGCGCTCATTGTAACCAACACAAAAATTGAAAGAAAGAGCGCCGCCTGGTGACGCTCATGAGTAGAGTGGCCATATTTTTTTGACTGGAAATCAAAGATTAAGACTCCTAGAACAATTTTCTTTTCAAATTTATAGGGGTTGACCGAATGAATTTTTTTTTATACTCCTCTCCGCACAAACCACCCCTAAACTGGTGGCCCAGCTCTGGGCCCAGGTATCAATGTAGCCCCCCGCCTCTATGCGAAATAGACCCTGGTATTGGTCTTTTCTGTGAACGAAATCCCCCGAGTTGGAAGCCACGGGTCACCAATTCTTGATTTCCACAATTATTTCTACAATCAGTCCAATGTATAGGCCCCAGGGACCTCTTATTCAAAATTACCGGAGGGATCACAAAATATTAATGAGCTCGCGCGCAGTCATTTTCACTGATTTAGTCACATGCACCCTTTAATAGCACTTACTGGGGCCTTTGGTAAGAAAAATGGGACTCAAAACAATGACAATTTACCTAAGATACAGTAACCACTTCAAAAAAATAAATGCGGTGGACTTGCTGTTCTAAAATGGCGCGTAAAATGGCGTGCTACAGTTTAGTGCGCCGCCATCTTTGATTCATATAGGTTCTACTACACTAAATACGGCGCTCATTGTAACCAACACAAAAATTGAAAGAAAGAGCGCCGCCTGGTGACGCTCATGAGTAGAGTGGCCATATTTTTTTGACTGGAAATCAAAGATTAAGACTCCTAGAACAATTTTCTTTTCAAATTTATAGGGGTTGACCGAATGAATTTTTTTTTATACTCCTCTCCGCACAAACCACCCCTAAACTGGTGGCCCAGCTCTGGGCCCAGGTATCAATGTAGCCCCCCGCCTCTATGCGAAATAGACCCTGGTATTGGTCTTTTCTGTGAACGAAATCCCCCGAGTTGGAAGCCACGGGTCACCAATTCTTGATTTCCACAATTATTTCTACAATCAGTCCAATGTATAGGCCCCAGGGACCTCTTATTCAAAATTACCGGAGGGATCACAAAATATTAATGAGCTCGCGCGCAGTCATTTTCACTGATTTAGTCACATGCACCCTTTAATAGCACTTACTGGGGCCTTTGGTAAGAAAAATGGGACTCAAAACAATGACAATTTACCTAAGATACAGTAACCACTTCAAAAAAATAAATGCGGTGGACTTGCTGTTCTAAAATGGCGCGTAAAATGGCGTGCTACAGTTTAGTGCGCCGCCATCTTTGATTCATATAGGTTCTACTACACTAAATACGGCGCTCATTGTAACCAACACAAAAATTGAAAGAAAGAGCGCCGCCTGGTGACGCTCATGAGTAGAGTGGCCATATTTTTTTGACTGGAAATCAAAGATTAAGACTCCTAGAACAATTTTCTTTTCAAATTTATAGGGGTTGACCGAATGAATTTTTTTTTATACTCCTCTCCGCACAAACCACCCCTAAACTGGTGGCCCAGCTCTGGGCCCAGGTATCAATGTAGCCCCCCGCCTCTATGCGAAATAGACCCTGGTATTGGTCTTTTCTGTGAACGAAATCCCCCGAGTTGGAAGCCACGGGTCACCAATTCTTGATTTCCACAATTATTTCTACAATCAGTCCAATGTATAGGCCCCAGGGACCTCTTATTCAAAATTACCGGAGGGATCACAAAATATTAATGAGCTCGCGCGCAGTCATTTTCACTGATTTAGTCACATGCACCCTTTAATAGCACTTACTGGGGCCTTTGGTAAGAAAAATGGGACTCAAAACAATGACAATTTACCTAAGATACAGTAACCACTTCAAAAAAATAAATGCGGTGGACTTGCTGTTCTAAAATGGCGCGTAAAATGGCGTGCTACAGTTTAGTGCGCCGCCATCTTTGATTCATATAGGTTCTACTACACTAAATACGGCGCTCATTGTAACCAACACAAAAATTGAAAGAAAGAGCGCCGCCTGGTGACGCTCATGAGTAGAGTGGCCATATTTTTTTGACTGGAAATCAAAGATTAAGACTCCTAGAACAATTTTCTTTTCAAATTTATAGGGGTTGACCGAATGAATTTTTTTTTATACTCCTCTCCGCACAAACCACCCCTAAACTGGTGGCCCAGCTCTGGGCCCAGGTATCAATGTAGCCCCCCGCCTCTATGCGAAATAGACCCTGGTATTGGTCTTTTCTGTGAACGAAATCCCCCGAGTTGGAAGCCACGGGTCACCAATTCTTGATTTCCACAATTATTTCTACAATCAGTCCAATGTATAGGCCCCAGGGACCTCTTATTCAAAATTACCGGAGGGATCACAAAATATTAATGAGCTCGCGCGCAGTCATTTTCACTGATTTAGTCACATGCACCCTTTAATAGCACTTACTGGGGCCTTTGGTAAGAAAAATGGGACTCAAAACAATGACAATTTACCTAAGATACAGTAACCACTTCAAAAAAATAAATGCGGTGGACTTGCTGTTCTAAAATGGCGCGTAAAATGGCGTGCTACAGTTTAGTGCGCCGCCATCTTTGATTCATATAGGTTCTACTACACTAAATACGGCGCTCATTGTAACCAACACAAAAATTGAAAGAAAGAGCGCCGCCTGGTGACGCTCATGAGTAGAGTGGCCATATTTTTTTGACTGGAAATCAAAGATTAAGACTCCTAGAACAATTTTCTTTTCAAATTTATAGGGGTTGACCGAATGAATTTTTTTTTATACTCCTCTCCGCACAAACCACCCCTAAACTGGTGGCCCAGCTCTGGGCCCAGGTATCAATGTAGCCCCCCGCCTCTATGCGAAATAGACCCTGGTATTGGTCTTTTCTGTGAACGAAATCCCCCGAGTTGGAAGCCACGGGTCACCAATTCTTGATTTCCACAATTATTTCTACAATCAGTCCAATGTATAGGCCCCAGGGACCTCTTATTCAAAATTACCGGAGGGATCACAAAATATTAATGAGCTCGCGCGCAGTCATTTTCACTGATTTAGTCACATGCACCCTTTAATAGCACTTACTGGGGCCTTTGGTAAGAAAAATGGGACTCAAAACAATGACAATTTACCTAAGATACAGTAACCACTTCAAAAAAATAAATGCGGTGGACTTGCTGTTCTAAAATGGCGCGTAAAATGGCGTGCTACAGTTTAGTGCGCCGCCATCTTTGATTCATATAGGTTCTACTACACTAAATACGGCGCTCATTGTAACCAACACAAAAATTGAAAGAAAGAGCGCCGCCTGGTGACGCTCATGAGTAGAGTGGCCATATTTTTTTGACTGGAAATCAAAGATTAAGACTCCTAGAACAATTTTCTTTTCAAATTTATAGGGGTTGACCGAATGAATTTTTTTTTATACTCCTCTCCGCACAAACCACCCCTAAACTGGTGGCCCAGCTCTGGGCCCAGGTATCAATGTAGCCCCCCGCCTCTATGCGAAATAGACCCTGGTATTGGTCTTTTCTGTGAACGAAATCCCCCGAGTTGGAAGCCACGGGTCACCAATTCTTGATTTCCACAATTATTTCTACAATCAGTCCAATGTATAGGCCCCAGGGACCTCTTATTCAAAATTACCGGAGGGATCACAAAATATTAATGAGCTCGCGCGCAGTCATTTTCACTGATTTAGTCACATGCACCCTTTAATAGCACTTACTGGGGCCTTTGGTAAGAAAAATGGGACTCAAAACAATGACAATTTACCTAAGATACAGTAACCACTTCAAAAAAATAAATGCGGTGGACTTGCTGTTCTAAAATGGCGCGTAAAATGGCGTGCTACAGTTTAGTGCGCCGCCATCTTTGATTCATATAGGTTCTACTACACTAAATACGGCGCTCATTGTAACCAACACAAAAATTGAAAGAAAGAGCGCCGCCTGGTGACGCTCATGAGTAGAGTGGCCATATTTTTTTGACTGGAAATCAAAGATTAAGACTCCTAGAACAATTTTCTTTTCAAATTTATAGGGGTTGACCGAATGAATTTTTTTTTATACTCCTCTCCGCACAAACCACCCCTAAACTGGTGGCCCAGCTCTGGGCCCAGGTATCAATGTAGCCCCCCGCCTCTATGCGAAATAGACCCTGGTATTGGTCTTTTCTGTGAACGAAATCCCCCGAGTTGGAAGCCACGGGTCACCAATTCTTGATTTCCACAATTATTTCTACAATCAGTCCAATGTATAGGCCCCAGGGACCTCTTATTCAAAATTACCGGAGGGATCACAAAATATTAATGAGCTCGCGCGCAGTCATTTTCACTGATTTAGTCACATGCACCCTTTAATAGCACTTACTGGGGCCTTTGGTAAGAAAAATGGGACTCAAAACAATGACAATTTACCTAAGATACAGTAACCACTTCAAAAAAATAAATGCGGTGGACTTGCTGTTCTAAAATGGCGCGTAAAATGGCGTGCTACAGTTTAGTGCGCCGCCATCTTTGATTCATATAGGTTCTACTACACTAAATACGGCGCTCATTGTAACCAACACAAAAATTGAAAGAAAGAGCGCCGCCTGGTGACGCTCATGAGTAGAGTGGCCATATTTTTTTGACTGGAAATCAAAGATTAAGACTCCTAGAACAATTTTCTTTTCAAATTTATAGGGGTTGACCGAATGAATTTTTTTTTATACTCCTCTCCGCACAAACCACCCCTAAACTGGTGGCCCAGCTCTGGGCCCAGGTATCAATGTAGCCCCCCGCCTCTATGCGAAATAGACCCTGGTATTGGTCTTTTCTGTGAACGAAATCCCCCGAGTTGGAAGCCACGGGTCACCAATTCTTGATTTCCACAATTATTTCTACAATCAGTCCAATGTATAGGCCCCAGGGACCTCTTATTCAAAATTACCGGAGGGATCACAAAATATTAATGAGCTCGCGCGCAGTCATTTTCACTGATTTAGTCACATGCACCCTTTAATAGCACTTACTGGGGCCTTTGGTAAGAAAAATGGGACTCAAAACAATGACAATTTACCTAAGATACAGTAACCACTTCAAAAAAATAAATGCGGTGGACTTGCTGTTCTAAAATGGCGCGTAAAATGGCGTGCTACAGTTTAGTGCGCCGCCATCTTTGATTCATATAGGTTCTACTACACTAAATACGGCGCTCATTGTAACCAACACAAAAATTGAAAGAAAGAGCGCCGCCTGGTGACGCTCATGAGTAGAGTGGCCATATTTTTTTGACTGGAAATCAAAGATTAAGACTCCTAGAACAATTTTCTTTTCAAATTTATAGGGGTTGACCGAATGAATTTTTTTTTATACTCCTCTCCGCACAAACCACCCCTAAACTGGTGGCCCAGCTCTGGGCCCAGGTATCAATGTAGCCCCCCGCCTCTATGCGAAATAGACCCTGGTATTGGTCTTTTCTGTGAACGAAATCCCCCGAGTTGGAAGCCACGGGTCACCAATTCTTGATTTCCACAATTATTTCTACAATCAGTCCAATGTATAGGCCCCAGGGACCTCTTATTCAAAATTACCGGAGGGATCACAAAATATTAATGAGCTCGCGCGCAGTCATTTTCACTGATTTAGTCACATGCACCCTTTAATAGCACTTACTGGGGCCTTTGGTAAGAAAAATGGGACTCAAAACAATGACAATTTACCTAAGATACAGTAACCACTTCAAAAAAATAAATGCGGTGGACTTGCTGTTCTAAAATGGCGCGTAAAATGGCGTGCTACAGTTTAGTGCGCCGCCATCTTTGATTCATATAGGTTCTACTACACTAAATACGGCGCTCATTGTAACCAACACAAAAATTGAAAGAAAGAGCGCCGCCTGGTGACGCTCATGAGTAGAGTGGCCATATTTTTTTGACTGGAAATCAAAGATTAAGACTCCTAGAACAATTTTCTTTTCAAATTTATAGGGGTTGACCGAATGAATTTTTTTTTATACTCCTCTCCGCACAAACCACCCCTAAACTGGTGGCCCAGCTCTGGGCCCAGGTATCAATGTAGCCCCCCGCCTCTATGCGAAATAGACCCTGGTATTGGTCTTTTCTGTGAACGAAATCCCCCGAGTTGGAAGCCACGGGTCACCAATTCTTGATTTCCACAATTATTTCTACAATCAGTCCAATGTATAGGCCCCAGGGACCTCTTATTCAAAATTACCGGAGGGATCACAAAATATTAATGAGCTCGCGCGCAGTCATTTTCACTGATTTAGTCACATGCACCCTTTAATAGCACTTACTGGGGCCTTTGGTAAGAAAAATGGGACTCAAAACAATGACAATTTACCTAAGATACAGTAACCACTTCAAAAAAATAAATGCGGTGGACTTGCTGTTCTAAAATGGCGCGTAAAATGGCGTGCTACAGTTTAGTGCGCCGCCATCTTTGATTCATATAATAGCACTTACTGGGGCCTTTGGTAAGAAAAATGGGACTCAAAACAATGACAATTTACCTAAGATACAGTAACCACTTCAAAAAAATAAATGCGGTGGACTTGCTGTTCTAAAATGGCGCGTAAAATGGCGTGCTACAGTTTAGTGCGCCGCCATCTTTGATTCATATAGGTTCTACTACACTAAATACGGCGCTCATTGTAACCAACACAAAAATTGAAAGAAAGAGCGCCGCCTGGTGACGCTCATGAGTAGAGTGGCCATATTTTTTTGACTGGAAATCAAAGATTAAGACTCCTAGAACAATTTTCTTTTCAAATTTATAGGGGTTGACCGAATGAATTTTTTTTTATACTCCTCTCCGCACAAACCACCCCTAAACTGGTGGCCCAGCTCTGGGCCCAGGTATCAATGTAGCCCCCCGCCTCTATGCGAAATAGACCCTGGTATTGGTCTTTTCTGTGAACGAAATCCCCCGAGTTGGAAGCCACGGGTCACCAATTCTTGATTTCCACAATTATTTCTACAATCAGTCCAATGTATAGGCCCCAGGGACCTCTTATTCAAAATTACCGGAGGGATCACAAAATATTAATGAGCTCGCGCGCAGTCATTTTCACTGATTTAGTCACATGCACCCTTTAATAGCACTTACTGGGGCCTTTGGTAAGAAAAATGGGACTCAAAACAATGACAATTTACCTAAGATACAGTAACCACTTCAAAAAAATAAATGCGGTGGACTTGCTGTTCTAAAATGGCGCGTAAAATGGCGTGCTACAGTTTAGTGCGCCGCCATCTTTGATTCATATAGGTTCTACTACACTAAATACGGCGCTCATTGTAACCAACACAAAAATTGAAAGAAAGAGCGCCGCCTGGTGACGCTCATGAGTAGAGTGGCCATATTTTTTTGACTGGAAATCAAAGATTAAGACTCCTAGAACAATTTTCTTTTCAAATTTATAGGGGTTGACCGAATGAATTTTTTTTTATACTCCTCTCCGCACAAACCACCCCTAAACTGGTGGCCCAGCTCTGGGCCCAGGTATCAATGTAGCCCCCCGCCTCTATGCGAAATAGACCCTGGTATTGGTCTTTTCTGTGAACGAAATCCCCCGAGTTGGAAGCCACGGGTCACCAATTCTTGATTTCCACAATTATTTCTACAATCAGTCCAATGTATAGGCCCCAGGGACCTCTTATTCAAAATTACCGGAGGGATCACAAAATATTAATGAGCTCGCGCGCAGTCATTTTCACTGATTTAGTCACATGCACCCTTTAATAGCACTTACTGGGGCCTTTGGTAAGAAAAATGGGACTCAAAACAATGACAATTTACCTAAGATACAGTAACCACTTCAAAAAAATAAATGCGGTGGACTTGCTGTTCTAAAATGGCGCGTAAAATGGCGTGCTACAGTTTAGTGCGCCGCCATCTTTGATTCATATAGGTTCTACTACACTAAATACGGCGCTCATTGTAACCAACACAAAAATTGAAAGAAAGAGCGCCGCCTGGTGACGCTCATGAGTAGAGTGGCCATATTTTTTTGACTGGAAATCAAAGATTAAGACTCCTAGAACAATTTTCTTTTCAAATTTATAGGGGTTGACCGAATGAATTTTTTTTTATACTCCTCTCCGCACAAACCACCCCTAAACTGGTGGCCCAGCTCTGGGCCCAGGTATCAATGTAGCCCCCCGCCTCTATGCGAAATAGACCCTGGTATTGGTCTTTTCTGTGAACGAAATCCCCCGAGTTGGAAGCCACGGGTCACCAATTCTTGATTTCCACAATTATTTCTACAATCAGTCCAATGTATAGGCCCCAGGGACCTCTTATTCAAAATTACCGGAGGGATCACAAAATATTAATGAGCTCGCGCGCAGTCATTTTCACTGATTTAGTCACATGCACCCTTTAATAGCACTTACTGGGGCCTTTGGTAAGAAAAATGGGACTCAAAACAATGACAATTTACCTAAGATACAGTAACCACTTCAAAAAAATAAATGCGGTGGACTTGCTGTTCTAAAATGGCGCGTAAAATGGCGTGCTACAGTTTAGTGCGCCGCCATCTTTGATTCATATAGGTTCTACTACACTAAATACGGCGCTCATTGTAACCAACACAAAAATTGAAAGAAAGAGCGCCGCCTGGTGACGCTCATGAGTAGAGTGGCCATATTTTTTTGACTGGAAATCAAAGATTAAGACTCCTAGAACAATTTTCTTTTCAAATTTATAGGGGTTGACCGAATGAATTTTTTTTTATACTCCTCTCCGCACAAACCACCCCTAAACTGGTGGCCCAGCTCTGGGCCCAGGTATCAATGTAGCCCCCCGCCTCTATGCGAAATAGACCCTGGTATTGGTCTTTTCTGTGAACGAAATCCCCCGAGTTGGAAGCCACGGGTCACCAATTCTTGATTTCCACAATTATTTCTACAATCAGTCCAATGTATAGGCCCCAGGGACCTCTTATTCAAAATTACCGGAGGGATCACAAAATATTAATGAGCTCGCGCGCAGTCATTTTCACTGATTTAGTCACATGCACCCTTTAATAGCACTTACTGGGGCCTTTGGTAAGAAAAATGGGACTCAAAACAATGACAATTTACCTAAGATACAGTAACCACTTCAAAAAAATAAATGCGGTGGACTTGCTGTTCTAAAATGGCGCGTAAAATGGCGTGCTACAGTTTAGTGCGCCGCCATCTTTGATTCATATAGGTTCTACTACACTAAATACGGCGCTCATTGTAACCAACACAAAAATTGAAAGAAAGAGCGCCGCCTGGTGACGCTCATGAGTAGAGTGGCCATATTTTTTTGACTGGAAATCAAAGATTAAGACTCCTAGAACAATTTTCTTTTCAAATTTATAGGGGTTGACCGAATGAATTTTTTTTTATACTCCTCTCCGCACAAACCACCCCTAAACTGGTGGCCCAGCTCTGGGCCCAGGTATCAATGTAGCCCCCCGCCTCTATGCGAAATAGACCCTGGTATTGGTCTTTTCTGTGAACGAAATCCCCCGAGTTGGAAGCCACGGGTCACCAATTCTTGATTTCCACAATTATTTCTACAATCAGTCCAATGTATAGGCCCCAGGGACCTCTTATTCAAAATTACCGGAGGGATCACAAAATATTAATGAGCTCGCGCGCAGTCATTTTCACTGATTTAGTCACATGCACCCTTTAATAGCACTTACTGGGGCCTTTGGTAAGAAAAATGGGACTCAAAACAATGACAATTTACCTAAGATACAGTAACCACTTCAAAAAAATAAATGCGGTGGACTTGCTGTTCTAAAATGGCGCGTAAAATGGCGTGCTACAGTTTAGTGCGCCGCCATCTTTGATTCATATAGGTTCTACTACACTAAATACGGCGCTCATTGTAA
Source organism: Crossaster papposus (assembly GCA_037893245.1). NCBI lineage: Eukaryota > Metazoa > Echinodermata > Asteroidea > Velatida > Solasteridae > Crossaster > Crossaster papposus. The sequence goes on from JBAIAA010001095.1 coordinate 94,128, forward strand.
CCAACACAAAAATTGAAAGAAAGAGCGCCGCCTGGTGACGCTCATGAGTAGAGTGGCCATATTTTTTTGACTGGAAATCAAAGATTAAGACTCCTAGAACAATTTTCTTTTCAAATTTATAGGGGTTGACCGAATGAATTTTTTTTTATACTCCTCTCCGCACAAACCACCCCTAAACTGGTGGCCCAGCTCTGGGCCCAGGTATCAATGTAGCCCCCCGCCTCTATGCGAAATAGACCCTGGTATTGGTCTTTTCTGTGAACGAAATCCCCCGAGTTGGAAGCCACGGGTCACCAATTCTTGATTTCCACAATTATTTCTACAATCAGTCCAATGTATAGGCCCCAGGGACCTCTTATTCAAAATTACCGGAGGGATCACAAAATATTAATGAGCTCGCGCGCAGTCATTTTCACTGATTTAGTCACATGCACCCTTTAATAGCACTTACTGGGGCCTTTGGTAAGAAAAATGGGACTCAAAACAATGACAATTTACCTAAGATACAGTAACCACTTCAAAAAAATAAATGCGGTGGACTTGCTGTTCTAAAATGGCGCGTAAAATGGCGTGCTACAGTTTAGTGCGCCGCCATCTTTGATTCATATAGGTTCTACTACACTAAATACGGCGCTCATTGTAACCAACACAAAAATTGAAAGAAAGAGCGCCGCCTGGTGACGCTCATGAGTAGAGTGGCCATATTTTTTTGACTGGAAATCAAAGATTAAGACTCCTAGAACAATTTTCTTTTCAAATTTATAGGGGTTGACCGAATGAATTTTTTTTTATACTCCTCTCCGCACAAACCACCCCTAAACTGGTGGCCCAGCTCTGGGCCCAGGTATCAATGTAGCCCCCCGCCTCTATGCGAAATAGACCCTGGTATTGGTCTTTTCTGTGAACGAAATCCCCCGAGTTGGAAGCCACGGGTCACCAATTCTTGATTTCCACAATTATTTCTACAATCAGTCCAATGTATAGGCCCCAGGGACCTCTTATTCAAAATTACCGGAGGGATCACAAAATATTAATGAGCTCGCGCGCAGTCATTTTCACTGATTTAGTCACATGCACCCTTTAATAGCACTTACTGGGGCCTTTGGTAAGAAAAATGGGACTCAAAACAATGACAATTTACCTAAGATACAGTAACCACTTCAAAAAAATAAATGCGGTGGACTTGCTGTTCTAAAATGGCGCGTAAAATGGCGTGCTACAGTTTAGTGCGCCGCCATCTTTGATTCATATAGGTTCTACTACACTAAATACGGCGCTCATTGTAACCAACACAAAAATTGAAAGAAAGAGCGCCGCCTGGTGACGCTCATGAGTAGAGTGGCCATATTTTTTTGACTGGAAATCAAAGATTAAGACTCCTAGAACAATTTTCTTTTCAAATTTATAGGGGTTGACCGAATGAATTTTTTTTTATACTCCTCTCCGCACAAACCACCCCTAAACTGGTGGCCCAGCTCTGGGCCCAGGTATCAATGTAGCCCCCCGCCTCTATGCGAAATAGACCCTGGTATTGGTCTTTTCTGTGAACGAAATCCCCCGAGTTGGAAGCCACGGGTCACCAATTCTTGATTTCCACAATTATTTCTACAATCAGTCCAATGTATAGGCCCCAGGGACCTCTTATTCAAAATTACCGGAGGGATCACAAAATATTAATGAGCTCGCGCGCAGTCATTTTCACTGATTTAGTCACATGCACCCTTTAATAGCACTTACTGGGGCCTTTGGTAAGAAAAATGGGACTCAAAACAATGACAATTTACCTAAGATACAGTAACCACTTCAAAAAAATAAATGCGGTGGACTTGCTGTTCTAAAATGGCGCGTAAAATGGCGTGCTACAGTTTAGTGCGCCGCCATCTTTGATTCATATAGGTTCTACTACACTAAATACGGCGCTCATTGTAACCAACACAAAAATTGAAAGAAAGAGCGCCGCCTGGTGACGCTCATGAGTAGAGTGGCCATATTTTTTTGACTGGAAATCAAAGATTAAGACTCCTAGAACAATTTTCTTTTCAAATTTATAGGGGTTGACCGAATGAATTTTTTTTTATACTCCTCTCCGCACAAACCACCCCTAAACTGGTGGCCCAGCTCTGGGCCCAGGTATCAATGTAGCCCCCCGCCTCTATGCGAAATAGACCCTGGTATTGGTCTTTTCTGTGAACGAAATCCCCCGAGTTGGAAGCCACGGGTCACCAATTCTTGATTTCCACAATTATTTCTACAATCAGTCCAATGTATAGGCCCCAGGGACCTCTTATTCAAAATTACCGGAGGGATCACAAAATATTAATGAGCTCGCGCGCAGTCATTTTCACTGATTTAGTCACATGCACCCTTTAATAGCACTTACTGGGGCCTTTGGTAAGAAAAATGGGACTCAAAACAATGACAATTTACCTAAGATACAGTAACCACTTCAAAAAAATAAATGCGGTGGACTTGCTGTTCTAAAATGGCGCGTAAAATGGCGTGCTACAGTTTAGTGCGCCGCCATCTTTGATTCATATAGGTTCTACTACACTAAATACGGCGCTCATTGTAACCAACACAAAAATTGAAAGAAAGAGCGCCGCCTGGTGACGCTCATGAGTAGAGTGGCCATATTTTTTTGACTGGAAATCAAAGATTAAGACTCCTAGAACAATTTTCTTTTCAAATTTATAGGGGTTGACCGAATGAATTTTTTTTTATACTCCTCTCCGCACAAACCACCCCTAAACTGGTGGCCCAGCTCTGGGCCCAGGTATCAATGTAGCCCCCCGCCTCTATGCGAAATAGACCCTGGTATTGGTCTTTTCTGTGAACGAAATCCCCCGAGTTGGAAGCCACGGGTCACCAATTCTTGATTTCCACAATTATTTCTACAATCAGTCCAATGTATAGGCCCCAGGGACCTCTTATTCAAAATTACCGGAGGGATCACAAAATATTAATGAGCTCGCGCGCAGTCATTTTCACTGATTTAGTCACATGCACCCTTTAATAGCACTTACTGGGGCCTTTGGTAAGAAAAATGGGACTCAAAACAATGACAATTTACCTAAGATACAGTAACCACTTCAAAAAAATAAATGCGGTGGACTTGCTGTTCTAAAATGGCGCGTAAAATGGCGTGCTACAGTTTAGTGCGCCGCCATCTTTGATTCATATAGGTTCTACTACACTAAATACGGCGCTCATTGTAACCAACACAAAAATTGAAAGAAAGAGCGCCGCCTGGTGACGCTCATGAGTAGAGTGGCCATATTTTTTTGACTGGAAATCAAAGATTAAGACTCCTAGAACAATTTTCTTTTCAAATTTATAGGGGTTGACCGAATGAATTTTTTTTTATACTCCTCTCCGCACAAACCACCCCTAAACTGGTGGCCCAGCTCTGGGCCCAGGTATCAATGTAGCCCCCCGCCTCTATGCGAAATAGACCCTGGTATTGGTCTTTTCTGTGAACGAAATCCCCCGAGTTGGAAGCCACGGGTCACCAATTCTTGATTTCCACAATTATTTCTACAATCAGTCCAATGTATAGGCCCCAGGGACCTCTTATTCAAAATTACCGGAGGGATCACAAAATATTAATGAGCTCGCGCGCAGTCATTTTCACTGATTTAGTCACATGCACCCTTTAATAGCACTTACTGGGGCCTTTGGTAAGAAAAATGGGACTCAAAACAATGACAATTTACCTAAGATACAGTAACCACTTCAAAAAAATAAATGCGGTGGACTTGCTGTTCTAAAATGGCGCGTAAAATGGCGTGCTACAGTTTAGTGCGCCGCCATCTTTGATTCATATAGGTTCTACTACACTAAATACGGCGCTCATTGTAACCAACACAAAAATTGAAAGAAAGAGCGCCGCCTGGTGACGCTCATGAGTAGAGTGGCCATATTTTTTTGACTGGAAATCAAAGATTAAGACTCCTAGAACAATTTTCTTTTCAAATTTATAGGGGTTGACCGAATGAATTTTTTTTTATACTCCTCTCCGCACAAACCACCCCTAAACTGGTGGCCCAGCTCTGGGCCCAGGTATCAATGTAGCCCCCCGCCTCTATGCGAAATAGACCCTGGTATTGGTCTTTTCTGTGAACGAAATCCCCCGAGTTGGAAGCCACGGGTCACCAATTCTTGATTTCCACAATTATTTCTACAATCAGTCCAATGTATAGGCCCCAGGGACCTCTTATTCAAAATTACCGGAGGGATCACAAAATATTAATGAGCTCGCGCGCAGTCATTTTCACTGATTTAGTCACATGCACCCTTTAATAGCACTTACTGGGGCCTTTGGTAAGAAAAATGGGACTCAAAACAATGACAATTTACCTAAGATACAGTAACCACTTCAAAAAAATAAATGCGGTGGACTTGCTGTTCTAAAATGGCGCGTAAAATGGCGTGCTACAGTTTAGTGCGCCGCCATCTTTGATTCATATAGGTTCTACTACACTAAATACGGCGCTCATTGTAACCAACACAAAAATTGAAAGAAAGAGCGCCGCCTGGTGACGCTCATGAGTAGAGTGGCCATATTTTTTTGACTGGAAATCAAAGATTAAGACTCCTAGAACAATTTTCTTTTCAAATTTATAGGGGTTGACCGAATGAATTTTTTTTTATACTCCTCTCCGCACAAACCACCCCTAAACTGGTGGCCCAGCTCTGGGCCCAGGTATCAATGTAGCCCCCCGCCTCTATGCGAAATAGACCCTGGTATTGGTCTTTTCTGTGAACGAAATCCCCCGAGTTGGAAGCCACGGGTCACCAATTCTTGATTTCCACAATTATTTCTACAATCAGTCCAATGTATAGGCCCCAGGGACCTCTTATTCAAAATTACCGGAGGGATCACAAAATATTAATGAGCTCGCGCGCAGTCATTTTCACTGATTTAGTCACATGCACCCTTTAATAGCACTTACTGGGGCCTTTGGTAAGAAAAATGGGACTCAAAACAATGACAATTTACCTAAGATACAGTAACCACTTCAAAAAAATAAATGCGGTGGACTTGCTGTTCTAAAATGGCGCGTAAAATGGCGTGCTACAGTTTAGTGCGCCGCCATCTTTGATTCATATAGGTTCTACTACACTAAATACGGCGCTCATTGTAACCAACACAAAAATTGAAAGAAAGAGCGCCGCCTGGTGACGCTCATGAGTAGAGTGGCCATATTTTTTTGACTGGAAATCAAAGATTAAGACTCCTAGAACAATTTTCTTTTCAAATTTATAGGGGTTGACCGAATGAATTTTTTTTTATACTCCTCTCCGCACAAACCACCCCTAAACTGGTGGCCCAGCTCTGGGCCCAGGTATCAATGTAGCCCCCCGCCTCTATGCGAAATAGACCCTGGTATTGGTCTTTTCTGTGAACGAAATCCCCCGAGTTGGAAGCCACGGGTCACCAATTCTTGATTTCCACAATTATTTCTACAATCAGTCCAATGTATAGGCCCCAGGGACCTCTTATTCAAAATTACCGGAGGGATCACAAAATATTAATGAGCTCGCGCGCAGTCATTTTCACTGATTTAGTCACATGCACCCTTTAATAGCACTTACTGGGGCCTTTGGTAAGAAAAATGGGACTCAAAACAATGACAATTTACCTAAGATACAGTAACCACTTCAAAAAAATAAATGCGGTGGACTTGCTGTTCTAAAATGGCGCGTAAAATGGCGTGCTACAGTTTAGTGCGCCGCCATCTTTGATTCATATAGGTTCTACTACACTAAATACGGCGCTCATTGTAACCAACACAAAAATTGAAAGAAAGAGCGCCGCCTGGTGACGCTCATGAGTAGAGTGGCCATATTTTTTTGACTGGAAATCAAAGATTAAGACTCCTAGAACAATTTTCTTTTCAAATTTATAGGGGTTGACCGAATGAATTTTTTTTTATACTCCTCTCCGCACAAACCACCCCTAAACTGGTGGCCCAGCTCTGGGCCCAGGTATCAATGTAGCCCCCCGCCTCTATGCGAAATAGACCCTGGTATTGGTCTTTTCTGTGAACGAAATCCCCCGAGTTGGAAGCCACGGGTCACCAATTCTTGATTTCCACAATTATTTCTACAATCAGTCCAATGTATAGGCCCCAGGGACCTCTTATTCAAAATTACCGGAGGGATCACAAAATATTAATGAGCTCGCGCGCAGTCATTTTCACTGATTTAGTCACATGCACCCTTTAATAGCACTTACTGGGGCCTTTGGTAAGAAAAATGGGACTCAAAACAATGACAATTTACCTAAGATACAGTAACCACTTCAAAAAAATAAATGCGGTGGACTTGCTGTTCTAAAATGGCGCGTAAAATGGCGTGCTACAGTTTAGTGCGCCGCCATCTTTGATTCATATAGGTTCTACTACACTAAATACGGCGCTCATTGTAACCAACACAAAAATTGAAAGAAAGAGCGCCGCCTGGTGACGCTCATGAGTAGAGTGGCCATATTTTTTTGACTGGAAATCAAAGATTAAGACTCCTAGAACAATTTTCTTTTCAAATTTATAGGGGTTGACCGAATGAATTTTTTTTTATACTCCTCTCCGCACAAACCACCCCTAAACTGGTGGCCCAGCTCTGGGCCCAGGTATCAATGTAGCCCCCCGCCTCTATGCGAAATAGACCCTGGTATTGGTCTTTTCTGTGAACGAAATCCCCCGAGTTGGAAGCCACGGGTCACCAATTCTTGATTTCCACAATTATTTCTACAATCAGTCCAATGTATAGGCCCCAGGGACCTCTTATTCAAAATTACCGGAGGGATCACAAAATATTAATGAGCTCGCGCGCAGTCATTTTCACTGATTTAGTCACATGCACCCTTTAATAGCACTTACTGGGGCCTTTGGTAAGAAAAATGGGACTCAAAACAATGACAATTTACCTAAGATACAGTAACCACTTCAAAAAAATAAATGCGGTGGACTTGCTGTTCTAAAATGGCGCGTAAAATGGCGTGCTACAGTTTAGTGCGCCGCCATCTTTGATTCATATAGGTTCTACTACACTAAATACGGCGCTCATTGTAACCAACACAAAAATTGAAAGAAAGAGCGCCGCCTGGTGACGCTCATGAGTAGAGTGGCCATATTTTTTTGACTGGAAATCAAAGATTAAGACTCCTAGAACAATTTTCTTTTCAAATTTATAGGGGTTGACCGAATGAATTTTTTTTTATACTCCTCTCCGCACAAACCACCCCTAAACTGGTGGCCCAGCTCTGGGCCCAGGTATCAATGTAGCCCCCCGCCTCTATGCGAAATAGACCCTGGTATTGGTCTTTTCTGTGAACGAAATCCCCCGAGTTGGAAGCCACGGGTCACCAATTCTTGATTTCCACAATTATTTCTACAATCAGTCCAATGTATAGGCCCCAGGGACCTCTTATTCAAAATTACCGGAGGGATCACAAAATATTAATGAGCTCGCGCGCAGTCATTTTCACTGATTTAGTCACATGCACCCTTTAATAGCACTTACTGGGGCCTTTGGTAAGAAAAATGGGACTCAAAACAATGACAATTTACCTAAGATACAGTAACCACTTCAAAAAAATAAATGCGGTGGACTTGCTGTTCTAAAATGGCGCGTAAAATGGCGTGCTACAGTTTAGTGCGCCGCCATCTTTGATTCATATAGGTTCTACTACACTAAATACGGCGCTCATTGTAACCAACACAAAAATTGAAAGAAAGAGCGCCGCCTGGTGACGCTCATGAGTAGAGTGGCCATATTTTTTTGACTGGAAATCAAAGATTAAGACTCCTAGAACAATTTTCTTTTCAAATTTATAGGGGTTGACCGAATGAATTTTTTTTTATACTCCTCTCCGCACAAACCACCCCTAAACTGGTGGCCCAGCTCTGGGCCCAGGTATCAATGTAGCCCCCCGCCTCTATGCGAAATAGACCCTGGTATTGGTCTTTTCTGTGAACGAAATCCCCCGAGTTGGAAGCCACGGGTCACCAATTCTTGATTTCCACAATTATTTCTACAATCAGTCCAATGTATAGGCCCCAGGGACCTCTTATTCAAAATTACCGGAGGGATCACAAAATATTAATGAGCTCGCGCGCAGTCATTTTCACTGATTTAGTCACATGCACCCTTTAATAGCACTTACTGGGGCCTTTGGTAAGAAAAATGGGACTCAAAACAATGACAATTTACCTAAGATACAGTAACCACTTCAAAAAAATAAATGCGGTGGACTTGCTGTTCTAAAATGGCGCGTAAAATGGCGTGCTACAGTTTAGTGCGCCGCCATCTTTGATTCATATAGGTTCTACTACACTAAATACGGCGCTCATTGTAACCAACACAAAAATTGAAAGAAAGAGCGCCGCCTGGTGACGCTCATGAGTAGAGTGGCCATATTTTTTTGACTGGAAATCAAAGATTAAGACTCCTAGAACAATTTTCTTTTCAAATTTATAGGGGTTGACCGAATGAATTTTTTTTTATACTCCTCTCCGCACAAACCACCCCTAAACTGGTGGCCCAGCTCTGGGCCCAGGTATCAATGTAGCCCCCCGCCTCTATGCGAAATAGACCCTGGTATTGGTCTTTTCTGTGAACGAAATCCCCCGAGTTGGAAGCCACGGGTCACCAATTCTTGATTTCCACAATTATTTCTACAATCAGTCCAATGTATAGGCCCCAGGGACCTCTTATTCAAAATTACCGGAGGGATCACAAAATATTAATGAGCTCGCGCGCAGTCATTTTCACTGATTTAGTCACATGCACCCTTTAATAGCACTTACTGGGGCCTTTGGTAAGAAAAATGGGACTCAAAACAATGACAATTTACCTAAGATACAGTAACCACTTCAAAAAAATAAATGCGGTGGACTTGCTGTTCTAAAATGGCGCGTAAAATGGCGTGCTACAGTTTAGTGCGCCGCCATCTTTGATTCATATAGGTTCTACTACACTAAATACGGCGCTCATTGTAACCAACACAAAAATTGAAAGAAAGAGCGCCGCCTGGTGACGCTCATGAGTAGAGTGGCCATATTTTTTTGACTGGAAATCAAAGATTAAGACTCCTAGAACAATTTTCTTTTCAAATTTATAGGGGTTGACCGAATGAATTTTTTTTTATACTCCTCTCCGCACAAACCACCCCTAAACTGGTGGCCCAGCTCTGGGCCCAGGTATCAATGTAGCCCCCCGCCTCTATGCGAAATAGACCCTGGTATTGGTCTTTTCTGTGAACGAAATCCCCCGAGTTGGAAGCCACGGGTCACCAATTCTTGATTTCCACAATTATTTCTACAATCAGTCCAATGTATAGGCCCCAGGGACCTCTTATTCAAAATTACCGGAGGGATCACAAAATATTAATGAGCTCGCGCGCAGTCATTTTCACTGATTTAGTCACATGCACCCTTTAATAGCACTTACTGGGGCCTTTGGTAAGAAAAATGGGACTCAAAACAATGACAATTTACCTAAGATACAGTAACCACTTCAAAAAAATAAATGCGGTGGACTTGCTGTTCTAAAATGGCGCGTAAAATGGCGTGCTACAGTTTAGTGCGCCGCCATCTTTGATTCATATAGGTTCTACTACACTAAATACGGCGCTCATTGTAACCAACACAAAAATTGAAAGAAAGAGCGCCGCCTGGTGACGCTCATGAGTAGAGTGGCCATATTTTTTTGACTGGAAATCAAAGATTAAGACTCCTAGAACAATTTTCTTTTCAAATTTATAGGGGTTGACCGAATGAATTTTTTTTTATACTCCTCTCCGCACAAACCACCCCTAAACTGGTGGCCCAGCTCTGGGCCCAGGTATCAATGTAGCCCCCCGCCTCTATGCGAAATAGACCCTGGTATTGGTCTTTTCTGTGAACGAAATCCCCCGAGTTGGAAGCCACGGGTCACCAATTCTTGATTTCCACAATTATTTCTACAATCAGTCCAATGTATAGGCCCCAGGGACCTCTTATTCAAAATTACCGGAGGGATCACAAAATATTAATGAGCTCGCGCGCAGTCATTTTCACTGATTTAGTCACATGCACCCTTTAATAGCACTTACTGGGGCCTTTGGTAAGAAAAATGGGACTCAAAACAATGACAATTTACCTAAGATACAGTAACCACTTCAAAAAAATAAATGCGGTGGACTTGCTGTTCTAAAATGGCGCGTAAAATGGCGTGCTACAGTTTAGTGCGCCGCCATCTTTGATTCATATAGGTTCTACTACACTAAATACGGCGCTCATTGTAACCAACACAAAAATTGAAAGAAAGAGCGCCGCCTGGTGACGCTCATGAGTAGAGTGGCCATATTTTTTTGACTGGAAATCAAAGATTAAGACTCCTAGAACAATTTTCTTTTCAAATTTATAGGGGTTGACCGAATGAATTTTTTTTTATACTCCTCTCCGCACAAACCACCCCTAAACTGGTGGCCCAGCTCTGGGCCCAGGTATCAATGTAGCCCCCCGCCTCTATGCGAAATAGACCCTGGTATTGGTCTTTTCTGTGAACGAAATCCCCCGAGTTGGAAGCCACGGGTCACCAATTCTTGATTTCCACAATTATTTCTACAATCAGTCCAATGTATAGGCCCCAGGGACCTCTTATTCAAAATTACCGGAGGGATCACAAAATATTAATGAGCTCGCGCGCAGTCATTTTCACTGATTTAGTCACATGCACCCTTTAATAGCACTTACTGGGGCCTTTGGTAAGAAAAATGGGACTCAAAACAATGACAATTTACCTAAGATACAGTAACCACTTCAAAAAAATAAATGCGGTGGACTTGCTGTTCTAAAATGGCGCGTAAAATGGCGTGCTACAGTTTAGTGCGCCGCCATCTTTGATTCATATAGGTTCTACTACACTAAATACGGCGCTCATTGTAACCAACACAAAAATTGAAAGAAAGAGCGCCGCCTGGTGACGCTCATGAGTAGAGTGGCCATATTTTTTTGACTGGAAATCAAAGATTAAGACTCCTAGAACAATTTTCTTTTCAAATTTATAGGGGTTGACCGAATGAATTTTTTTTTATACTCCTCTCCGCACAAACCACCCCTAAACTGGTGGCCCAGCTCTGGGCCCAGGTATCAATGTAGCCCCCCGCCTCTATGCGAAATAGACCCTGGTATTGGTCTTTTCTGTGAACGAAATCCCCCGAGTTGGAAGCCACGGGTCACCAATTCTTGATTTCCACAATTATTTCTACAATCAGTCCAATGTATAGGCCCCAGGGACCTCTTATTCAAAATTACCGGAGGGATCACAAAATATTAATGAGCTCGCGCGCAGTCATTTTCACTGATTTAGTCACATGCACCCTTTAATAGCACTTACTGGGGCCTTTGGTAAGAAAAATGGGACTCAAAACAATGACAATTTACCTAAGATACAGTAACCACTTCAAAAAAATAAATGCGGTGGACTTGCTGTTCTAAAATGGCGCGTAAAATGGCGTGCTACAGTTTAGTGCGCCGCCATCTTTGATTCATATAGGTTCTACTACACTAAATACGGCGCTCATTGTAACCAACACAAAAATTGAAAGAAAGAGCGCCGCCTGGTGACGCTCATGAGTAGAGTGGCCATATTTTTTTGACTGGAAATCAAAGATTAAGACTCCTAGAACAATTTTCTTTTCAAATTTATAGGGGTTGACCGAATGAATTTTTTTTTATACTCCTCTCCGCACAAACCACCCCTAAACTGGTGGCCCAGCTCTGGGCCCAGGTATCAATGTAGCCCCCCGCCTATATGCGAAATAGACCCTGGTATTGGTCTTTTCTGTGAACGAAATCCCCCGAGTTGGAAGCCACGGGTCACCAATTCTTGATTTCCACAATTATTTCTACAATCAGTCCAATGTATAGGCCCCAGGGACCTCTTATTCAAAATTACCGGAGGGATCACAAAATATTAATGAGCTCGCGCGCAGTCATTTTCACTGATTTAGTCACATGCACCCTTTAATAGCACTTACTGGGGCCTTTGGTAAGAAAAATGGGACTCAAAACAATGACAATTTACCTAAGATACAGTAACCACTTCAAAAAAATAAATGCGGTGGACTTGCTGTTCGAAAATGGCGCGTAAAATGGCGTGCTACAGTTTAGTGCGCCGCCATCTTTGATTCATATAGGTTCTACTACACTAAATACGGCGCTCATTGTAACCAACACAAAAATTGAAAGAAAGAGCGCCGCCTGGTGACGCTCATGAGTAGAGTGGCCATATTTTTTTGACTGGAAATCAAAGATTAAGACTCCTAGAACAATTTTCTTTTCAAATTTATAGGGGTTGACCGAATGAATTTTTTTTTATACTCCTCTCCGCACAAACCACCCCTAAACTGGTGGCCCAGCTCTGGGCCCAGGTATCAATGTAGCCCCCCGCCTCTATGCGAAATAGACCCTGGTATTGGTCTTTTCTGTGAACGAAATCCCCCGAGTTGGAAGCCACGGGTCACCAATTCTTGATTTCCACAATTATTTCTACAATCAGTCCAATGTATAGGCCCCAGGGACCTCTTATTCAAAATTACCGGAGGGATCACAAAATATTAATGAGCTCGCGCGCAGTCATTTTCACTGATTTAGTCACATGCACCCTTTAATAGCACTTACTGGGGCCTTTGGTAAGAAAAATGGGACTCAAAACAATGACAATTTACCTAAGATACAGTAACCACTTCAAAAAAATAAATGCGGTGGACTTGCTGTTCTAAAATGGCGCGTAAAATGGCGTGCTACAGTTTAGTGCGCCGCCATCTTTGATTCATATAGGTTCTACTACACTAAATACGGCGCTCATTGTAACCAACACAAAAATTGAAAGAAAGAGCGCCGCCTGGTGACGCTCATGAGTAGAGTGGCCATATTTTTTTGACTGGAAATCAAAGATTAAGACTCCTAGAACAATTTTCTTTTCAAATTTATAGGGGTTGACCGAATGAATTTTTTTTTATACTCCTCTCCGCACAAACCACCCCTAAACTGGTGGCCCAGCTCTGGGCCCAGGTATCAATGTAGCCCCCCGCCTCTATGCGAAATAGACCCTGGTATTGGTCTTTTCTGTGAACGAAATCCCCCGAGTTGGAAGCCACGGGTCACCAATTCTTGATTTCCACAATTATTTCTACAATCAGTCCAATGTATAGGCCCCAGGGACCTCTTATTCAAAATTACCGGAGGGATCACAAAATATTAATGAGCTCGCGCGCAGTCATTTTCACTGATTTAGTCACATGCACCCTTTAATAGCACTTACTGGGGCCTTTGGTAAGAAAAATGGGACTCAAAACAATGACAATTTACCTAAGATACAGTAACCACTTCAAAAAAATAAATGCGGTGGACTTGCTGTTCTAAAATGGCGCGTAAAATGGCGTGCTACAGTTTAGTGCGCCGCCATCTTTGATTCATATAGGTTCTACTACACTAAATACGGCGCTCATTGTAACCAACACAAAAATTGAAAGAAAGAGCGCCGCCTGGTGACGCTCATGAGTAGAGTGGCCATATTTTTTTGACTGGAAATCAAAGATTAAGACTCCTAGAACAATTTTCTTTTCAAATTTATAGGGGTTGACCGAATGAATTTTTTTTTATACTCCTCTCCGCACAAACCACCCCTAAACTGGTGGCCCAGCTCTGGGCCCAGGTATCAATGTAGCCCCCCGCCTCTATGCGAAATAGACCCTGGTATTGGTCTTTTCTGTGAACGAAATCCCCCGAGTTGGAAGCCACGGGTCACCAATTCTTGATTTCCACAATTATTTCTACAATCAGTCCAATGTATAGGCCCCAGGGACCTCTTATTCAAAATTACCGGAGGGATCACAAAATATTAATGAGCTCGCGCGCAGTCATTTTCACTGATTTAGTCACATGCACCCTTTAATAGCACTTACTGGGGCCTTTGGTAAGAAAAATGGGACTCAAAACAATGACAATTTACCTAAGATACAGTAACCACTTCAAAAAAATAAATGCGGTGGACTTGCTGTTCTAAAATGGCGCGTAAAATGGCGTGCTACAGTTTAGTGCGCCGCCATCTTTGATTCATATAGGTTCTACTACACTAAATACGGCGCTCATTGTAACCAACACAAAAATTGAAAGAAAGAGCGCCGCCTGGTGACGCTCATGAGTAGAGTGGCCATATTTTTTTGACTGGAAATCAAAGATTAAGACTCCTAGAACAATTTTCTTTTCAAATTTATAGGGGTTGACCGAATGAATTTTTTTTTATACTCCTCTCCGCACAAACCACCCCTAAACTGGTGGCCCAGCTCTGGGCCCAGGTATCAATGTAGCCCCCCGCCTCTATGCGAAATAGACCCTGGTATTGGTCTTTTCTGTGAACGAAATCCCCCGAGTTGGAAGCCACGGGTCACCAATTCTTGATTTCCACAATTATTTCTACAATCAGTCCAATGTATAGGCCCCAGGGACCTCTTATTCAAAATTACCGGAGGGATCACAAAATATTAATGAGCTCGCGCGCAGTCATTTTCACTGATTTAGTCACATGCACCCTTTAATAGCACTTACTGGGGCCTTTGGTAAGAAAAATGGGACTCAAAACAATGACAATTTACCTAAGATACAGTAACCACTTCAAAAAAATAAATGCGGTGGACTTGCTGTTCTAAAATGGCGCGTAAAATGGCGTGCTACAGTTTAGTGCGCCGCCATCTTTGATTCATATAGGTTCTACTACACTAAATACGGCGCTCATTGTAACCAACACAAAAATTGAAAGAAAGAGCGCCGCCTGGTGACGCTCATGAGTAGAGTGGCCATATTTTTTTGACTGGAAATCAAAGATTAAGACTCCTAGAACAATTTTCTTTTCAAATTTATAGGGGTTGACCGAATGAATTTTTTTTTATACTCCTCTCCGCACAAACCACCCCTAAACTGGTGGCCCAGCTCTGGGCCCAGGTATCAATGTAGCCCCCCGCCTCTATGCGAAATAGACCCTGGTATTGGTCTTTTCTGTGAACGAAATCCCCCGAGTTGGAAGCCACGGGTCACCAATTCTTGATTTCCACAATTATTTCTACAATCAGTCCAATGTATAGGCCCCAGGGACCTCTTATTCAAAATTACCGGAGGGATCACAAAATATTAATGAGCTCGCGCGCAGTCATTTTCACTGATTTAGTCACATGCACCCTTTAATAGCACTTACTGGGGCCTTTGGTAAGAAAAATGGGACTCAAAACAATGACAATTTACCTAAGATACAGTAACCACTTCAAAAAAATAAATGCGGTGGACTTGCTGTTCTAAAATGGCGCGTAAAATGGCGTGCTACAGTTTAGTGCGCCGCCATCTTTGATTCATATAGGTTCTACTACACTAAATACGGCGCTCATTGTAACCAACACAAAAATTGAAAGAAAGAGCGCCGCCTGGTGACGCTCATGAGTAGAGTGGCCATATTTTTTTGACTGGAAATCAAAGATTAAGACTCCTAGAACAATTTTCTTTTCAAATTTATAGGGGTTGACCGAATGAATTTTTTTTTATACTCCTCTCCGCACAAACCACCCCTAAACTGGTGGCCCAGCTCTGGGCCCAGGTATCAATGTAGCCCCCCGCCTATATGCGAAATAGACCCTGGTATTGGTCTTTTCTGTGAACGAAATCCCCCGAGTTGGAAGCCACGGGTCACCAATTCTTGATTTCCACAATTATTTCTACAATCAGTCCAATGTATAGGCCCCAGGGACCTCTTATTCAAAATTACCGGAGGGATCACAAAATATTAATGAGCTCGCGCGCAGTCATTTTCACTGATTTAGTCACATGCACCCTTTAATAGCACTTACTGGGGCCTTTGGTAAGAAAAATGGGACTCAAAACAATGACAATTTACCTAAGATACAGTAACCACTTCAAAAAAATAAATGCGGTGGACTTGCTGTTCGAAAATGGCGCGTAAAATGGCGTGCTACAGTTTAGTGCGCCGCCATCTTTGATTCATATAGGTTCTACTACACTAAATACGGCGCTCATTGTAACCAACACAAAAATTGAAAGAAAGAGCGCCGCCTGGTGACGCTCATGAGTAGAGTGGCCATATTTTTTTGACTGGAAATCAAAGATTAAGACTCCTAGAACAATTTTCTTTTCAAATTTATAGGGGTTGACCGAATGAATTTTTTTTTATACTCCTCTCCGCACAAACCACCCCTAAACTGGTGGCCCAGCTCTGGGCCCAGGTATCAATGTAGCCCCCCGCCTCTATGCGAAATAGACCCTGGTATTGGTCTTTTCTGTGAACGAAATCCCCCGAGTTGGAAGCCACGGGTCACCAATTCTTGATTTCCACAATTATTTCTACAATCAGTCCAATGTATAGGCCCCAGGGACCTCTTATTCAAAATTACCGGAGGGATCACAAAATATTAATGAGCTCGCGCGCAGTCATTTTCACTGATTTAGTCACATGCACCCTTTAATAGCACTTACTGGGGCCTTTGGTAAGAAAAATGGGACTCAAAACAATGACAATTTACCTAAGATACAGTAACCACTTCAAAAAAATAAATGCGGTGGACTTGCTGTTCTAAAATGGCGCGTAAAATGGCGTGCTACAGTTTAGTGCGCCGCCATCTTTGATTCATATAGGTTCTACTACACTAAATACGGCGCTCATTGTAACCAACACAAAAATTGAAAGAAAGAGCGCCGCCTGGTGACGCTCATGAGTAGAGTGGCCATATTTTTTTGACTGGAAATCAAAGATTAAGACTCCTAGAACAATTTTCTTTTCAAATTTATAGGGGTTGACCGAATGAATTTTTTTTTATACTCCTCTCCGCACAAACCACCCCTAAACTGGTGGCCCAGCTCTGGGCCCAGGTATCAATGTAGCCCCCCGCCTCTATGCGAAATAGACCCTGGTATTGGTCTTTTCTGTGAACGAAATCCCCCGAGTTGGAAGCCACGGGTCACCAATTCTTGATTTCCACAATTATTTCTACAATCAGTCCAATGTATAGGCCCCAGGGACCTCTTATTCAAAATTACCGGAGGGATCACAAAATATTAATGAGCTCGCGCGCAGTCATTTTCACTGATTTAGTCACATGCACCCTTTAATAGCACTTACTGGGGCCTTTGGTAAGAAAAATGGGACTCAAAACAATGACAATTTACCTAAGATACAGTAACCACTTCAAAAAAATAAATGCGGTGGACTTGCTGTTCTAAAATGGCGCGTAAAATGGCGTGCTACAGTTTAGTGCGCCGCCATCTTTGATTCATATAGGTTCTACTACACTAAATACGGCGCTCATTGTAACCAACACAAAAATTGAAAGAAAGAGCGCCGCCTGGTGACGCTCATGAGTAGAGTGGCCATATTTTTTTGACTGGAAATCAAAGATTAAGACTCCTAGAACAATTTTCTTTTCAAATTTATAGGGGTTGACCGAATGAATTTTTTTTTATACTCCTCTCCGCACAAACCACCCCTAAACTGGTGGCCCAGCTCTGGGCCCAGGTATCAATGTAGCCCCCCGCCTCTATGCGAAATAGACCCTGGTATTGGTCTTTTCTGTGAACGAAATCCCCCGAGTTGGAAGCCACGGGTCACCAATTCTTGATTTCCACAATTATTTCTACAATCAGTCCAATGTATAGGCCCCAGGGACCTCTTATTCAAAATTACCGGAGGGATCACAAAATATTAATGAGCTCGCGCGCAGTCATTTTCACTGATTTAGTCACATGCACCCTTTAATAGCACTTACTGGGGCCTTTGGTAAGAAAAATGGGACTCAAAACAATGACAATTTACCTAAGATACAGTAACCACTTCAAAAAAATAAATGCGGTGGACTTGCTGTTCTAAAATGGCGCGTAAAATGGCGTGCTACAGTTTAGTGCGCCGCCATCTTTGATTCATATAGGTTCTACTACACTAAATACGGCGCTCATTGTAACCAACACAAAAATTGAAAGAAAGAGCGCCGCCTGGTGACGCTCATGAGTAGAGTGGCCATATTTTTTTGACTGGAAATCAAAGATTAAGACTCCTAGAACAATTTTCTTTTCAAATTTATAGGGGTTGACCGAATGAATTTTTTTTTATACTCCTCTCCGCACAAACCACCCCTAAACTGGTGGCCCAGCTCTGGGCCCAGGTATCAATGTAGCCCCCCGCCTCTATGCGAAATAGACCCTGGTATTGGTCTTTTCTGTGAACGAAATCCCCCGAGTTGGAAGCCACGGGTCACCAATTCTTGATTTCCACAATTATTTCTACAATCAGTCCAATGTATAGGCCCCAGGGACCTCTTATTCAAAATTACCGGAGGGATCACAAAATATTAATGAGCTCGCGCGCAGTCATTTTCACTGATTTAGTCACATGCACCCTTTAATAGCACTTACTGGGGCCTTTGGTAAGAAAAATGGGACTCAAAACAATGACAATTTACCTAAGATACAGTAACCACTTCAAAAAAATAAATGCGGTGGACTTGCTGTTCTAAAATGGCGCGTAAAATGGCGTGCTACAGTTTAGTGCGCCGCCATCTTTGATTCATATAGGTTCTACTACACTAAATACGGCGCTCATTGTAACCAACACAAAAATTGAAAGAAAGAGCGCCGCCTGGTGACGCTCATGAGTAGAGTGGCCATATTTTTTTGACTGGAAATCAAAGATTAAGACTCCTAGAACAATTTTCTTTTCAAATTTATAGGGGTTGACCGAATGAATTTTTTTTTATACTCCTCTCCGCACAAACCACCCCTAAACTGGTGGCCCAGCTCTGGGCCCAGGTATCAATGTAGCCCCCCGCCTCTATGCGAAATAGACCCTGGTATTGGTCTTTTCTGTGAACGAAATCCCCCGAGTTGGAAGCCACGGGTCACCAATTCTTGATTTCCACAATTATTTCTACAATCAGTCCAATGTATAGGCCCCAGGGACCTCTTATTCAAAATTACCGGAGGGATCACAAAATATTAATGAGCTCGCGCGCAGTCATTTTCACTGATTTAGTCACATGCACCCTTTAATAGCACTTACTGGGGCCTTTGGTAAGAAAAATGGGACTCAAAACAATGACAATTTACCTAAGATACAGTAACCACTTCAAAAAAATAAATGCGGTGGACTTGCTGTTCTAAAATGGCGCGTAAAATGGCGTGCTACAGTTTAGTGCGCCGCCATCTTTGATTCATATAGGTTCTACTACACTAAATACGGCGCTCATTGTAACCAACACAAAAATTGAAAGAAAGAGCGCCGCCTGGTGACGCTCATGAGTAGAGTGGCCATATTTTTTTGACTGGAAATCAAAGATTAAGACTCCTAGAACAATTTTCTTTTCAAATTTATAGGGGTTGACCGAATGAATTTTTTTTTATACTCCTCTCCGCACAAACCACCCCTAAACTGGTGGCCCAGCTCTGGGCCCAGGTATCAATGTAGCCCCCCGCCTCTATGCGAAATAGACCCTGGTATTGGTCTTTTCTGTGAACGAAATCCCCCGAGTTGGAAGCCACGGGTCACCAATTCTTGATTTCCACAATTATTTCTACAATCAGTCCAATGTATAGGCCCCAGGGACCTCTTATTCAAAATTACCGGAGGGATCACAAAATATTAATGAGCTCGCGCGCTGTCATTTTCACTGATTTAGTCACATGCACCCTTTAATAGCACTTACTGGGGCCTTTGGTAAGAAAAATGGGACTCAAAACAATGACAATTTACCTAAGATACAGTAACCACTTCAAAAAAATAAATGCGGTGGACTTGCTGTTCTAAAATGGCGCGTAAAATGGCGTGCTACAGTTTAGTGCGCCGCCATCTTTGATTCATATAGGTTCTACTACACTAAATACGGCGCTCATTGTAACCAACACAAAAATTGAAAGAAAGAGCGCCGCCTGGTGACGCTCATGAGTAGAGTGGCCATATTTTTTTGACTGGAAATCAAAGATTAAGACTCCTAGAACAATTTTCTTTTCAAATTTATAGGGGTTGACCGAATGAATTTTTTTTTATACTCCTCTCCGCACAAACCACCCCTAAACTGGTGGCCCAGCTCTGGGCCCAGGTATCAATGTAGCCCCCCGCCTCTATGCGAAATAGACCCTGGTATTGGTCTTTTCTGTGAACGAAATCCCCCGAGTTGGAAGCCACGGGTCACCAATTCTTGATTTCCACAATTATTTCTACAATCAGTCCAATGTATAGGCCCCAGGGACCTCTTATTCAAAATTACCGGAGGGATCACAAAATATTAATGAGCTCGCGCGCAGTCATTTTCACTGATTTAGTCACATGCACCCTTTAATAGCACTTACTGGGGCCTTTGGTAAGAAAAATGGGACTCAAAACAATGACAATTTACCTAAGATACAGTAACCACTTCAAAAAAATAAATGCGGTGGACTTGCTGTTCTAAAATGGCGCGTAAAATGGCGTGCTACAGTTTAGTGCGCCGCCATCTTTGATTCATATAGGTTCTACTACACTAAATACGGCGCTCATTGTAACCAACACAAAAATTGAAAGAAAGAGCGCCGCCTGGTGACGCTCATGAGTAGAGTGGCCATATTTTTTTGACTGGAAATCAAAGATTAAGACTCCTAGAACAATTTTCTTTTCAAATTTATAGGGGTTGACCGAATGAATTTTTTTTTATACTCCTCTCCGCACAAACCACCCCTAAACTGGTGGCCCAGCTCTGGGCCCAGGTATCAATGTAGCCCCCCGCCTCTATGCGAAATAGACCCTGGTATTGGTCTTTTCTGTGAACGAAATCCCCCGAGTTGGAAGCCACGGGTCACCAATTCTTGATTTCCACAATTATTTCTACAATCAGTCCAATGTATAGGCCCCAGGGACCTCTTATTCAAAATTACCGGAGGGATCACAAAATATTAATGAGCTCGCGCGCAGTCATTTTCACTGATTTAGTCACATGCACCCTTTAATAGCACTTACTGGGGCCTTTGGTAAGAAAAATGGGACTCAAAACAATGACAATTTACCTAAGATACAGTAACCACTTCAAAAAAATAAATGCGGTGGACTTGCTGTTCTAAAATGGCGCGTAAAATGGCGTGCTACAGTTTAGTGCGCCGCCATCTTTGATTCATATAGGTTCTACTACACTAAATACGGCGCTCATTGTAACCAACACAAAAATTGAAAGAAAGAGCGCCGCCTGGTGACGCTCATGAGTAGAGTGGCCATATTTTTTTGACTGGAAATCAAAGATTAAGACTCCTAGAACAATTTTCTTTTCAAATTTATAGGGGTTGACCGAATGAATTTTTTTTTATACTCCTCTCCGCACAAACCACCCCTAAACTGGTGGCCCAGCTCTGGGCCCAGGTATCAATGTAGCCCCCCGCCTCTATGCGAAATAGACCCTGGTATTGGTCTTTTCTGTGAACGAAATCCCCCGAGTTGGAAGCCACGGGTCACCAATTCTTGATTTCCACAATTATTTCTACAATCAGTCCAATGTATAGGCCCCAGGGACCTCTTATTCAAAATTACCGGAGGGATCACAAAATATTAATGAGCTCGCGCGCAGTCATTTTCACTGATTTAGTCACATGCACCCTTTAATAGCACTTACTGGGGCCTTTGGTAAGAAAAATGGGACTCAAAACAATGACAATTTACCTAAGATACAGTAACCACTTCAAAAAAATAAATGCGGTGGACTTGCTGTTCTAAAATGGCGCGTAAAATGGCGTGCTACAGTTTAGTGCGCCGCCATCTTTGATTCATATAGGTTCTACTACACTAAATACGGCGCTCATTGTAACCAACACAAAAATTGAAAGAAAGAGCGCCGCCTGGTGACGCTCATGAGTAGAGTGGCCATATTTTTTTGACTGGAAATCAAAGATTAAGACTCCTAGAACAATTTTCTTTTCAAATTTATAGGGGTTGACCGAATGAATTTTTTTTTATACTCCTCTCCGCACAAACCACCCCTAAACTGGTGGCCCAGCTCTGGGCCCAGGTATCAATGTAGCCCCCCGCCTCTATGCGAAATAGACCCTGGTATTGGTCTTTTCTGTGAACGAAATCCCCCGAGTTGGAAGCCACGGGTCACCAATTCTTGATTTCCACAATTATTTCTACAATCAGTCCAATGTATAGGCCCCAGGGACCTCTTATTCAAAATTACCGGAGGGATCACAAAATATTAATGAGCTCGCGCGCAGTCATTTTCACTGATTTAGTCACATGCACCCTTTAATAGCACTTACTGGGGCCTTTGGTAAGAAAAATGGGACTCAAAACAATGACAATTTACCTAAGATACAGTAACCACTTCAAAAAAATAAATGCGGTGGACTTGCTGTTCTAAAATGGCGCGTAAAATGGCGTGCTACAGTTTAGTGCGCCGCCATCTTTGATTCATATAGGTTCTACTACACTAAATACGGCGCTCATTGTAACCAACACAAAAATTGAAAGAAAGAGCGCCGCCTGGTGACGCTCATGAGTAGAGTGGCCATATTTTTTTGACTGGAAATCAAAGATTAAGACTCCTAGAACAATTTTCTTTTCAAATTTATAGGGGTTGACCGAATGAATTTTTTTTTATACTCCTCTCCGCACAAACCACCCCTAAACTGGTGGCCCAGCTCTGGGCCCAGGTATCAATGTAGCCCCCCGCCTCTATGCGAAATAGACCCTGGTATTGGTCTTTTCTGTGAACGAAATCCCCCGAGTTGGAAGCCACGGGTCACCAATTCTTGATTTCCACAATTATTTCTACAATCAGTCCAATGTATAGGCCCCAGGGACCTCTTATTCAAAATTACCGGAGGGATCACAAAATATTAATGAGCTCGCGCGCAGTCATTTTCACTGATTTAGTCACATGCACCCTTTAATAGCACTTACTGGGGCCTTTGGTAAGAAAAATGGGACTCAAAACAATGACAATTTACCTAAGATACAGTAACCACTTCAAAAAAATAAATGCGGTGGACTTGCTGTTCTAAAATGGCGCGTAAAATGGCGTGCTACAGTTTAGTGCGCCGCCATCTTTGATTCATATAGGTTCTACTACACTAAATACGGCGCTCATTGTAACCAACACAAAAATTGAAAGAAAGAGCGCCGCCTGGTGACGCTCATGAGTAGAGTGGCCATATTTTTTTGACTGGAAATCAAAGATTAAGACTCCTAGAACAATTTTCTTTTCAAATTTATAGGGGTTGACCGAATGAATTTTTTTTTATACTCCTCTCCGCACAAACCACCCCTAAACTGGTGGCCCAGCTCTGGGCCCAGGTATCAATGTAGCCCCCCGCCTCTATGCGAAATAGACCCTGGTATTGGTCTTTTCTGTGAACGAAATCCCCCGAGTTGGAAGCCACGGGTCACCAATTCTTGATTTCCACAATTATTTCTACAATCAGTCCAATGTATAGGCCCCAGGGACCTCTTATTCAAAATTACCGGAGGGATCACAAAATATTAATGAGCTCGCGCGCAGTCATTTTCACTGATTTAGTCACATGCACCCTTTAATAGCACTTACTGGGGCCTTTGGTAAGAAAAATGGGACTCAAAACAATGACAATTTACCTAAGATACAGTAACCACTTCAAAAAAATAAATGCGGTGGACTTGCTGTTCTAAAATGGCGCGTAAAATGGCGTGCTACAGTTTAGTGCGCCGCCATCTTTGATTCATATAGGTTCTACTACACTAAATACGGCGCTCATTGTAACCAACACAAAAATTGAAAGAAAGAGCGCCGCCTGGTGACGCTCATGAGTAGAGTGGCCATATTTTTTTGACTGGAAATCAAAGATTAAGACTCCTAGAACAATTTTCTTTTCAAATTTATAGGGGTTGACCGAATGAATTTTTTTTTATACTCCTCTCCGCACAAACCACCCCTAAACTGGTGGCCCAGCTCTGGGCCCAGGTATCAATGTAGCCCCCCGCCTCTATGCGAAATAGACCCTGGTATTGGTCTTTTCTGTGAACGAAATCCCCCGAGTTGGAAGCCACGGGTCACCAATTCTTGATTTCCACAATTATTTCTACAATCAGTCCAATGTATAGGCCCCAGGGACCTCTTATTCAAAATTACCGGAGGGATCACAAAATATTAATGAGCTCGCGCGCAGTCATTTTCACTGATTTAGTCACATGCACCCTTTAATAGCACTTACTGGGGCCTTTGGTAAGAAAAATGGGACTCAAAACAATGACAATTTACCTAAGATACAGTAACCACTTCAAAAAAATAAATGCGGTGGACTTGCTGTTCTAAAATGGCGCGTAAAATGGCGTGCTACAGTTTAGTGCGCCGCCATCTTTGATTCATATAGGTTCTACTACACTAAATACGGCGCTCATTGTAACCAACACAAAAATTGAAAGAAAGAGCGCCGCCTGGTGACGCTCATGAGTAGAGTGGCCATATTTTTTTGACTGGAAATCAAAGATTAAGACTCCTAGAACAATTTTCTTTTCAAATTTATAGGGGTTGACCGAATGAATTTTTTTTTATACTCCTCTCCGCACAAACCACCCCTAAACTGGTGGCCCAGCTCTGGGCCCAGGTATCAATGTAGCCCCCCGCCTCTATGCGAAATAGACCCTGGTATTGGTCTTTTCTGTGAACGAAATCCCCCGAGTTGGAAGCCACGGGTCACCAATTCTTGATTTCCACAATTATTTCTACAATCAGTCCAATGTATAGGCCCCAGGGACCTCTTATTCAAAATTACCGGAGGGATCACAAAATATTAATGAGCTCGCGCGCAGTCATTTTCACTGATTTAGTCACATGCACCCTTTAATAGCACTTACTGGGGCCTTTGGTAAGAAAAATGGGACTCAAAACAATGACAATTTACCTAAGATACAGTAACCACTTCAAAAAAATAAATGCGGTGGACTTGCTGTTCTAAAATGGCGCGTAAAATGGCGTGCTACAGTTTAGTGCGCCGCCATCTTTGATTCATATAGGTTCTACTACACTAAATACGGCGCTCATTGTAACCAACACAAAAATTGAAAGAAAGAGCGCCGCCTGGTGACGCTCATGAGTAGAGTGGCCATATTTTTTTGACTGGAAATCAAAGATTAAGACTCCTAGAACAATTTTCTTTTCAAATTTATAGGGGTTGACCGAATGAATTTTTTTTTATACTCCTCTCCGCACAAACCACCCCTAAACTGGTGGCCCAGCTCTGGGCCCAGGTATCAATGTAGCCCCCCGCCTCTATGCGAAATAGACCCTGGTATTGGTCTTTTCTGTGAACGAAATCCCCCGAGTTGGAAGCCACGGGTCACCAATTCTTGATTTCCACAATTATTTCTACAATCAGTCCAATGTATAGGCCCCAGGGACCTCTTATTCAAAATTACCGGAGGGATCACAAAATATTAATGAGCTCGCGCGCAGTCATTTTCACTGATTTAGTCACATGCACCCTTTAATAGCACTTACTGGGGCCTTTGGTAAGAAAAATGGGACTCAAAACAATGACAATTTACCTAAGATACAGTAACCACTTCAAAAAAATAAATGCGGTGGACTTGCTGTTCTAAAATGGCGCGTAAAATGGCGTGCTACAGTTTAGTGCGCCGCCATCTTTGATTCATATAGGTTCTACTACACTAAATACGGCGCTCATTGTAACCAACACAAAAATTGAAAGAAAGAGCGCCGCCTGGTGACGCTCATGAGTAGAGTGGCCATATTTTTTTGACTGGAAATCAAAGATTAAGACTCCTAGAACAATTTTCTTTTCAAATTTATAGGGGTTGACCGAATGAATTTTTTTTTATACTCCTCTCCGCACAAACCACCCCTAAACTGGTGGCCCAGCTCTGGGCCCAGGTATCAATGTAGCCCCCCGCCTCTATGCGAAATAGACCCTGGTATTGGTCTTTTCTGTGAACGAAATCCCCCGAGTTGGAAGCCACGGGTCACCAATTCTTGATTTCCACAATTATTTCTACAATCAGTCCAATGTATAGGCCCCAGGGACCTCTTATTCAAAATTACCGGAGGGATCACAAAATATTAATGAGCTCGCGCGCAGTCATTTTCACTGATTTAGTCACATGCACCCTTTAATAGCACTTACTGGGGCCTTTGGTAAGAAAAATGGGACTCAAAACAATGACAATTTACCTAAGATACAGTAACCACTTCAAAAAAATAAATGCGGTGGACTTGCTGTTCTAAAATGGCGCGTAAAATGGCGTGCTACAGTTTAGTGCGCCGCCATCTTTGATTCATATAGGTTCTACTACACTAAATACGGCGCTCATTGTAACCAACACAAAAATTGAAAGAAAGAGCGCCGCCTGGTGACGCTCATGAGTAGAGTGGCCATATTTTTTTGACT
Organism: Crossaster papposus; assembly: GCA_037893245.1. Taxonomy (NCBI): domain Eukaryota; kingdom Metazoa; phylum Echinodermata; class Asteroidea; order Velatida; family Solasteridae; genus Crossaster; species Crossaster papposus. The sequence goes on from JBAIAA010001095.1 coordinate 120,563, forward strand.
GGAAATCAAAGATTAAGACTCCTAGAACAATTTTCTTTTCAAATTTATAGGGGTTGACCGAATGAATTTTTTTTTATACTCCTCTCCGCACAAACCACCCCTAAACTGGTGGCCCAGCTCTGGGCCCAGGTATCAATGTAGCCCCCCGCCTCTATGCGAAATAGACCCTGGTATTGGTCTTTTCTGTGAACGAAATCCCCCGAGTTGGAAGCCACGGGTCACCAATTCTTGATTTCCACAATTATTTCTACAATCAGTCCAATGTATAGGCCCCAGGGACCTCTTATTCAAAATTACCGGAGGGATCACAAAATATTAATGAGCTCGCGCGCAGTCATTTTCACTGATTTAGTCACATGCACCCTTTAATAGCACTTACTGGGGCCTTTGGTAAGAAAAATGGGACTCAAAACAATGACAATTTACCTAAGATACAGTAACCACTTCAAAAAAATAAATGCGGTGGACTTGCTGTTCTAAAATGGCGCGTAAAATGGCGTGCTACAGTTTAGTGCGCCGCCATCTTTGATTCATATAGGTTCTACTACACTAAATACGGCGCTCATTGTAACCAACACAAAAATTGAAAGAAAGAGCGCCGCCTGGTGACGCTCATGAGTAGAGTGGCCATATTTTTTTGACTGGAAATCAAAGATTAAGACTCCTAGAACAATTTTCTTTTCAAATTTATAGGGGTTGACCGAATGAATTTTTTTTTATACTCCTCTCCGCACAAACCACCCCTAAACTGGTGGCCCAGCTCTGGGCCCAGGTATCAATGTAGCCCCCCGCCTCTATGCGAAATAGACCCTGGTATTGGTCTTTTCTGTGAACGAAATCCCCCGAGTTGGAAGCCACGGGTCACCAATTCTTGATTTCCACAATTATTTCTACAATCAGTCCAATGTATAGGCCCCAGGGACCTCTTATTCAAAATTACCGGAGGGATCACAAAATATTAATGAGCTCGCGCGCAGTCATTTTCACTGATTTAGTCACATGCACCCTTTAATAGCACTTACTGGGGCCTTTGGTAAGAAAAATGGGACTCAAAACAATGACAATTTACCTAAGATACAGTAACCACTTCAAAAAAATAAATGCGGTGGACTTGCTGTTCTAAAATGGCGCGTAAAATGGCGTGCTACAGTTTAGTGCGCCGCCATCTTTGATTCATATAGGTTCTACTACACTAAATACGGCGCTCATTGTAACCAACACAAAAATTGAAAGAAAGAGCGCCGCCTGGTGACGCTCATGAGTAGAGTGGCCATATTTTTTTGACTGGAAATCAAAGATTAAGACTCCTAGAACAATTTTCTTTTCAAATTTATAGGGGTTGACCGAATGAATTTTTTTTTATACTCCTCTCCGCACAAACCACCCCTAAACTGGTGGCCCAGCTCTGGGCCCAGGTATCAATGTAGCCCCCCGCCTCTATGCGAAATAGACCCTGGTATTGGTCTTTTCTGTGAACGAAATCCCCCGAGTTGGAAGCCACGGGTCACCAATTCTTGATTTCCACAATTATTTCTACAATCAGTCCAATGTATAGGCCCCAGGGACCTCTTATTCAAAATTACCGGAGGGATCACAAAATATTAATGAGCTCGCGCGCAGTCATTTTCACTGATTTAGTCACATGCACCCTTTAATAGCACTTACTGGGGCCTTTGGTAAGAAAAATGGGACTCAAAACAATGACAATTTACCTAAGATACAGTAACCACTTCAAAAAAATAAATGCGGTGGACTTGCTGTTCTAAAATGGCGCGTAAAATGGCGTGCTACAGTTTAGTGCGCCGCCATCTTTGATTCATATAGGTTCTACTACACTAAATACGGCGCTCATTGTAACCAACACAAAAATTGAAAGAAAGAGCGCCGCCTGGTGACGCTCATGAGTAGAGTGGCCATATTTTTTTGACTGGAAATCAAAGATTAAGACTCCTAGAACAATTTTCTTTTCAAATTTATAGGGGTTGACCGAATGAATTTTTTTTTATACTCCTCTCCGCACAAACCACCCCTAAACTGGTGGCCCAGCTCTGGGCCCAGGTATCAATGTAGCCCCCCGCCTCTATGCGAAATAGACCCTGGTATTGGTCTTTTCTGTGAACGAAATCCCCCGAGTTGGAAGCCACGGGTCACCAATTCTTGATTTCCACAATTATTTCTACAATCAGTCCAATGTATAGGCCCCAGGGACCTCTTATTCAAAATTACCGGAGGGATCACAAAATATTAATGAGCTCGCGCGCAGTCATTTTCACTGATTTAGTCACATGCACCCTTTAATAGCACTTACTGGGGCCTTTGGTAAGAAAAATGGGACTCAAAACAATGACAATTTACCTAAGATACAGTAACCACTTCAAAAAAATAAATGCGGTGGACTTGCTGTTCTAAAATGGCGCGTAAAATGGCGTGCTACAGTTTAGTGCGCCGCCATCTTTGATTCATATAGGTTCTACTACACTAAATACGGCGCTCATTGTAACCAACACAAAAATTGAAAGAAAGAGCGCCGCCTGGTGACGCTCATGAGTAGAGTGGCCATATTTTTTTGACTGGAAATCAAAGATTAAGACTCCTAGAACAATTTTCTTTTCAAATTTATAGGGGTTGACCGAATGAATTTTTTTTTATACTCCTCTCCGCACAAACCACCCCTAAACTGGTGGCCCAGCTCTGGGCCCAGGTATCAATGTAGCCCCCCGCCTCTATGCGAAATAGACCCTGGTATTGGTCTTTTCTGTGAACGAAATCCCCCGAGTTGGAAGCCACGGGTCACCAATTCTTGATTTCCACAATTATTTCTACAATCAGTCCAATGTATAGGCCCCAGGGACCTCTTATTCAAAATTACCGGAGGGATCACAAAATATTAATGAGCTCGCGCGCAGTCATTTTCACTGATTTAGTCACATGCACCCTTTAATAGCACTTACTGGGGCCTTTGGTAAGAAAAATGGGACTCAAAACAATGACAATTTACCTAAGATACAGTAACCACTTCAAAAAAATAAATGCGGTGGACTTGCTGTTCTAAAATGGCGCGTAAAATGGCGTGCTACAGTTTAGTGCGCCGCCATCTTTGATTCATATAGGTTCTACTACACTAAATACGGCGCTCATTGTAACCAACACAAAAATTGAAAGAAAGAGCGCCGCCTGGTGACGCTCATGAGTAGAGTGGCCATATTTTTTTGACTGGAAATCAAAGATTAAGACTCCTAGAACAATTTTCTTTTCAAATTTATAGGGGTTGACCGAATGAATTTTTTTTTATACTCCTCTCCGCACAAACCACCCCTAAACTGGTGGCCCAGCTCTGGGCCCAGGTATCAATGTAGCCCCCCGCCTCTATGCGAAATAGACCCTGGTATTGGTCTTTTCTGTGAACGAAATCCCCCGAGTTGGAAGCCACGGGTCACCAATTCTTGATTTCCACAATTATTTCTACAATCAGTCCAATGTATAGGCCCCAGGGACCTCTTATTCAAAATTACCGGAGGGATCACAAAATATTAATGAGCTCGCGCGCAGTCATTTTCACTGATTTAGTCACATGCACCCTTTAATAGCACTTACTGGGGCCTTTGGTAAGAAAAATGGGACTCAAAACAATGACAATTTACCTAAGATACAGTAACCACTTCAAAAAAATAAATGCGGTGGACTTGCTGTTCTAAAATGGCGCGTAAAATGGCGTGCTACAGTTTAGTGCGCCGCCATCTTTGATTCATATAGGTTCTACTACACTAAATACGGCGCTCATTGTAACCAACACAAAAATTGAAAGAAAGAGCGCCGCCTGGTGACGCTCATGAGTAGAGTGGCCATATTTTTTTGACTGGAAATCAAAGATTAAGACTCCTAGAACAATTTTCTTTTCAAATTTATAGGGGTTGACCGAATGAATTTTTTTTTATACTCCTCTCCGCACAAACCACCCCTAAACTGGTGGCCCAGCTCTGGGCCCAGGTATCAATGTAGCCCCCCGCCTCTATGCGAAATAGACCCTGGTATTGGTCTTTTCTGTGAACGAAATCCCCCGAGTTGGAAGCCACGGGTCACCAATTCTTGATTTCCACAATTATTTCTACAATCAGTCCAATGTATAGGCCCCAGGGACCTCTTATTCAAAATTACCGGAGGGATCACAAAATATTAATGAGCTCGCGCGCAGTCATTTTCACTGATTTAGTCACATGCACCCTTTAATAGCACTTACTGGGGCCTTTGGTAAGAAAAATGGGACTCAAAACAATGACAATTTACCTAAGATACAGTAACCACTTCAAAAAAATAAATGCGGTGGACTTGCTGTTCTAAAATGGCGCGTAAAATGGCGTGCTACAGTTTAGTGCGCCGCCATCTTTGATTCATATAGGTTCTACTACACTAAATACGGCGCTCATTGTAACCAACACAAAAATTGAAAGAAAGAGCGCCGCCTGGTGACGCTCATGAGTAGAGTGGCCATATTTTTTTGACTGGAAATCAAAGATTAAGACTCCTAGAACAATTTTCTTTTCAAATTTATAGGGGTTGACCGAATGAATTTTTTTTTATACTCCTCTCCGCACAAACCACCCCTAAACTGGTGGCCCAGCTCTGGGCCCAGGTATCAATGTAGCCCCCCGCCTCTATGCGAAATAGACCCTGGTATTGGTCTTTTCTGTGAACGAAATCCCCCGAGTTGGAAGCCACGGGTCACCAATTCTTGATTTCCACAATTATTTCTACAATCAGTCCAATGTATAGGCCCCAGGGACCTCTTATTCAAAATTACCGGAGGGATCACAAAATATTAATGAGCTCGCGCGCAGTCATTTTCACTGATTTAGTCACATGCACCCTTTAATAGCACTTACTGGGGCCTTTGGTAAGAAAAATGGGACTCAAAACAATGACAATTTACCTAAGATACAGTAACCACTTCAAAAAAATAAATGCGGTGGACTTGCTGTTCTAAAATGGCGCGTAAAATGGCGTGCTACAGTTTAGTGCGCCGCCATCTTTGATTCATATAGGTTCTACTACACTAAATACGGCGCTCATTGTAACCAACACAAAAATTGAAAGAAAGAGCGCCGCCTGGTGACGCTCATGAGTAGAGTGGCCATATTTTTTTGACTGGAAATCAAAGATTAAGACTCCTAGAACAATTTTCTTTTCAAATTTATAGGGGTTGACCGAATGAATTTTTTTTTATACTCCTCTCCGCACAAACCACCCCTAAACTGGTGGCCCAGCTCTGGGCCCAGGTATCAATGTAGCCCCCCGCCTATATGCGAAATAGACCCTGGTATTGGTCTTTTCTGTGAACGAAATCCCCCGAGTTGGAAGCCACGGGTCACCAATTCTTGATTTCCACAATTATTTCTACAATCAGTCCAATGTATAGGCCCCAGGGACCTCTTATTCAAAATTACCGGAGGGATCACAAAATATTAATGAGCTCGCGCGCAGTCATTTTCACTGATTTAGTCACATGCACCCTTTAATAGCACTTACTGGGGCCTTTGGTAAGAAAAATGGGACTCAAAACAATGACAATTTACCTAAGATACAGTAACCACTTCAAAAAAATAAATGCGGTGGACTTGCTGTTCGAAAATGGCGCGTAAAATGGCGTGCTACAGTTTAGTGCGCCGCCATCTTTGATTCATATAGGTTCTACTACACTAAATACGGCGCTCATTGTAACCAACACAAAAATTGAAAGAAAGAGCGCCGCCTGGTGACGCTCATGAGTAGAGTGGCCATATTTTTTTGACTGGAAATCAAAGATTAAGACTCCTAGAACAATTTTCTTTTCAAATTTATAGGGGTTGACCGAATGAATTTTTTTTTATACTCCTCTCCGCACAAACCACCCCTAAACTGGTGGCCCAGCTCTGGGCCCAGGTATCAATGTAGCCCCCCGCCTCTATGCGAAATAGACCCTGGTATTGGTCTTTTCTGTGAACGAAATCCCCCGAGTTGGAAGCCACGGGTCACCAATTCTTGATTTCCACAATTATTTCTACAATCAGTCCAATGTATAGGCCCCAGGGACCTCTTATTCAAAATTACCGGAGGGATCACAAAATATTAATGAGCTCGCGCGCAGTCATTTTCACTGATTTAGTCACATGCACCCTTTAATAGCACTTACTGGGGCCTTTGGTAAGAAAAATGGGACTCAAAACAATGACAATTTACCTAAGATACAGTAACCACTTCAAAAAAATAAATGCGGTGGACTTGCTGTTCTAAAATGGCGCGTAAAATGGCGTGCTACAGTTTAGTGCGCCGCCATCTTTGATTCATATAGGTTCTACTACACTAAATACGGCGCTCATTGTAACCAACACAAAAATTGAAAGAAAGAGCGCCGCCTGGTGACGCTCATGAGTAGAGTGGCCATATTTTTTTGACTGGAAATCAAAGATTAAGACTCCTAGAACAATTTTCTTTTCAAATTTATAGGGGTTGACCGAATGAATTTTTTTTTATACTCCTCTCCGCACAAACCACCCCTAAACTGGTGGCCCAGCTCTGGGCCCAGGTATCAATGTAGCCCCCCGCCTCTATGCGAAATAGACCCTGGTATTGGTCTTTTCTGTGAACGAAATCCCCCGAGTTGGAAGCCACGGGTCACCAATTCTTGATTTCCACAATTATTTCTACAATCAGTCCAATGTATAGGCCCCAGGGACCTCTTATTCAAAATTACCGGAGGGATCACAAAATATTAATGAGCTCGCGCGCAGTCATTTTCACTGATTTAGTCACATGCACCCTTTAATAGCACTTACTGGGGCCTTTGGTAAGAAAAATGGGACTCAAAACAATGACAATTTACCTAAGATACAGTAACCACTTCAAAAAAATAAATGCGGTGGACTTGCTGTTCTAAAATGGCGCGTAAAATGGCGTGCTACAGTTTAGTGCGCCGCCATCTTTGATTCATATAGGTTCTACTACACTAAATACGGCGCTCATTGTAACCAACACAAAAATTGAAAGAAAGAGCGCCGCCTGGTGACGCTCATGAGTAGAGTGGCCATATTTTTTTGACTGGAAATCAAAGATTAAGACTCCTAGAACAATTTTCTTTTCAAATTTATAGGGGTTGACCGAATGAATTTTTTTTTATACTCCTCTCCGCACAAACCACCCCTAAACTGGTGGCCCAGCTCTGGGCCCAGGTATCAATGTAGCCCCCCGCCTCTATGCGAAATAGACCCTGGTATTGGTCTTTTCTGTGAACGAAATCCCCCGAGTTGGAAGCCACGGGTCACCAATTCTTGATTTCCACAATTATTTCTACAATCAGTCCAATGTATAGGCCCCAGGGACCTCTTATTCAAAATTACCGGAGGGATCACAAAATATTAATGAGCTCGCGCGCAGTCATTTTCACTGATTTAGTCACATGCACCCTTTAATAGCACTTACTGGGGCCTTTGGTAAGAAAAATGGGACTCAAAACAATGACAATTTACCTAAGATACAGTAACCACTTCAAAAAAATAAATGCGGTGGACTTGCTGTTCTAAAATGGCGCGTAAAATGGCGTGCTACAGTTTAGTGCGCCGCCATCTTTGATTCATATAGGTTCTACTACACTAAATACGGCGCTCATTGTAACCAACACAAAAATTGAAAGAAAGAGCGCCGCCTGGTGACGCTCATGAGTAGAGTGGCCATATTTTTTTGACTGGAAATCAAAGATTAAGACTCCTAGAACAATTTTCTTTTCAAATTTATAGGGGTTGACCGAATGAATTTTTTTTTATACTCCTCTCCGCACAAACCACCCCTAAACTGGTGGCCCAGCTCTGGGCCCAGGTATCAATGTAGCCCCCCGCCTCTATGCGAAATAGACCCTGGTATTGGTCTTTTCTGTGAACGAAATCCCCCGAGTTGGAAGCCACGGGTCACCAATTCTTGATTTCCACAATTATTTCTACAATCAGTCCAATGTATAGGCCCCAGGGACCTCTTATTCAAAATTACCGGAGGGATCACAAAATATTAATGAGCTCGCGCGCAGTCATTTTCACTGATTTAGTCACATGCACCCTTTAATAGCACTTACTGGGGCCTTTGGTAAGAAAAATGGGACTCAAAACAATGACAATTTACCTAAGATACAGTAACCACTTCAAAAAAATAAATGCGGTGGACTTGCTGTTCTAAAATGGCGCGTAAAATGGCGTGCTACAGTTTAGTGCGCCGCCATCTTTGATTCATATAGGTTCTACTACACTAAATACGGCGCTCATTGTAACCAACACAAAAATTGAAAGAAAGAGCGCCGCCTGGTGACGCTCATGAGTAGAGTGGCCATATTTTTTTGACTGGAAATCAAAGATTAAGACTCCTAGAACAATTTTCTTTTCAAATTTATAGGGGTTGACCGAATGAATTTTTTTTTATACTCCTCTCCGCACAAACCACCCCTAAACTGGTGGCCCAGCTCTGGGCCCAGGTATCAATGTAGCCCCCCGCCTCTATGCGAAATAGACCCTGGTATTGGTCTTTTCTGTGAACGAAATCCCCCGAGTTGGAAGCCACGGGTCACCAATTCTTGATTTCCACAATTATTTCTACAATCAGTCCAATGTATAGGCCCCAGGGACCTCTTATTCAAAATTACCGGAGGGATCACAAAATATTAATGAGCTCGCGCGCAGTCATTTTCACTGATTTAGTCACATGCACCCTTTAATAGCACTTACTGGGGCCTTTGGTAAGAAAAATGGGACTCAAAACAATGACAATTTACCTAAGATACAGTAACCACTTCAAAAAAATAAATGCGGTGGACTTGCTGTTCTAAAATGGCGCGTAAAATGGCGTGCTACAGTTTAGTGCGCCGCCATCTTTGATTCATATAGGTTCTACTACACTAAATACGGCGCTCATTGTAACCAACACAAAAATTGAAAGAAAGAGCGCCGCCTGGTGACGCTCATGAGTAGAGTGGCCATATTTTTTTGACTGGAAATCAAAGATTAAGACTCCTAGAACAATTTTCTTTTCAAATTTATAGGGGTTGACCGAATGAATTTTTTTTTATACTCCTCTCCGCACAAACCACCCCTAAACTGGTGGCCCAGCTCTGGGCCCAGGTATCAATGTAGCCCCCCGCCTCTATGCGAAATAGACCCTGGTATTGGTCTTTTCTGTGAACGAAATCCCCCGAGTTGGAAGCCACGGGTCACCAATTCTTGATTTCCACAATTATTTCTACAATCAGTCCAATGTATAGGCCCCAGGGACCTCTTATTCAAAATTACCGGAGGGATCACAAAATATTAATGAGCTCGCGCGCAGTCATTTTCACTGATTTAGTCACATGCACCCTTTAATAGCACTTACTGGGGCCTTTGGTAAGAAAAATGGGACTCAAAACAATGACAATTTACCTAAGATACAGTAACCACTTCAAAAAAATAAATGCGGTGGACTTGCTGTTCTAAAATGGCGCGTAAAATGGCGTGCTACAGTTTAGTGCGCCGCCATCTTTGATTCATATAGGTTCTACTACACTAAATACGGCGCTCATTGTAACCAACACAAAAATTGAAAGAAAGAGCGCCGCCTGGTGACGCTCATGAGTAGAGTGGCCATATTTTTTTGACTGGAAATCAAAGATTAAGACTCCTAGAACAATTTTCTTTTCAAATTTATAGGGGTTGACCGAATGAATTTTTTTTTATACTCCTCTCCGCACAAACCACCCCTAAACTGGTGGCCCAGCTCTGGGCCCAGGTATCAATGTAGCCCCCCGCCTCTATGCGAAATAGACCCTGGTATTGGTCTTTTCTGTGAACGAAATCCCCCGAGTTGGAAGCCACGGGTCACCAATTCTTGATTTCCACAATTATTTCTACAATCAGTCCAATGTATAGGCCCCAGGGACCTCTTATTCAAAATTACCGGAGGGATCACAAAATATTAATGAGCTCGCGCGCAGTCATTTTCACTGATTTAGTCACATGCACCCTTTAATAGCACTTACTGGGGCCTTTGGTAAGAAAAATGGGACTCAAAACAATGACAATTTACCTAAGATACAGTAACCACTTCAAAAAAATAAATGCGGTGGACTTGCTGTTCTAAAATGGCGCGTAAAATGGCGTGCTACAGTTTAGTGCGCCGCCATCTTTGATTCATATAGGTTCTACTACACTAAATACGGCGCTCATTGTAACCAACACAAAAATTGAAAGAAAGAGCGCCGCCTGGTGACGCTCATGAGTAGAGTGGCCATATTTTTTTGACTGGAAATCAAAGATTAAGACTCCTAGAACAATTTTCTTTTCAAATTTATAGGGGTTGACCGAATGAATTTTTTTTTATACTCCTCTCCGCACAAACCACCCCTAAACTGGTGGCCCAGCTCTGGGCCCAGGTATCAATGTAGCCCCCCGCCTCTATGCGAAATAGACCCTGGTATTGGTCTTTTCTGTGAACGAAATCCCCCGAGTTGGAAGCCACGGGTCACCAATTCTTGATTTCCACAATTATTTCTACAATCAGTCCAATGTATAGGCCCCAGGGACCTCTTATTCAAAATTACCGGAGGGATCACAAAATATTAATGAGCTCGCGCGCAGTCATTTTCACTGATTTAGTCACATGCACCCTTTAATAGCACTTACTGGGGCCTTTGGTAAGAAAAATGGGACTCAAAACAATGACAATTTACCTAAGATACAGTAACCACTTCAAAAAAATAAATGCGGTGGACTTGCTGTTCTAAAATGGCGCGTAAAATGGCGTGCTACAGTTTAGTGCGCCGCCATCTTTGATTCATATAGGTTCTACTACACTAAATACGGCGCTCATTGTAACCAACACAAAAATTGAAAGAAAGAGCGCCGCCTGGTGACGCTCATGAGTAGAGTGGCCATATTTTTTTGACTGGAAATCAAAGATTAAGACTCCTAGAACAATTTTCTTTTCAAATTTATAGGGGTTGACCGAATGAATTTTTTTTTATACTCCTCTCCGCACAAACCACCCCTAAACTGGTGGCCCAGCTCTGGGCCCAGGTATCAATGTAGCCCCCCGCCTCTATGCGAAATAGACCCTGGTATTGGTCTTTTCTGTGAACGAAATCCCCCGAGTTGGAAGCCACGGGTCACCAATTCTTGATTTCCACAATTATTTCTACAATCAGTCCAATGTATAGGCCCCAGGGACCTCTTATTCAAAATTACCGGAGGGATCACAAAATATTAATGAGCTCGCGCGCAGTCATTTTCACTGATTTAGTCACATGCACCCTTTAATAGCACTTACTGGGGCCTTTGGTAAGAAAAATGGGACTCAAAACAATGACAATTTACCTAAGATACAGTAACCACTTCAAAAAAATAAATGCGGTGGACTTGCTGTTCTAAAATGGCGCGTAAAATGGCGTGCTACAGTTTAGTGCGCCGCCATCTTTGATTCATATAGGTTCTACTACACTAAATACGGCGCTCATTGTAACCAACACAAAAATTGAAAGAAAGAGCGCCGCCTGGTGACGCTCATGAGTAGAGTGGCCATATTTTTTTGACTGGAAATCAAAGATTAAGACTCCTAGAACAATTTTCTTTTCAAATTTATAGGGGTTGACCGAATGAATTTTTTTTTATACTCCTCTCCGCACAAACCACCCCTAAACTGGTGGCCCAGCTCTGGGCCCAGGTATCAATGTAGCCCCCCGCCTCTATGCGAAATAGACCCTGGTATTGGTCTTTTCTGTGAACGAAATCCCCCGAGTTGGAAGCCACGGGTCACCAATTCTTGATTTCCACAATTATTTCTACAATCAGTCCAATGTATAGGCCCCAGGGACCTCTTATTCAAAATTACCGGAGGGATCACAAAATATTAATGAGCTCGCGCGCAGTCATTTTCACTGATTTAGTCACATGCACCCTTTAATAGCACTTACTGGGGCCTTTGGTAAGAAAAATGGGACTCAAAACAATGACAATTTACCTAAGATACAGTAACCACTTCAAAAAAATAAATGCGGTGGACTTGCTGTTCTAAAATGGCGCGTAAAATGGCGTGCTACAGTTTAGTGCGCCGCCATCTTTGATTCATATAGGTTCTACTACACTAAATACGGCGCTCATTGTAACCAACACAAAAATTGAAAGAAAGAGCGCCGCCTGGTGACGCTCATGAGTAGAGTGGCCATATTTTTTTGACTGGAAATCAAAGATTAAGACTCCTAGAACAATTTTCTTTTCAAATTTATAGGGGTTGACCGAATGAATTTTTTTTTATACTCCTCTCCGCACAAACCACCCCTAAACTGGTGGCCCAGCTCTGGGCCCAGGTATCAATGTAGCCCCCCGCCTCTATGCGAAATAGACCCTGGTATTGGTCTTTTCTGTGAACGAAATCCCCCGAGTTGGAAGCCACGGGTCACCAATTCTTGATTTCCACAATTATTTCTACAATCAGTCCAATGTATAGGCCCCAGGGACCTCTTATTCAAAATTACCGGAGGGATCACAAAATATTAATGAGCTCGCGCGCAGTCATTTTCACTGATTTAGTCACATGCACCCTTTAATAGCACTTACTGGGGCCTTTGGTAAGAAAAATGGGACTCAAAACAATGACAATTTACCTAAGATACAGTAACCACTTCAAAAAAATAAATGCGGTGGACTTGCTGTTCTAAAATGGCGCGTAAAATGGCGTGCTACAGTTTAGTGCGCCGCCATCTTTGATTCATATAGGTTCTACTACACTAAATACGGCGCTCATTGTAACCAACACAAAAATTGAAAGAAAGAGCGCCGCCTGGTGACGCTCATGAGTAGAGTGGCCATATTTTTTTGACTGGAAATCAAAGATTAAGACTCCTAGAACAATTTTCTTTTCAAATTTATAGGGGTTGACCGAATGAATTTTTTTTTATACTCCTCTCCGCACAAACCACCCCTAAACTGGTGGCCCAGCTCTGGGCCCAGGTATCAATGTAGCCCCCCGCCTCTATGCGAAATAGACCCTGGTATTGGTCTTTTCTGTGAACGAAATCCCCCGAGTTGGAAGCCACGGGTCACCAATTCTTGATTTCCACAATTATTTCTACAATCAGTCCAATGTATAGGCCCCAGGGACCTCTTATTCAAAATTACCGGAGGGATCACAAAATATTAATGAGCTCGCGCGCAGTCATTTTCACTGATTTAGTCACATGCACCCTTTAATAGCACTTACTGGGGCCTTTGGTAAGAAAAATGGGACTCAAAACAATGACAATTTACCTAAGATACAGTAACCACTTCAAAAAAATAAATGCGGTGGACTTGCTGTTCTAAAATGGCGCGTAAAATGGCGTGCTACAGTTTAGTGCGCCGCCATCTTTGATTCATATAGGTTCTACTACACTAAATACGGCGCTCATTGTAACCAACACAAAAATTGAAAGAAAGAGCGCCGCCTGGTGACGCTCATGAGTAGAGTGGCCATATTTTTTTGACTGGAAATCAAAGATTAAGACTCCTAGAACAATTTTCTTTTCAAATTTATAGGGGTTGACCGAATGAATTTTTTTTTATACTCCTCTCCGCACAAACCACCCCTAAACTGGTGGCCCAGCTCTGGGCCCAGGTATCAATGTAGCCCCCCGCCTCTATGCGAAATAGACCCTGGTATTGGTCTTTTCTGTGAACGAAATCCCCCGAGTTGGAAGCCACGGGTCACCAATTCTTGATTTCCACAATTATTTCTACAATCAGTCCAATGTATAGGCCCCAGGGACCTCTTATTCAAAATTACCGGAGGGATCACAAAATATTAATGAGCTCGCGCGCAGTCATTTTCACTGATTTAGTCACATGCACCCTTTAATAGCACTTACTGGGGCCTTTGGTAAGAAAAATGGGACTCAAAACAATGACAATTTACCTAAGATACAGTAACCACTTCAAAAAAATAAATGCGGTGGACTTGCTGTTCTAAAATGGCGCGTAAAATGGCGTGCTACAGTTTAGTGCGCCGCCATCTTTGATTCATATAGGTTCTACTACACTAAATACGGCGCTCATTGTAACCAACACAAAAATTGAAAGAAAGAGCGCCGCCTGGTGACGCTCATGAGTAGAGTGGCCATATTTTTTTGACTGGAAATCAAAGATTAAGACTCCTAGAACAATTTTCTTTTCAAATTTATAGGGGTTGACCGAATGAATTTTTTTTTATACTCCTCTCCGCACAAACCACCCCTAAACTGGTGGCCCAGCTCTGGGCCCAGGTATCAATGTAGCCCCCCGCCTCTATGCGAAATAGACCCTGGTATTGGTCTTTTCTGTGAACGAAATCCCCCGAGTTGGAAGCCACGGGTCACCAATTCTTGATTTCCACAATTATTTCTACAATCAGTCCAATGTATAGGCCCCAGGGACCTCTTATTCAAAATTACCGGAGGGATCACAAAATATTAATGAGCTCGCGCGCAGTCATTTTCACTGATTTAGTCACATGCACCCTTTAATAGCACTTACTGGGGCCTTTGGTAAGAAAAATGGGACTCAAAACAATGACAATTTACCTAAGATACAGTAACCACTTCAAAAAAATAAATGCGGTGGACTTGCTGTTCTAAAATGGCGCGTAAAATGGCGTGCTACAGTTTAGTGCGCCGCCATCTTTGATTCATATAGGTTCTACTACACTAAATACGGCGCTCATTGTAACCAACACAAAAATTGAAAGAAAGAGCGCCGCCTGGTGACGCTCATGAGTAGAGTGGCCATATTTTTTTGACTGGAAATCAAAGATTAAGACTCCTAGAACAATTTTCTTTTCAAATTTATAGGGGTTGACCGAATGAATTTTTTTTTATACTCCTCTCCGCACAAACCACCCCTAAACTGGTGGCCCAGCTCTGGGCCCAGGTATCAATGTAGCCCCCCGCCTCTATGCGAAATAGACCCTGGTATTGGTCTTTTCTGTGAACGAAATCCCCCGAGTTGGAAGCCACGGGTCACCAATTCTTGATTTCCACAATTATTTCTACAATCAGTCCAATGTATAGGCCCCAGGGACCTCTTATTCAAAATTACCGGAGGGATCACAAAATATTAATGAGCTCGCGCGCAGTCATTTTCACTGATTTAGTCACATGCACCCTTTAATAGCACTTACTGGGGCCTTTGGTAAGAAAAATGGGACTCAAAACAATGACAATTTACCTAAGATACAGTAACCACTTCAAAAAAATAAATGCGGTGGACTTGCTGTTCTAAAATGGCGCGTAAAATGGCGTGCTACAGTTTAGTGCGCCGCCATCTTTGATTCATATAGGTTCTACTACACTAAATACGGCGCTCATTGTAACCAACACAAAAATTGAAAGAAAGAGCGCCGCCTGGTGACGCTCATGAGTAGAGTGGCCATATTTTTTTGACTGGAAATCAAAGATTAAGACTCCTAGAACAATTTTCTTTTCAAATTTATAGGGGTTGACCGAATGAATTTTTTTTTATACTCCTCTCCGCACAAACCACCCCTAAACTGGTGGCCCAGCTCTGGGCCCAGGTATCAATGTAGCCCCCCGCCTCTATGCGAAATAGACCCTGGTATTGGTCTTTTCTGTGAACGAAATCCCCCGAGTTGGAAGCCACGGGTCACCAATTCTTGATTTCCACAATTATTTCTACAATCAGTCCAATGTATAGGCCCCAGGGACCTCTTATTCAAAATTACCGGAGGGATCACAAAATATTAATGAGCTCGCGCGCAGTCATTTTCACTGATTTAGTCACATGCACCCTTTAATAGCACTTACTGGGGCCTTTGGTAAGAAAAATGGGACTCAAAACAATGACAATTTACCTAAGATACAGTAACCACTTCAAAAAAATAAATGCGGTGGACTTGCTGTTCTAAAATGGCGCGTAAAATGGCGTGCTACAGTTTAGTGCGCCGCCATCTTTGATTCATATAGGTTCTACTACACTAAATACGGCGCTCATTGTAACCAACACAAAAATTGAAAGAAAGAGCGCCGCCTGGTGACGCTCATGAGTAGAGTGGCCATATTTTTTTGACTGGAAATCAAAGATTAAGACTCCTAGAACAATTTTCTTTTCAAATTTATAGGGGTTGACCGAATGAATTTTTTTTTATACTCCTCTCCGCACAAACCACCCCTAAACTGGTGGCCCAGCTCTGGGCCCAGGTATCAATGTAGCCCCCCGCCTCTATGCGAAATAGACCCTGGTATTGGTCTTTTCTGTGAACGAAATCCCCCGAGTTGGAAGCCACGGGTCACCAATTCTTGATTTCCACAATTATTTCTACAATCAGTCCAATGTATAGGCCCCAGGGACCTCTTATTCAAAATTACCGGAGGGATCACAAAATATTAATGAGCTCGCGCGCAGTCATTTTCACTGATTTAGTCACATGCACCCTTTAATAGCACTTACTGGGGCCTTTGGTAAGAAAAATGGGACTCAAAACAATGACAATTTACCTAAGATACAGTAACCACTTCAAAAAAATAAATGCGGTGGACTTGCTGTTCTAAAATGGCGCGTAAAATGGCGTGCTACAGTTTAGTGCGCCGCCATCTTTGATTCATATAGGTTCTACTACACTAAATACGGCGCTCATTGTAACCAACACAAAAATTGAAAGAAAGAGCGCCGCCTGGTGACGCTCATGAGTAGAGTGGCCATATTTTTTTGACTGGAAATCAAAGATTAAGACTCCTAGAACAATTTTCTTTTCAAATTTATAGGGGTTGACCGAATGAATTTTTTTTTATACTCCTCTCCGCACAAACCACCCCTAAACTGGTGGCCCAGCTCTGGGCCCAGGTATCAATGTAGCCCCCCGCCTCTATGCGAAATAGACCCTGGTATTGGTCTTTTCTGTGAACGAAATCCCCCGAGTTGGAAGCCACGGGTCACCAATTCTTGATTTCCACAATTATTTCTACAATCAGTCCAATGTATAGGCCCCAGGGACCTCTTATTCAAAATTACCGGAGGGATCACAAAATATTAATGAGCTCGCGCGCAGTCATTTTCACTGATTTAGTCACATGCACCCTTTAATAGCACTTACTGGGGCCTTTGGTAAGAAAAATGGGACTCAAAACAATGACAATTTACCTAAGATACAGTAACCACTTCAAAAAAATAAATGCGGTGGACTTGCTGTTCTAAAATGGCGCGTAAAATGGCGTGCTACAGTTTAGTGCGCCGCCATCTTTGATTCATATAGGTTCTACTACACTAAATACGGCGCTCATTGTAACCAACACAAAAATTGAAAGAAAGAGCGCCGCCTGGTGACGCTCATGAGTAGAGTGGCCATATTTTTTTGACTGGAAATCAAAGATTAAGACTCCTAGAACAATTTTCTTTTCAAATTTATAGGGGTTGACCGAATGAATTTTTTTTTATACTCCTCTCCGCACAAACCACCCCTAAACTGGTGGCCCAGCTCTGGGCCCAGGTATCAATGTAGCCCCCCGCCTCTATGCGAAATAGACCCTGGTATTGGTCTTTTCTGTGAACGAAATCCCCCGAGTTGGAAGCCACGGGTCACCAATTCTTGATTTCCACAATTATTTCTACAATCAGTCCAATGTATAGGCCCCAGGGACCTCTTATTCAAAATTACCGGAGGGATCACAAAATATTAATGAGCTCGCGCGCAGTCATTTTCACTGATTTAGTCACATGCACCCTTTAATAGCACTTACTGGGGCCTTTGGTAAGAAAAATGGGACTCAAAACAATGACAATTTACCTAAGATACAGTAACCACTTCAAAAAAATAAATGCGGTGGACTTGCTGTTCTAAAATGGCGCGTAAAATGGCGTGCTACAGTTTAGTGCGCCGCCATCTTTGATTCATATAGGTTCTACTACACTAAATACGGCGCTCATTGTAACCAACACAAAAATTGAAAGAAAGAGCGCCGCCTGGTGACGCTCATGAGTAGAGTGGCCATATTTTTTTGACTGGAAATCAAAGATTAAGACTCCTAGAACAATTTTCTTTTCAAATTTATAGGGGTTGACCGAATGAATTTTTTTTTATACTCCTCTCCGCACAAACCACCCCTAAACTGGTGGCCCAGCTCTGGGCCCAGGTATCAATGTAGCCCCCCGCCTCTATGCGAAATAGACCCTGGTATTGGTCTTTTCTGTGAACGAAATCCCCCGAGTTGGAAGCCACGGGTCACCAATTCTTGATTTCCACAATTATTTCTACAATCAGTCCAATGTATAGGCCCCAGGGACCTCTTATTCAAAATTACCGGAGGGATCACAAAATATTAATGAGCTCGCGCGCAGTCATTTTCACTGATTTAGTCACATGCACCCTTTAATAGCACTTACTGGGGCCTTTGGTAAGAAAAATGGGACTCAAAACAATGACAATTTACCTAAGATACAGTAACCACTTCAAAAAAATAAATGCGGTGGACTTGCTGTTCTAAAATGGCGCGTAAAATGGCGTGCTACAGTTTAGTGCGCCGCCATCTTTGATTCATATAGGTTCTACTACACTAAATACGGCGCTCATTGTAACCAACACAAAAATTGAAAGAAAGAGCGCCGCCTGGTGACGCTCATGAGTAGAGTGGCCATATTTTTTTGACTGGAAATCAAAGATTAAGACTCCTAGAACAATTTTCTTTTCAAATTTATAGGGGTTGACCGAATGAATTTTTTTTTATACTCCTCTCCGCACAAACCACCCCTAAACTGGTGGCCCAGCTCTGGGCCCAGGTATCAATGTAGCCCCCCGCCTCTATGCGAAATAGACCCTGGTATTGGTCTTTTCTGTGAACGAAATCCCCCGAGTTGGAAGCCACGGGTCACCAATTCTTGATTTCCACAATTATTTCTACAATCAGTCCAATGTATAGGCCCCAGGGACCTCTTATTCAAAATTACCGGAGGGATCACAAAATATTAATGAGCTCGCGCGCAGTCATTTTCACTGATTTAGTCACATGCACCCTTTAATAGCACTTACTGGGGCCTTTGGTAAGAAAAATGGGACTCAAAACAATGACAATTTACCTAAGATACAGTAACCACTTCAAAAAAATAAATGCGGTGGACTTGCTGTTCTAAAATGGCGCGTAAAATGGCGTGCTACAGTTTAGTGCGCCGCCATCTTTGATTCATATAGGTTCTACTACACTAAATACGGCGCTCATTGTAACCAACACAAAAATTGAAAGAAAGAGCGCCGCCTGGTGACGCTCATGAGTAGAGTGGCCATATTTTTTTGACTGGAAATCAAAGATTAAGACTCCTAGAACAATTTTCTTTTCAAATTTATAGGGGTTGACCGAATGAATTTTTTTTTATACTCCTCTCCGCACAAACCACCCCTAAACTGGTGGCCCAGCTCTGGGCCCAGGTATCAATGTAGCCCCCCGCCTCTATGCGAAATAGACCCTGGTATTGGTCTTTTCTGTGAACGAAATCCCCCGAGTTGGAAGCCACGGGTCACCAATTCTTGATTTCCACAATTATTTCTACAATCAGTCCAATGTATAGGCCCCAGGGACCTCTTATTCAAAATTACCGGAGGGATCACAAAATATTAATGAGCTCGCGCGCAGTCATTTTCACTGATTTAGTCACATGCACCCTTTAATAGCACTTACTGGGGCCTTTGGTAAGAAAAATGGGACTCAAAACAATGACAATTTACCTAAGATACAGTAACCACTTCAAAAAAATAAATGCGGTGGACTTGCTGTTCTAAAATGGCGCGTAAAATGGCGTGCTACAGTTTAGTGCGCCGCCATCTTTGATTCATATAGGTTCTACTACACTAAATACGGCGCTCATTGTAACCAACACAAAAATTGAAAGAAAGAGCGCCGCCTGGTGACGCTCATGAGTAGAGTGGCCATATTTTTTTGACTGGAAATCAAAGATTAAGACTCCTAGAACAATTTTCTTTTCAAATTTATAGGGGTTGACCGAATGAATTTTTTTTTATACTCCTCTCCGCACAAACCACCCCTAAACTGGTGGCCCAGCTCTGGGCCCAGGTATCAATGTAGCCCCCCGCCTCTATGCGAAATAGACCCTGGTATTGGTCTTTTCTGTGAACGAAATCCCCCGAGTTGGAAGCCACGGGTCACCAATTCTTGATTTCCACAATTATTTCTACAATCAGTCCAATGTATAGGCCCCAGGGACCTCTTATTCAAAATTACCGGAGGGATCACAAAATATTAATGAGCTCGCGCGCAGTCATTTTCACTGATTTAGTCACATGCACCCTTTAATAGCACTTACTGGGGCCTTTGGTAAGAAAAATGGGACTCAAAACAATGACAATTTACCTAAGATACAGTAACCACTTCAAAAAAATAAATGCGGTGGACTTGCTGTTCTAAAATGGCGCGTAAAATGGCGTGCTACAGTTTAGTGCGCCGCCATCTTTGATTCATATAGGTTCTACTACACTAAATACGGCGCTCATTGTAACCAACACAAAAATTGAAAGAAAGAGCGCCGCCTGGTGACGCTCATGAGTAGAGTGGCCATATTTTTTTGACTGGAAATCAAAGATTAAGACTCCTAGAACAATTTTCTTTTCAAATTTATAGGGGTTGACCGAATGAATTTTTTTTTATACTCCTCTCCGCACAAACCACCCCTAAACTGGTGGCCCAGCTCTGGGCCCAGGTATCAATGTAGCCCCCCGCCTCTATGCGAAATAGACCCTGGTATTGGTCTTTTCTGTGAACGAAATCCCCCGAGTTGGAAGCCACGGGTCACCAATTCTTGATTTCCACAATTATTTCTACAATCAGTCCAATGTATAGGCCCCAGGGACCTCTTATTCAAAATTACCGGAGGGATCACAAAATATTAATGAGCTCGCGCGCAGTCATTTTCACTGATTTAGTCACATGCACCCTTTAATAGCACTTACTGGGGCCTTTGGTAAGAAAAATGGGACTCAAAACAATGACAATTTACCTAAGATACAGTAACCACTTCAAAAAAATAAATGCGGTGGACTTGCTGTTCTAAAATGGCGCGTAAAATGGCGTGCTACAGTTTAGTGCGCCGCCATCTTTGATTCATATAGGTTCTACTACACTAAATACGGCGCTCATTGTAACCAACACAAAAATTGAAAGAAAGAGCGCCGCCTGGTGACGCTCATGAGTAGAGTGGCCATATTTTTTTGACTGGAAATCAAAGATTAAGACTCCTAGAACAATTTTCTTTTCAAATTTATAGGGGTTGACCGAATGAATTTTTTTTTATACTCCTCTCCGCACAAACCACCCCTAAACTGGTGGCCCAGCTCTGGGCCCAGGTATCAATGTAGCCCCCCGCCTCTATGCGAAATAGACCCTGGTATTGGTCTTTTCTGTGAACGAAATCCCCCGAGTTGGAAGCCACGGGTCACCAATTCTTGATTTCCACAATTATTTCTACAATCAGTCCAATGTATAGGCCCCAGGGACCTCTTATTCAAAATTACCGGAGGGATCACAAAATATTAATGAGCTCGCGCGCAGTCATTTTCACTGATTTAGTCACATGCACCCTTTAATAGCACTTACTGGGGCCTTTGGTAAGAAAAATGGGACTCAAAACAATGACAATTTACCTAAGATACAGTAACCACTTCAAAAAAATAAATGCGGTGGACTTGCTGTTCTAAAATGGCGCGTAAAATGGCGTGCTACAGTTTAGTGCGCCGCCATCTTTGATTCATATAGGTTCTACTACACTAAATACGGCGCTCATTGTAACCAACACAAAAATTGAAAGAAAGAGCGCCGCCTGGTGACGCTCATGAGTAGAGTGGCCATATTTTTTTGACTGGAAATCAAAGATTAAGACTCCTAGAACAATTTTCTTTTCAAATTTATAGGGGTTGACCGAATGAATTTTTTTTTATACTCCTCTCCGCACAAACCACCCCTAAACTGGTGGCCCAGCTCTGGGCCCAGGTATCAATGTAGCCCCCCGCCTCTATGCGAAATAGACCCTGGTATTGGTCTTTTCTGTGAACGAAATCCCCCGAGTTGGAAGCCACGGGTCACCAATTCTTGATTTCCACAATTATTTCTACAATCAGTCCAATGTATAGGCCCCAGGGACCTCTTATTCAAAATTACCGGAGGGATCACAAAATATTAATGAGCTCGCGCGCAGTCATTTTCACTGATTTAGTCACATGCACCCTTTAATAGCACTTACTGGGGCCTTTGGTAAGAAAAATGGGACTCAAAACAATGACAATTTACCTAAGATACAGTAACCACTTCAAAAAAATAAATGCGGTGGACTTGCTGTTCTAAAATGGCGCGTAAAATGGCGTGCTACAGTTTAGTGCGCCGCCATCTTTGATTCATATAGGTTCTACTACACTAAATACGGCGCTCATTGTAACCAACACAAAAATTGAAAGAAAGAGCGCCGCCTGGTGACGCTCATGAGTAGTGTACACTGATGTCAGATACGGCAGGCACAAGAACAAGACAGAACTTGTACATAATTACCCCTTCATTCTGTAAGTTGATTCTCCAATAAACCCTACAATTATTTCTGTCCAAGTTGCACAATAAAAAATTATAATAACAATTTTTAAAAAAAAAAAAATAATTTACGACAAAGAGACAAACACTTCCAAAATTTAAGATTTCCAAGAAAACCCACAGAAACTCATCTCATAGTCATTTTGATGTTATTTCTATGAAATAGGTAATTTTTCTTCAGGGCAATGAACCTAAGACCAATCAATAAATCATATTGGGCCTTTGTAATTACCCAGCAACTTATTTCCATTACCATAAAGCCAATAACCATATGAACAATGGCTTGGTAATTCTCAGAAAGGTGGGTCCAAAATAGAGTGGGGGAAACAATGCATTGTGGTTGGCAGTTTCTATTTTAGTGTCAGTAAACAAAGCACAAATAAATCAACAACAACATTTCTCTGCCAACTTTAAAGACGTATGCTTAAATCCTGTCTGAATTTACTACCTGGTGTGACATGGGAACATACAAGTATGGGATTTTAATAATTTTCCTCGCCCTTATTTTAGAGTTTTTGTTTTGTATTCCTGTTGTACTATGTGTGGGGTAGCCTGCTTCCAAGCAACAGTAATTTAGTTTACTTTTGTTGTCCCTGACCCGCATACATGTAGTATTGTTTTTAGTTTGTTTTTCATAGTTTTCTTATAACCCTTACCCACCTGAGATTTATTTGTTATACTTGCATGCTCCCCTATACACTCATTTCCCAGTTTTCTTTGCTGTCACCATGCTAGTCTATTTACCCTTCTGTCAGTTTATATTCAATTTTTGTCTGGTTTTTTTTAAGCATATATAATTATTCATTTTTACCTAGGTAATTGTGCCTGGGGGAACAAAATTACTGTCCACACTGGCATCTGTAGGTAGCACACCCTGATATTTTTGACGTAACTCACTGCAAACCGGTCATTAACTGATATTCCCAACCTTGCTTGACATTTTTTTTATCAGTCATCCATTTTGAATCTTTGAAAAACTTTGCGTCTAATACATAGCATCCGACACAAACTGGTTAACTAGATCAATCAGGTCAAAATCCTGTCTCTATATTCACCTGGGTGATGACATATATTTCTAGCATTAATGACACTGTAAGGGCTAGAAGACGTGAAAACCTTTTGTTCGTAAACAATATTAAACAATAGATCCCCTTTTAACATATTTAAAAAAATGTTATGTCCACTTTTCACGTCTGTCAAAGTATCATTTATCGCATTTTTAATACTTTTTATTACTTTTCACAATTTTTGTTCTAACAAAATGTGTTTACGTCCCTCACAGTGCGACAACACTCTCAGAAATCAAGTTATTAACCTCATTAAAAACATGACTCATGACTATTATTTGACATTGAAGCAATCACAATTACTGGCCAAGCTGTCTATATTTAATGTAGGATTGAAGGTCTTAGTTTTATTGACAATCAGATTTCACAATCAAATTTCACAGATAAAAATAACCAGAAACCACTGCAATCTATTATGACAGTCATAGGGCAGTCAGTGCACTCTCTAGTCAAGCTACACACACACTGTATTTATTGATGAATGTTGTTTATCAACAGACAAGGCAGTCAACTCTACCAAGGTTCATTTAGAGGTGATGTTTACATCTCAGGGTATAGGAGCAATAGGCTGATGAACAGTGTGCACAATATGACGAATTTGTCTTCAACTAACAATTACCAATTTGTTCCATTTGTTAAACCTACAAATGTGCACATACAACCTTGATTGGGTAGATTTTTTTCAGCAGCACTGTTCTGTTACAGGTCATTACTGAACAACAGGGCCCAGTTCTATAAAAGCATTCTAACTTAGTATATTACTAGGTTCTAGCAAGATTCCAAATGTCTAGTCGGTTGCTTTCTAGCAATCAACTAAATCGCATTCCATAACACCATTATATGAAACATTCTTACTAGTTGCTTGCTTGCAGCTTGCTAGAATGGTGTGGGATTTGAATAATCGCAAAAGTACATGGTCAGTTTGAGTTAACAATAGGGAAAGGGTTCAAATCAGGTCATGCTGTGGGTTGTATTGTCAATGCATTCCTATGTACCCTATTTAGGACATGTACATTTGTATCAGCCTAAGCACATGTTTCAGAAATGGCTAATTCAGAGGGTGTTTCAACTCAAAAAAGGGGAAAGAAGCCTAATTACTCGACTCAGGCAAATCTGTTCCTTGCAGAGCGCTATGAGGAGTTTAAGGTTATCCTTGACTCTGCGCATAAGGATGTCAATACAAATTCCCAAAAGATGAAAGATTGAAAGTGACTTAGAATGATGCCACAGATTTAGACATACCCCAAACCTATTCTAATTTTAGGAACCTTGCTAAGGGCATGTTCAGACGGTGGCGTAAAGTTAAGCTAATCCAAAAATACTAAGTTATTCCGTTTTTAATCCAAAACATGCTTGCGTTACTTCAAACGAGAAAGTTACGCCATTCCCCAGACAGAAAAGTTGATCAAGTTACGCCATCGTGGTTACGCAACGCAAACACCACTTTCTCAGCCTTCCGGTTAAAGCGCGCGCGCGCGGGAAACAAGGAAAGTGTACTTGTACATGTACAATTAGTATACAGTATGTACCATAGACATGGAGGAAAAAAACGAAAACAAAACTCCATGTCTATGCGAGTACATTAGAGCGCAAGCGTACTGCCGTTTTCCAAACTCCAGCCTCTTCGCAATATCGGCTTTATTTATGCAGTTTGGCTATGATAAGCTAGGGTTTGTAAAACGGTCTGGTAAATAAGCCGTGTACCACTGACCTCAACACCTGGACGGATCATTGTCCATATGCTGCTGTGCTAACACTTGAGGTCGGCGCGAACTGGAAGTGCAACATGGCGTCACTGCTGTGAGCCAATGAAATGTCCAGTTGTAGAGGTCAGTGGATTTACCAACCAACTGAACTCTACACCTGGACATTTCATTGGCTCACAGCAGTGACGCCATGTTGCACTTCTCTGCATGCATGCCGACTTCAAAATGAAACAATGGATGATCTGTCCATGTATAGAGGTCAGTGCCGTGTACATGTACACGCACGTCATGCACACACGGCGGACGTGTACCACTGACCTCAACACCTGGACGGATCATTGTCCATATTCTGCTGTGCTAACACTTGAAGTCGGCGCGAACTGGAAGTGCAACATGGCGTCACTGCTGTGAGCCAATGAAATGTCCAGTTGTAGAGGTCAGTGGATTTACCAACCAACTGAACTCTACACCTGGACATTTCATTGGCTCACAGCAGTGACGCCATGTTGCACTTCTCTGCATGCCGACTTCAAAATGAAACAATGGATGATCTGTCCATGTATAGAGGTCAGTGCCGTGTACATGTACACGCACGTCATGCACACACAGCGGACGTGTACCACTGACCTCAACACCTGGACGGATCATTGTCCATATTCTGCTGTGCTAACACTTGAAGTCGGCGCGAACTGGAAGTGCAACATGGCGTCACTGCTGTGAGCCAATGAAATGTCCAGTTGTAGAGGTCAGTGGATTTACCAACCAACTGAACTCTACACCTGGACATTTCATTGGCTCACAGCAGTGACGCCATGTTGCACTTCTCTGCATGCCGACTTCAAAATGAAACAATGGATGATCTGTCCATGTATAGAGGTCAGTGACGTGTACATGTAATTGCACGTGCGCGACAGGCCATGCGTTATCAAAATGGCGCCGATGATGATCAATGCTAAAGTTTTTCTCGCGTTTTTGCTTGCCTGTATTCGGGATAAAAGGAAACGATCGTCGGATTCCTAGGCCGGAGAGTTGAATACTAAATCGTGTGCTTAAAATGCTCAGAAGACTGAAAAACAACCGATTGCGTCAACAAGACCACGCTACCCGTTGACTTTTTTGGCAGTTTGTCAAACGAAGGCAACGGGCAATCGGATGTATTCTCGGCGCGGTGGCCATCATTGCAAAGGGTTAACAATTAAATCGCCTTGTCTGTGTTCGGCTAATGAGCACGGCGTGGACCTGTTATGGAAAAGGTCAATGTGAATAAACTACCACCGGAAGTGGCAGGTCAGTTGCGTTCCAACGGCACTTCACGGCTCATCGCAGCGGGGGGAGATCGTTATCTTTCGCTCAACTTAATCTAATCGGCCACTTTTGGGAAGCGTAAGTTACGCCATTTTGGTCGCGTAACTTACGCCGCGCGGATGGATTAGAGCGTTCCAACGGACAGATTAACTTAGTATTTTTGGATTAGATTAACTTACGCCACCGTCTGAACGTACTGTAACCGAGTGAATATAGGTCCTTTTATTTTCTATAGTTCCTTTTGATTTTCTATATTCCTTTTGTAGTTAGCCACTTTTGTGTATTTTACATCTCATTTACGATGATACTAACCTTTAAGATTTTCCTGTTTATCTTATACTAACATTTAAGGTTATAATTCAAAGCTTGCTGCCAGAGCCATCAATCTTACCACAAAAAAATAGAGCGCTATTAAATCTCAGGGTCTCACCCAAATCTTGTGTGTTACTCGAATTCGTGCAGTTTGGACTCTTAACATCGGCTTTGATCGATCATGGTCTGATGATGTGGATGGGTACTGGCCTTACTAGGGTTATTGCCCTCACGAAAAAGTTGAGCGGTTGCTCGAGACAGGGCTGGGCACTTTGTGTTGGGACCTGCTCCGTGCTAGTCGTGCCAGTTGGCAGCTGCAATCTTCTGCATTATAAAGCTTGGGCTGGACTTGTTCAGGTTCTCCTCTAGCCAACTTAGCAGGTAAAATTATTCTTTTCTTTTATACTTGTAATTTTATTAGGCATTAGTTTATACGTTTATACCTTTTAATTGTGTGATTTCGAAATATTGCGGTTTGTAAAGTGATATTTCTCCAATGTTGGATTAATGTCATTATTCCTTGAATCTTTGATGACAAAAGATGAAGTAAATTTAATCCCAGTGTGATTGCAATGATGTTCTCTCAATGGACAATATCTTGTTATTCTTAAAGTGAAAGTTAAGTACAGCGCACATACAACGCGTGTTGAGTTACGGACTGCTGATGAAACTGTAAATTCTTTTCGTGTTTATATAATTCAACATACAGCATATACATACATGTGCATGTATTCGTTTTTGCCTCTTGGTCTTATGCTAGTAAAATATCATTTAATATTGTATTTAACTTTGGATTTTATAATTGTTTAGTAATGTAAAGACCATAAGGTTCTGTTTAAACATTTTGTAGTGAATTGGCTAAATACGAAAATCAAAGTAAAGTTGTTCTATTTCAGTCAAAGGCCACTCCAGTAAATTGTATTGTTGATCTTTTGACCTTATAATAGGGTGAAACAACAGCTGGATTGTGAACTGGGCCTAGCCATGCAGTTGGCCTTGGTGCCACTGGGTCTGGAAGAACCATTAGCCTCATATTACTAGGTTGGATCATGGAGGTGGTTGGATGGGGTATGTACTGACTGATGGTCAGTTTGTGGTTTTGTTTTATTTTTATCCTGAATTATATGCCAGAACGTACAATTATTATTATTATAATTAATATAATTATTTATAAATTATTATTTGTTACTCGCTTTCTAGAAACAAGGGATCTGGTATATCAAGCCGCGATTTGCATTGATGATATATTTTAACACCGACTGGCCAGTAAATGACTTACAAATGTTAAAATGTATTTTAAAGTTTATTACAGGTTTTATTTTGCATATCTTAATTGTAATTATTTTGTTTATTTCTTATGTTTATTGACAGGGTTTTTGTTTTAACCATGTCCTATTAAAGTACATGCCACTGCATCCTGGTTTATTATTATTATTATTATTATTAATTTCTGGTAATGAAACCAAGGATCCTTCAAAAGCGCTCAAGGCACTGTAGCTCGTAAGCCTGAAGAAACCCGTAGACAGAGGCTGTGTCAGCCAGGAACACCGGGGCAAACCCCTTCTCTTAGCGATAAGTGTTCTGGGTTCTTTTACGTGCATTATACAATTTTATAATGTTATAATGGGAAAGATATATACACACATTATAAATTATACAACACACAGGACCTACAACTTTACGTCCCATCCGAAGGATGAAGCAATAGTGGTAGTATACACCATTTGCAGATATCAAAAAAATTTACTACCGAATTATTAAGAAATATCTTACTTATTTAAAAGTAAATAATGATTGTAGGCATCCAGCAAAATAAGGGGCCTAGATATCCTGTAATTGTTCCAAAAAATTGAATTGTATAAACCAAAATTCATTCTCGCCGTCCGGTGAGCGCGAAAAAACAAAGATAACATAAGAATAACTGCTCGAACCCGGTGGAAAACAAACGCTGTTTTTCATGCTTTTCTCGGCATCCATGAATGTAAAAATTCGGACAGGTCAGTTAAACGATATTTACTATAAAATACAACCCCCCAAATCCACCCATTCCTGATAATTCAACAAATTACCAATAGTGTATACTACACACGTGTCCACACCGAGACTCGTGTTTCTGTGTGCCTTGATCCTTGATGGTTAAAAATATGGCTCACAGTACCCTTTAAGCGTATAATGGTTTTATGGAATAGATTTAGTAAGGAACTAGAGATAGAAAGGAAGTTGGCAACCAACTAGGCTTAGAAAACCATTTATTGGAATTGGCTCCAGGTATACAGCCTCAGAGTCATACTTGAGATGGAAAATACATGTAACACCATTATGTTTTGACTGGGATTGCTTATTTGTATGATAATTGTTTTGGTTTTTTTAAATTTTATTTTAGTGCCTATCAAAGACGTAAATCTCCACAGACTGCACATCTACACAATGATAGTTGATACAATCAACAGATAATTCAAATTCACTCTTTTGTTCCTTTAATCCACTCCTCATGTACATGTACCATCAAATAAAATACCCTCCTTATAACTTTCTTTTCTAATCCATGTTTTCCCACAATCCAGTTTTCATGCCGGGTTGCTTGATTTAAATTGCAATTCATATCAATTTATTTTTAATTTTCTTTTTAGATTTGTCTTATTTGTAAAATCTAACTGGATCATACTAATGAAGAGGTTTATAATATTTAAAAGAACTCCCATTGCCCCTCTACATTTCACCAGTACCTGTAGATGTTTATACAGTGAAATCTTGTATAAAGTCAAATTACCTCAAGGGGATGAATACCAATTTTGAGATATCCAGAGTTTTGAGTTACGCAAAGATTGGGATTTTTCTAAGATCAGGTACAATTAATGTACATGATATGATTATGAATGGCTTTGAACAAGTTAAACAACTTTTAAAGGTACCGGTAGGATACACCTTTTGCAGATATCAACATTTTTTATTACCAAATTACATGTATTAGAGAATATCTTACTTATTTGAAACTGAAAGTAAATAATGATTGTAGGCATCCAGCAAAATGATTGCGCTAAATATCTCGTAATTGCCTGACAAATTAAATTTTATAAAAAAAATCACGATCGCAAAAAAACAATGCAAGAACCACTGCTTGACGCCGGTTGAAAACAAATGCCGTTTTTCTTGCTTTTCTCAGCATCCATGATTATAAAACTTTGGACAGGCCAGTAAAACAATATTTATTATCAAATACAACCCCCAAAATCCACCCATTCATGATAATTCAAGCAACTACCCATGGTGTATCCTACCTTTAACTCCATGCAAAATACGTTAATCGGTTCACCCTCCTTTTTTAAATTGATTTTAATGAAGTATTTTTGTTCAATCAAAAATCATACATGTAATTTTACTTAGCTTTTATATTGTTCTCTGTGGAAACAAATGAACAATACACCACTCAAACTGTATACATTTGTGTAGCAAATCTTTATTTCATGTGGTTTGCGGAGACCTTCCACTGGTAGACAATGGGCCGTGAGGTTAATATCCCTGTAGTTTTCAAGTTCAATGACCACCATCTGGGGTGGGGGTGAAATTTGATAAAATGGGGCCTAATACCCTTCTAAGCAACACCTGTTTTTTCACAATCGCAAATGTTGCGCATTACCGAGAACCGCTTCCCTGAAGTATTTGTTGACATCAAGTGTATGTTATAATAAAAGCCCTTGTGCATGTATTGACATCAACTGTATGTTCTAATTTAAGAATGCTTTTAGGTGATTAATTATAACAAAGACTTCATTATTTGAGTGGGGATTTCATTCTGATAACAATGTTTATTGATATTGATGAAAAACCACAAAGAACAATGAAATTTAGAAAACAAAATCAGAAAAATATTTCTCTGAAATACAAATATAATACAAATAATGTAATAACTGGCAGCATACCAATATTGTATGTAATAATAAAGGACATTCAGCAAAATATTTCCCAAAGATTTTTAGGTTAACGTAGGCCTTCCATTTTTCGAGACTGTTGCTTGAAGAAAATTAATACTATGTACTTCTTTAATCCTAATATATGTAAATGTGTGGAACATAAACATATTTTATGATTGATAAAAATCCAAAGGCTAATAGAAATTATTCTAGTGTTACGTTGTATTTTTTCATTTGCGATGTGTTTTTATACAAATATTGAATGTTTATCCGGTGAAATACAGACTTTCCATTGTACAAATGAAATCATTAAATATATTGTTTATATAACTCATATACTTTTCCTCGACTTAATTATACAAATTATATTCACCAGGAAAAAGAAAGAAATTGGAAAAATAGTGAACATCATTTTACCAATCAAATGAACAGAATACATGTAGTTATAGGAATTATATAATACATGCAGTTAACATAATCAAATGGTGCGTTTTATAGATGAATTGACATCACAGAACCAGTTTCTGCATGCTACAATCAAAGTTAAAGGTTTTATGTCACACTGCCTCACTTTGAGTTTTACATGCACCGTCAAATTGCCATACTGGTTTATAGTAGCGGTAATCTTACA
Organism: Crossaster papposus; assembly: GCA_037893245.1. Lineage (NCBI taxonomy): Eukaryota > Metazoa > Echinodermata > Asteroidea > Velatida > Solasteridae > Crossaster > Crossaster papposus. The sequence continues at coordinate 152,074 of JBAIAA010001095.1, forward strand.
AAGATCTGTGCATGGAACATCATTCTGCAAACATGTACACATGTTGGTATCGCTGCATTTGTTCTTCTTGCAAGTCCCAGAACAGTTCGCTAACTCTATGACACTATCTGGTGCCGGCGGAAGGGTCATCCAATCGATGAGAAGGTTCCCATTCTCCATCTTCCATCCATGGTGAGAAGGTTGTGGGATCTCTGGAGTAGCTTGCAGGCTCGTCTTGTATATACCTGAAAATTTAAACGATAAATCGCAATTGGTAAACAAGTATTATGCGGTTTCCCAAGTATTCAAGAAATCACAGGTCTGCAAATTAATTGTTTTGAACAAATCTGATAACTAGAGCACACACGGACCAAAGAATATTTTGGGGCCCTTTTTTTGCCATTTGCTTTGCTTTGTACGTAAATTCATTTCAGAATTTGTAAACAACTCATGCAGGCATGAAAGTTAATTATTCAATTTAAATGTTGTACATGATTTTTTATTACATAGCTCATTTACATAATTCATGATAGACACTCTATACATTAAAATTAACCATTTTATTATAATCAAACTTATAATTCAACAAACACTATATAAGCAGCATACATGTATAGTTGTCCCAAGGTCTCGATGCTGCACCCTTCACGAAGCCAACACAGTATGTTGTCCCATAGTGTTTGCTCAATTATTAATCTGATTAAAAGAAGAAAATCTTCTACATACCTGCTTGTTAGTTTGCTCTCTTGATGCGTTGTTCAAGGGAGTCACGGTTGGGAGGCATGGCAATCTCAGCTTTCCTTGAAAGTCGGAACATGTTGTAGCGAGCTTCGTTTACTTCAGTGACGTTCTTTCTGGCAGAGAATGCATATGCTTGGTAAAACATGTGATGATCTGAACTGCACCGCAGAGCGACTGAAGCTGGAACGAAGCATCCGTCTTTTCTCTGGTCTGGGGTTTTCATCTGGCAGTTCTTCACTACTGTGTGCCTGTGAAGTTGTTGCTGCAAATAAATAACAAAAAATTGTAACTGTGTTGAAATAATAGCATCCACAGACAATACTGTACTGCATTTACATGTATGCACAAACTGAAACTGTGAAAGTGCATGAATAGCTTTGTTTACTGATTTATATAACTTTTTAAAAGGCCATACAAATAAAAAAATACAAAATAACAGTTGGTCAAGGATGTTCAACATAAGATGTTCAACATAAGGATGTGCAACACATTGTAAAATGATAATGATATGCACAAAATACATGTAGGGTCCCTAAAAATAAACTATAAAATAAAATACAAAACTCTAACATTAAATTAAAACAATGTTTCTCGAGATTTAGTTTCAAAATTGATGCTGAGCTGAGGGAATACCATGAATGTTTTTTAAAAAAAGTCCTTAGGATGAGTCCGTGTTTGTTTGAAATGGGTCCAAGTTGGCATGGGTCTGAGTTGGTGTGGGTCCGAGTGGAAACGAAACCAGATTTACACAAATTTAGTCCGAATATAAATATGGAAACTAGTTATCTATACATCATGGCATTCCCTAAGTCCACTTCAATTGTTCACAATAACCGGTAATTTTACCCCCAAAATTACAAATGTTCTGACTAGCTTTACTTCACACCCAGCCGGAGTCAGGTAATTGTGATCGAATACAAACAACCCAAAGTTCAATGACGAACGGTGCTTGGCAGATGTCAGCGGTAAGCTAGTCAGAACATTTGTCATTTTGGGGGGTAAAATTAACGGTTATTGTGAACAATTGAAGTGGACTTAGGGAATGCCATGATGTTTAGATCTAAACTATCCTGGGTAATTTCTTTTTTATTTGTATTCTCTTTAGCAGATTTTTGGGGCCTTCAGTTGTTTCCAGTTTTTTATTTGCCCAGTATTTTGTTAACAATTCGTTCGGACCCTAGTATAGCCAGATCATGTCCAAATGTTCAAAAAGCGATAACTAGGGTCCAAATTATTTGGACTAACAAAAAAATCAATGGATGGGGTAAGTCAGTTCAGAAGCCTCTGCCCCCCACCCCCAAAAAAATAAATAAAAAATAGGCCTAATGTTAGGCTAAATAACTTACCACTGCAGCCAGCCTTTTCCTTTTTCTTCTTCATGTTTTCAGCAACTCTAGTAACTCGTTGCGAGTCCGTAAACCGCGTGTAACACGTCTGATGAAAACCCGCATGGGGTGGTGGTATTGAGATCGCTGGGCTGCCATCTTCGTCGAACTCGGAGTAATTAACAACGAATTCTTTCGCGATTTCTGCTTGAGGACCGTCCAAAGATTTCCATTGCGGAACAAATCTCAAGAAAGTAGACCACGTTTTTGCAGAAAATGGCACAATTTTGAGAAACTTCGACGGGAAAATGCACATAAAACACACTTTCTCTTCTGTAGATTCGTCACTCGTCGAAGACGAACTGCACGCCGCCATATTGTCTCATAAACCTTCCGTGCCGTTACGGCGCTTCTCATTGGCTCGTTGTCGAGAAAAGATAAAACGAATTTTCCTATTCGCTGGTTTTCGTACGAGGCTAAAAGCGTATTTCGGTCCTCTAAATAATTAATTAAAATTAAACTTGCTAATTAACGTACCCGAGTCTCGTTTGTGAAAAGTAATCGAAGGGCTTACATAATTTTCTCAACAAATTCCCGTAATTTTTTTTCCCACCGCTTTTGTGGGTCAAATAATGGCACAATAATAGGTCACGGCCCATTGTCTATGGTACTTGTATAATGATTTATTTCTTGTCCAGTAGTGTGGTGGTAACCAGTGAAATCGTTTGGTTGTCTCAAGGGACGTTGGACAACTTGTGTGTTTTTTGCCACTAGCGGGATGCCGCGCTTCGCGCGGCACCCGCTAGCTGGGTGAAATTGTAACTTATAGATACACCTTGTTGACGTCCTAAAAACATTAATGGATTGTATGACAAACAAACCGCGAAACATAGCGAGTAGAGTACCAGCTAGATGTGTGTATAAACTTGCTTGTTTGTCAGTCCATGATTTTTTTCAAATGTGACGAAAATGTTTGTTTCATGTTTTAAAAAGTTGTACAAAAATCAGAAAGTTTTCGATTGGAAGTAACTGCGCGGCACCCGCTAGTGAGTGAACCGTATAGAGTAGTATGCAAATTACATGTACGGTGGAAATAAGTATACATAGAAAATGTAGATGTGGCTACGTTTTGACTGGGACTGTGTTTGTCAGAGAAGGGGGTGGGGGGGGGGGGGGGGGGTGTTGCAAGTGAAGGGGAAGTTGTGTAGGTGGGTCAGGCGCGCGGTTGGAGGGTGCTAAGTAATTTTTGTTTTGAGAGGATCTGGGGAAAATGGTAGGCTATAAGAGCCCTGTTCGCACCGAACTTATTTTGTTAAAACTTACTGAGACGATGGGTACTTTTCCCACTTTAAGTCCAGTGCGGGCTAGGACGTTTACTTACTGCCCAGGAAACTGTTGCCGAGACGATAAGCCTCCAGTGCGTACAGTGCGAGTTGGTAAACCCGCATGAGTCGAACAGCTCGGTTACTTCTCCCGCGGTCTCGGTAAAATTGTCCCGAGTCGAAAGTCCAAGTGCGGCAGTGGTAACATTTGACGATTTTGTATTTTACTATCGTGTAAGTAAAACGTTCCGAAAAGTCCAGCGCGAACACGGCTGGCATTGTAATTGAAACAGTGAATGAGGGGCTTTAAATTATTGCTATTATGAGTGCCTATTAGTATTATTAGTGATGGATATATATATATATGGGTTTTTAGCTGTTTCGGTTTTTCACCGAAACAGCTCTTGTTTTCGTTAAAGTTTTTTTTTTTCTTTTTTTTTTTTTTTTAGCTGTTTCGGTTTTTCACCGAAACAGCTCTTGTTTTCGGTAAAGTTTTTTTTTTTCTTTTTTTTTTTAGCTGTTTCGGCACTTCAGCCGAAACAGCTATTGTATTCGTTCTGATTTTTTTTTTAGCTGTTTCGGCATTTCAGCCGAAACAGCTATTGTATTCGTTCTGATTTTTTTTTTTTTTTAGCTGTTTCGGCACTACAGCCGAAACAGCTATTGTATTCCTTCTGATTTTTTTTTTTCTTTTTTTTTTTTTTTTTCTCCTTCAGACTCTTCTCCATAGGGTTTGTACACGTTTTTTGTTCTGGCATAGCACTTTGGCACTTTGGTAAATCCAATCGACTTGAGACTTGGCATACACTTAGACCACCACCCACAGATGATCCTAGAAGAAATTTGTCACGATTACCTTATTCGTGGTCACGTGACGTCACGTTAAAGGTACAATTTTTTCCCATAGGATTTGTACACGTTTTTATTCAGAATATTAAATTTGACACTTCTGTACATCCAATTGACTTGAGACTTAGCACAGACCTCGACCACCATCCCCAGTAGGGCCAAGAAGAAAATCGTCATGATGACGTCATCAGGGGTCATGTGACATCACATTAAAGGTTCAGTTTTTAAGACCCTCTATCTCTAGAAATACAGGTCCGATTGTGGTCAAACTTGGTATTCATGTATTCCAGGATGAGTTATATACGAAATTAGGATGACGTAATTATGACGTCATTGTTGGTCATGTGACGTCACATTAAAGGTGCAGTTTTTGGGACCCTTTATCTCTGAAAGTACATGTCCGATTGGGGTCAAACTTGGTATTAATGTATTCCAGAATGAGTTATAGACGAAAATTAAGATGACGTCATCGGGTGTCATGTGACGTCACATTAAAGGTGCAGTTTTTGATGATGTCGTGATGACGTCACCGTGTGATTTGTATATGAAATGTTGTGTTTTGTGACCTTTAAGCCATAATTATGGTGGCCTTGGAGGGACTACACAGAGTGTGAATATTGACATCAATATTTGCAACAAATGTTACGACTTTTCCCAAAGTCGTCAATATTGACGTCAAATGTTATGACTTTCCCCCAAAAGTTGCTAATATTGACGTCAATATTGACGTCAAATTTCACGACTTTCTCCAAAGTAGCAAATATTGACATCAATATTGACACCAATATTGACGTCAATTTTTAAGAGTTTCTCCAAAAGTCGCGAATATTTACGTCAAATTTGACGTCGATATTCGCAACAAATTTCACGACTTGCTCCCAAAGTCTTGAATATCGTCGTAAATATTGACGTCAAATTTTATAACTTTCCCCAAAAGTTGCGAATATTGACGTCAATATTGACGTCAAATTTCACGACTTTCCCCAAGGTCACGAACATTGACATCAATATTGACGTCAAATTTCAAGAGTTTCCCAAAAAGTTGCAAATATTGACGTAAAATTTGACGGCAATATTCGCGACTTTCCCCAAAGTCGCGAATATTGACGTCAATATTGACGTTAAATTTCCAGAGTTTCCCAAAAAGTCGCGAATATTGACGTCAAATTTGACGTCGATATTCGCAACAAATTTCACGACAATTACCTCCAAAATCTTGAATATCTACGTAAATAGATAATTGTCCGATTGGGGTCAAACTTGGTACATACAGGTATTCTGGGATGTGTTATAGACGAAATGTAGGTGACGTCATGATGACAACATTGTGGAACATGTGACGTCGCCTTTAAGGAGCAGTTTTTGATGATGTCGTGATGACGTCACCGTGTGATTTGTATATGAAATGTTGTGTTTTGTGACCTTTAAGCCAAAATTATGGTGGCCTTGGAGGGACTACACAGAGTGTGAATATTGACATCAATATTTGCAACAAATGTTACGACTTTTCCCAAAGTCGTCAATATTGACGTCAAATGTTATGACTTTCCCCAAAAAGTTGCTAATATTGACGTCAATATTGACGTCAAATTTCACGACTTTCTCCAAAGTCGCGAATATTGACATCAATATTGACACCAATATTGACATCAATATTGACGTCAAATTTTAAGAGTTTCTCCGAAAGTCGCGAATATTTACGTCAAATTTGACGTCGATATTCGCAACAAATTTTACTACTTGCTCCCAAAGTCTTGAATATCTTCGTAAATATTGACGTCAAATTTTACGACTTTTCCCAAGGCTGCGAACATTAACATCAATATTGACGTCAAATGTCAAGAGTTTCCCAAAAAGTTGCAAATATTGACGTCAAATTTGACGGCGATAAGTCGCGAATATTGACGTCAATATTGACGTCAAATTTCAAGAGTTTCCCAAAAAGTCGCGAATATTCACGTCAAATTTGACGTCGATATTCGCAACAAATTTCACGACTTGCCTCAAAAATCTTGAATATCTACGTAAATATTGACATCCAATTTCACGACCGGTCATACATTTTGACCTGATTTTTTTTCCAGCAAGCTAGGTTTTTGTTGTCGGTTATTATGCGCACGCGCAGAATAATTGGGCGTTTGTACTTGCAAACATCATGCGACCGCATGCACTGGTACTTATGCACGATGAACATTGTAGGATTTTGGTTGATTTCAATCGTTTCTCGCAGTGTGCATATAGTATCCCTAACTTAAGGTTCATCTGTGAACAAATTTTAAAGAAGCTAATTTCAACTGATTTGGGTAGGTATGGGTATGGACAACTACCAACAAAAAGGAAGGAGGGATAGGGGTTGGTGATTTTTTTTTATTAGAGGTCAAAGGTCATTGACCCCTGCCCAAATCACTAAAAATTATATTTTAGCAACAAAATATGGTATATAGATGATCTTGGTGTCAAAATGCAAAGAATTACAATAGAAGATGACATCAAATAATTATTGACCCTTGGGACCAAATCCTGACCTCCGAAAATGAGGTCAAAGGTCACAAAACAATTTTATTACTAAAATGTCATATTTATAGCAACAAAATATAGTATATAGATGATATTGGTGTCAAAATGCACAGGATTATGAAAGAAGATGACATAGAATAACTAGTGGCCCCTTACAGAAAAAGGTCAAAGGTCAAAAATAGACGTATTACTAAAATGTCATATTAGTAAAATAACAGGAAAATTACCATGAACAAAAACAAATGTAAGAGGCTAATTTCAACTTATTGTGGCGGGTATGGGGGTTATTATTTATTCAAAGAGCAAAGAAGGAGGGGAAATTCCCTTTCTGAGGGTCAAAGGTCTTTGACCCTGCATTAAAACATTATAAATTGTATCTCAGCAGCAGTATGTTTTTCATAGGTCTAAGGTACAATTTTTTCCATAGGATTTGTACACGTTTTGTTCAACTAATATATCTTTGGCACTTGTGTAAATCCAATCGACTTCAGACTTGGCACACACATAGACCCCTACACACACATATTGAAAGTAACGTTATACAATCGAAACAGCTCTGTGTTTGTCCACAAACACATGTCTAGTTTTTTTTTTTTTTTTTTTTTTTTTTTTTTCTCCTTCAGACTCTTCTCCATAGGGTTTGTACACGTTTTTTGTTCGGACAATACACTTTGGCACTTTGTTAAATCCGATCGACTTGAGACTTGGCATACACTTAGACCACCACCCACAGATGATCCTAGAAGAAATTTGTCACGATTACGTCATTCGTGGTCACGTGACGTCACGTTAAAGGTGCAATTTTTCCCCATAGGATTTGTACACGTTTTTCTTCAGAATATTGAATTTGGCACTTCGGTAAGTCCGATCGACTTGAGACTTGAGACACACCTCAACCACCATCCCCAGAGGGGCCAGAACAAAAATCGTCATGATGACGTCATCGTGGGTCATTTGACGTCACATTAAAGGTGCAGTTTATAAGACCCTCTATCTCTGGAAGTACAGGCCCGATTGGGGACAAACTTGATATGCAAGTATCCCGGGATGTGTTATAGACGAAAATTAAGATGACATTACGATGACGTCATCGGGTGTCATGTGACGTCACATTAAAGGCGCAGTTTCCCTATAGGTTTTGTACACGTTTTTCGTCAGACTATTGAATTTGACACTTTGGTAAATCCAATCGACTCGAGACTTAGTACACACCTCGACCACCATCTCTAGGAGGGCCACAAGGATAATCGTCATGATGACGTCATCGTGGGTCATGTGACGTCACTTTAAAGGTGTAGTTTTTAAGACCCTCTATCTCTGGAAGTAAAGGTCTGATTGGGGTCAAACTTGGTATGCAAGTATTCCAGGATGTGTTATAGACAAAAATTAAGATGACGTCATGACGACGTCATCATGGGCCATGTGACGTCACATTAAAGGTGCAGTTTTCCCTATAGGTTTTGTACACGTTTTTCGTCAGACTATTGAATTTGACACTTTGGTAAATCCAATCGACTCGAGACTTAGTACACACCTCGACCACCATCTCTAGGAGGGCCACAAGGACAATCGTCATGATGACGTCATCGTGGGTCAGGTGACGTAACTTTAAAGGTGTACTTTTTAAGACCCTCTATCTCTGGAAGTAAAGGTCTGATTGGGGTCAAACTTGGTATGCAAGTATTCCAGGATGTGTTATAGACGGAAATTAAGATGACGTCATGACGACGTCATCGTGGGCCATGTGACGTCACGTTAAAGGTGCAGTTTTTCCCATAGGTTTTGTACACGTTTTTTGCAACCAAGATATATTTGGCACTTTGGTAAATCCGATCGACTTCAGATCTGGTACACACATAGACCACCACTCACATATTCAGAGTCATTTTAGACAAGCGAAACAGCTCTGTGTTTGTCCACAAACACATGTCTAGTTTTTTTTTTTTTTTTTTTTGTTTTTTTTTTCTCCTTCAGACTTTTCTCCATAGGGTTTGTACACGTTTTTTGTTCGGACAATACACTTTGGCACTTTGGTAAATCCGATCGACTTGAAACTTGGCATACACTCAGACCACCACCCACAGATGATCCTAGAAGAAATTTGTCACGATTACGTCATTCGTGATCACGTGACGTCACGTTAAAGGTTCAATTTTTCCCCATAGGGTTTGTACACGTTTTTCTTCAGACTATTGACTTTAATACTTTGGTAAATGCGATTGACTTGAAACTTAGCACACACCTCGACCACCATCCCCAGGAGGTCCAAGAGAAAAATCGTCATGATGACGTCATCGTGGGTCATGTGACGTCAAATTAAAGGTGCAGTTTTTGGGACCCTCTATCTCTGGAAGTACATGTCCGATTGCGGACAAACTTGATATGCAAGTATCCTGAGATGTGTTATAGACGAAAATTAAGATGACATGACGATGACGTCATCGGGTGTCATGTGACGTCACATTAAAGGCGCAGTTTTCCCTATAGGTTTTGTACACGTTTTCCCTCAGACTATTGATTTTTACACTTTGGTAAATCCCATCGACTCGAGACTTAGTACACACCTCGACCACCATCCCTAGGAGAGCCACAAGGGAAATCGTCTTGATGACGTCATTGTGGGTCATGTGACGTCACTTTAAAGGTGTAGTTTTTAATACCCTCTATCTCTGGAAGTAAAGGTCTGATTGGGGTCAAACTTGGCATGCAAGTATTCAAGTGTGTGTTATAGACACAAATTAAAATAACATCCCGATGACGTCATCGTTGGTCATGTGACGTCTCATTAAAGGTTGAATGTTCCCCATTGGTTTTGTACATGTTTTTATTTAGACTATTGAATTTGACACTTTGGTCAATCCGATCAACTCGGGACTTAGTACACACCTCGACCACCATCCCCAGGAGGGCCAAGGGGAACATCGTCAGGATGACGTCATTGTTGGACATGTGACGTCACATTAAAGGTGTAGTTTTTAGGACCCACAATCTCTGGAAGTACAGGCCCGATTGGGGTCAAACTTGGTACATGCGAGTATTTTCAGACTTGGCACTCTCCTAGACCACCACTCATAGATAGTCCTAAAAGAAATTCGCCACGATGACGTTATTGAGTGTCATGTGACGTCACGTTATGTTTTTCCCTAAAGGGTTTTTAAACGTTTTTCTTCAGACAGTAGATTTGTACACTTTGGTAATTTCGATTGACTTGAGACTTGGCACGCAGTTAGTCCACCACCCACAAATAGCCCAAAGAATTTGGCCAACCTACAAATTGAGGGGTCAGCCCGATGTTCCTAGTGTCTATGTGTTGATATTTTACAATAATTAAATTGCGTTTTTTGCTAATATATATTTGGCATTTGTGTAAATCCAATCGACTTCAGACTTGGTACACACATAGACCACACACACACACATATATTGAAAGTAACGTTATACAATCGAAACAGCTCTGTGTTTGTCCACAAACACATGTCTAGTTTTTCTTTTCTTTTTTTTAGCTGTTTCGGTTTTTCACCGAAACAGCTCTTGTAATCGTTAAAGTTTTTTTTTTAGCTGTTTCGGTTTTTCACCGAAACAGCTTTTGTAATCGTTAAATTTTTTTTTAGCTGTTTCGGTTTTTCACCGAAACAGCTTTTGTTTTCGTTAAAGTTTTTTTTTTTTTTTTTTTTTAGCTGTTTCGGTTTTTCACCGAAACAGCTTTTGTAATCGTTAAAGTTTTTTTTTTTCTTTTTTTTAGCTGTTTCGGTTTTTCACCGAAACAGCTTTTGTTTTCGTTAAAGTTTTTTTTTTTCTTTTTTTTTTTTTTTTTAGCTGTTTCGGCATTTCAGCCGAAACAGCTATTGTTTTCGTTAAAGTTTTTTTAGCTGTTTCGGTTTTTCACCGAAACAGCTTTTGTAATCGTTAAAGTTTTTTTTTTTTTAGCTGTTTCGGCATTTCAGCCGAAACAGCTATTGTTTTCGTTAAAGTTTTTTTTATTCTTTTTTTTTTTTTTTTTTTTTTTTTTTTTTTCCACTTTCAGACTTTTTCTCATAGGATTTGTACACGTTTCGTTCAGCCAATACACTTTGACACTTTGGTAGATCCGATCGACTTTAGACTTGGCATACATTTAGACAACCACGCAAGGACGGTCCTAGAAGAAATTCGTCGCGATTACGTCATTCATGGTCACGTGACGTCACGTTAAAGGTGCAATTTTTCCCCCATAGGTTTTGTACACGTTTTCATCCAGACTATTGACTTTGACACTTTAGTAAATCCGATTGACCTAAAAGTTAGCACACACCTCAACCACCATCCTCAGAAGGGCCAATATGAAAATCGCCATGATGACGTCATCGGGGGTCATGTGACGTCACATTAAAGGTTCAGTTTTTAGGAGCCTCTAACTCTGGAAGTACAAATCCGATTAGTGTCAAACTTGGTATACAGGTATTCCGGGATGTGTTATATACGAAAATTAAGGTGACGTCATAACGACGTCATAACGACGTCATGTGACGTCACATTAACCAGTTCGCGCCGGGATTATTTTAACATCGCCGAGCCGACGGGCGGGATTATTTTTAACGAAACTCGATCCGAAGCGTGTTCAGGCCGATAGTGCTGGGTAGCACACCCACGCATTTCCGGCCTTGCGCGCTGCTGACATACATTTCCGAACTTGAACTTGGCGTGTTTATTCGTCATCCGTTTTGAATTTGGGGAAATTTTTGCGTTTATATACGTCATCCGGCGCGAACTGGTTAAAGGTGTAGTTTTCCCCATACGATTTGTACACGTTTTTTCACCCGATATATATTTGGCACTTTGGTAAATCCGATCGACTTCAGACTTGGCTAGCTACTCTTAGCATACTACCCACGGATGATTCTAGAAGAAATTCGTCACGATTACGTCATTCATGGTCACGTGACGTCACGTTAAAGGTTTAGTTTTCCCCCTTAGGTTTTGTACACGTTTTCATCAAGACTATTGACTTCGACACTTTAGTAAATCCGATTGACCTAAAAGTTAGCGCACACCTCAACCACCATCCTCAGAAGGGCCAATATGAAAATCGCCATGATGACGTCATCGGGGGTCATGTGACGTCACATTAAAGGTTCAGTTTTTAGGAGCCTCTAACTCTGGAAGTACAAGTCCGATTAGTGTCAAACTTGGTATACAGGTATTCCGGGATGTGTTATATACGAAAATTAAGGTGACGTCATAATGACGTCATAACGACGTCATGTGACGTCACATTAAAGGTGTAGTTTTCCCCATACGATTTGTACACGTTTTTTCACCCGATATATATTTGGCACTTTGGTAAATCCGATCGACTTCAGACTTGGCTAGCTACTCTTAGCATACTACCCACGGATGATTCTAGAAGAAATTCGTCACGATTACGTCATTCGTGGTCACGTGACGTCACGTTAAAGGTTTAGTTTTCCCCCTTAGGTTTTGTACACGTTTTCATCAAGACTATTGACTTCGACACTTTAGTAAATCCGATTGACCTAAAAGTTAGCGCACACCTCAACCACCATCCTCAGAAGGGCCAATATGAAAATCGCCATGATGACGTCATCGGGGGTCATGTGACGTCACATTAAAGGTCAGTTTTTAGGACCCTCTATCTCTGGAAGTACAAGTCCGATTAGTGTCAAACTTGGTATACAGGTATTCCGGGATGTGTTATATACGAAAATTAAGGTGACGTCATAATGACGTCATAACGACGTCGTGTGACGTCACATTAAAGGTGTAGTTTTCCCCATAAGATTTGTACACGTTTTTTCACCCGATATATATTTGGCACTTTGGTAAATCCGATCGACTTCAGACTTGGCTAGCTACTCTTAGCATACTACCCACAGATGATTCTAGAATAAATTCGTCACGATTACGTCATTCGTGGTCACGTGACATCACGTTAAAGGTGCAGTTTTTTCCCCATAGGTTTTGTACACGTTTTTCTTCAGACTATTGACTTTGACACTTTGGTAAATCCGATCGACTTCCGACTTAGCACACACTTCGATCACCATCCCCAGGAGGGCCAAGATAAAAATCGTCATGATGACGTCTTCGTGGGTCATGTGACGTCACATTAAAGGTGCATTTTTTTGGACCCTCTATCTCTGGAAGTACAGGTCCGATTGTGCTCAAACTTGGTTTACAGGTATTCCGGGATGTGCTATAAATATAAATGGAGGTGATGGCATGATGACATCATCGGGTGTAATGTGGCGTCACCTTAAAGGTGTAGTTGTTAAGACCCTCTATCTCTAGAAGTACAGGTCCGATTGGGGTCAAACTTGGTACGCAAGTATTCCAGGATGTGTTACAGACGAAAATTAAGATGACATCATGATGACATCATTGGGTGTCATGTGACGTCGCATTAAAGTTTCAATTTTCCCCATAGGATTTGTACACGTTTTTTCAACTAATATATCTTTGGCACTTGTGTAAATCCATCGACTTCAGACTTGGCACACACAAAAGACCACCACACACATATTGAAAGTAATTTTAGACACTCGAAACAGCTCTGTGTTTGTCCACAAACACATGTCTAGTTTTTTCTTCTTTTGTCACTTTTCCCCATAGGATTTGTACACGTTTTTTCAGCCAATACACTTTGACCTTTTGGTAAATCCGATCGACTTGAAACTTGGCATATACTTAGAACATCACCCACAGATGGTCCTAGAAGAAATTCGTCGCGATTGCGTCATTCATGGTCACGTGACGTCACGTTAAAGGTGCAATTTCTCCCCATAGGTTTTGTACACGTTTTTCTTCAGACTATCGACTTTGACACTTTGGTAAATCCGATCGACTTCCGACTTAGCACAGACCTACCTCGACCACCATCCTTAGGAGGGCCAAGACAAAAATAATCAAGATGACGTCATCGCGGGTCATGTGACGTCACATTAAAGGTGTAGTTTTTAAGACCCTCTAACTCTGAAAGTACAAGTCCGGTTGGGGTCAAACTTGGTTTGCAAGTATTCTAGGGTGTGTTATAGACGAAAATTAAGATGACGTAATTATGACATCATCGGGTGTCATGTGACGTCATATTAAAGGTTCAATTTTCTCCATAGGTTTTGTACACGTTTTTCTTCAAAATATTGAATTAGACAGTTCTTTAAATTCGATCGACTTGAGACTTAGCACAGACCTCGACTACCATCCTTAGGAGGGCCAAGAAAAAAATAATCAAGATGACGTCATCGCGGGTCATGTGACGTCACATTAAAGGTGTAGTTTTTAAGACCCTCTAACTCTGAAAGTACAAGTCCTGTTGGGGTCAAACTTGGTTTGCAAGTATTCGAGGATGTGTTATAGACGAAAATTAAGATGAAGTAATTATGATATCATCGGGTGTCATGTGACGTCACATTAAAGGTTCAATTTTCTCCATAGGTTTTGTACACGTTTTTCTTCAAAATATTGAATTTTACACTTCTGTCAATTCGATCGACTTGAGACTTAGCACAGACCTCGACCACCATCCTTAGGAGGGCCAAGAAAAAAATAATCAAGATGACGTCATCGCGGGTCATGTGACGTCACATTAAAGGTGTAGTTTTTTAAGACCCTCTAACTCTGAAAGTACAAGTCCGGTTGGGGTCAAACTTGGTTTGCAAGTATTCGAGGATGTGTTATAGACGAAAATTAAGATGACGTAATTATGACATCATCGGGTGTCATGTGACGTCACATTAAAGGTTCAATTTTCCCCATTGGTTTTGTACACGTTTTTATTCAGACTATTGAATTTGACACTTTGGTCAATCTGATCGCCTCGAGACTTAGTACACACCTCGACCACCATCCCCAGGAGGGCCAAGGGGAACTTCGTCAGGATGACGTCATCGTTGGACATGTGACGTCACATTAAAGGTTCAGTTGATAAGACCCTCTATCTCTAGAAGTACAGGTCCAATTGGGGTCATACTTGGTATGCAAGTAATCGAGTATGTGTTATAGACGAAAATTAAGATGAAGTAATTATGACGTCATCGTGGGTCACGGAACGTCATATTAAAGGTGTAATTTTCCCCATTGGTTTTGTACACGTTTTTATCCAGACTATTGAATTTGACACTTTGGTCAATCTGATCGCCTCGAGACTTAGTACACACCTCGACCACCATCCCCAGGAGGGCCAAGGGGAAAATCGTCATGATAACTTCATCGGGGGTCATGTGACGTCACATTAAAGGTGCAGGTTTTAGTACCCTATCTCTGGAAGTACAGGTCCGATTGGGGTCAAACTTGGTATACAGGTATTTCGGGATGTGTTATAAACAAAAATTAAAATGATGTCATGATGACATCATCGGGTGTCATGTGACGTCATATTAAATGTGCACTTTTCCCCATAGGATTTGTACACGTTTCTTTCAACTAATATATCTTTGTCACTTGTGTAAATCCAATCGACTTCAGACTTGGCACACACATATTGACAGTAACGTTAGACACTCGAAACAGCTCTGTGTTTGTCCACAAACACATGTCTAGTTTTTGTTTGTTTTTTGTTCTCCATAGGATTTGTACACGTTTGTTCAGACAATACACTTTGACACTTTGGTAAATCCGATGGACTTGAGACTTGGCATACACTTAGACAACCACCCAAGGACGGTCCTAGAAGAAATTCGTCGCGATTACGTCATTCAAGGTCACGTGACTTCGCGTTAAAGGTGAAATTTTTCCCATAGGTTTTGTACACGTTTTTCTTCAGACTATTGAATTTGACACTTTGGTCAATCCGACCGACTTGAAACTTGCCATACACTCAGAACACCACCACCAGATGTTTCTGAAAGAAATTCAGCACGATTGCGTCATTCAAGGTCACGTGACGTCAAGTTAAAGGTTTAATTTGTCCCCCATAGGTTTTGTACACGTTTTTCTTTAGACTCTTGACTTTGACACTTAGTTAATCCGATCGACTTGAGACTTGGTACACACATAGACCACCATCCACAGACGGTCGTAGGAGAAATTTGGCACGATTACGTCATTCAAGGTTACGGGGCGTCACGTTAAAGGTTCAATTTTCCCCCATAGGTTTTGTACACGTTTTTCTTTAGACTATTGACTTTGACACTTTAGTAAATCTGATCGACTTGAGACTTGGCACACACAAAAGATTACCACATACATATTGAAAGTAATTTTAGACACTCGAAACAGCTCTGTGTTTGTCCACAAACACATGTCTAGTTTTTTAGCTGTTTCGGTTTTTCACCGAAACAGCTTTTGTTTTCGTTCTGGTTTTTTTTTTTTTTTTTTTTTTTTTTTTTTTTTAGCTGTTTTGGTTTTTCACCGAAACAGCTTTTGTTTTTGTTAAAGTTTTTTTTTTTCTTTTTTTTCTTTTCCACTTTCAGACTTTTTTCCATAGGATTTGTACACGTTTTTTCTGCCATAGCACTTTGACACTTTGGTAAATCCGATCGACTTGAGACTTGGCATACATTTAGACAACCACCCACAGATGGTCCTAAAAGAAATTTGTCACGATTACGTCATTCAAGGTCACGTGACCTCACGTTAAAGGTGAACATTTTCCCATAGGTTTTGTACACGTTTTTCTTTAGACTACTGACTTTGGCACTTTGATAAATCCGACAGACTTGAAACTTGGCATACACTTAGAACACCACCCCCAGATGTTTCTGAAATAAATTCGGCACGATTGCGTCATTCAAGGTCACGTGACGTCACATTAAAGGTTCACATTTTTCTCCCATTGGTTTTGTACACGTTTTTCTTTAGACTATTGACTTTGGCACTTCGGTAAATCCGACCGACTTGAAACTTGGCATACACTTAGAACACCACCCCCAGATGTTTCTGAAAGAAATTCGGCACGATTGCGTCATACAAGGTCACGTGACGTCACATTACAGGTTTACGTTTTTCTCCCATTGGTTTTGCACACTTTTTTCTTTAGACTATTGCCTTTGACACTTTAGTAAATCTGATCGACTTGAGACTTGGCACACACAAAAGACCACCACACACATATTGAAAGTAATTTTAGACACTCGAAACAGCTCTGTGTTTGTCCACAAACACATGTCTAGTTTATTCTTTTTTTTTTTTTTTTTTTCCAGTTTCAGACTTTTTCCCATAGGATTTGTACACGTTTCGTTCAGCCAATACACTTTGACACTTTGGTAAATCCGATCGACTTGAAACTAGGCATACAATAAGAACACCACCCACGGATGGTCCTAGAAGAAATTCGTCGCGATTACGTCATTCATGGTCACGTGACGTCACGTTAAAGGTTCAATTTTTCCCCATAGGTTTTGTACACGTTTTCATCCAGACTATTGACTTTGACACTTTAGTAAATCCGATTGACCTAAAAGTTAGCACACATCTCAACCACCATCCTCAGAAGGGCCAATATGAAAATCGCCATGATGACGTCATCGGGGGTCATGTGACGTCACATTAAAGGTTCAGTTTTTAGGACCCTCTATCTCTGGAAGTACAAGTCCGATTAGTGTCAAACTTGGTATACAGGTATTCCGGGATGTGTTATATACGAAAATTAAGGTGACGTCATAATGACGTCATAACGACGTCTTTTGACGTCACATTAAAGGTGTAGTTTTCCCCATAATATTTGTACACGTTTTTTCACCCGATATATATTTGGCACTTTGGTAAATCCGATCGACTTTAGACTTGGCTAGCTACTCTTAGCATACTACCCACGGATGATTCTAGAAGAAATTCGTCACGATTACGTCATTCATGGTCACGTGACGTCACGTTAAAGGTTCAATTTTCCCCCATAGGTTTTGTACACGTTTTCATCAAGACTATTGACTTCGACACTTTAGTAAATCCGATTGACCTAAAAGTTAGCGCACACCTCAACCACCAACCTCAGAAGGGCCAATATGAAAATCGCCATGATGACGTCATCGGGGGGTCATGTGACGTCACATTCAAGGTTCAGTTCTTAGGACCCTCTATCTCTGGAAGTACAAGTCCGATTAGTGTCAAACTTGGTATACAGGTATTCCGGGATGTGTTATATACGAAAATTAAGGTGACGTCATAATGACGTCATAACGACGTCATGTGACGTCACATTAAAGGTGTAGTTTTCCCCATAAGATTTGTACACGTTTTTTTCACCCGATATATATTTGGCACTTTGGTAAATCCGATCGACTTCAGACTTGGCTAGCTACTCTTAGCATACTACCCACAGATGATTCTAGAATAAATTCGTCACGATTACGTCATTCGTGGTCACGTGACATCACGTTAAAGGTGCAATTTTTTCCCCATAGGTTTTGTACACGTTTTTCTTTAGACTATTGACTTTGACACTTTGGTAAATCCGATCGACTTCCGACTTAGCACACACTTCGATCACCATCCCCAGGAGGGCCAAGATAAAAATCGTCATGATGACGTCTTCGTGGGTCATGTGACGTCACATTAAAGGTGCATTTGTTTGGACCCTCTATCTCTGGAAGTACAGGTCCGATTGTGCTCAAACTTGGTTTACAGGTATTCCGGGATGTGCTATAGATATAAATGGAGGTGATGGCATGATGACGTCATCGGGTGTAATGTGGCGTCACCTTAAAGGTGTAGTTGTTAAGACCCTCTATCTCTAGAAGTACAGGTCCGATTGGGGTCAAACTTGGTATGCACGTATTCCGGGATGTGTTATAGGTATACATTGAGCTGACGTAATGATAACGACATCGGGTGTCATGTGACGTCACATTAAAGGTGAGTTTTCAAGACCATCTATCTCTGAAAGTACAAGTCCGATTTGGGTCAACATTGATACGCAAGTATTTCGGGATGTGTTATAGGTATTAATTGGGGTCACGTCATGATTATGTCATCGGGTGTAATGAGATGTCACATTAAAGGTGTATTTGTTATAGTTTTAGATGAATGTTTTTGTCATTTTTGTCACATTTGTTATCAATAAAAGTATGTTGTGATGGTGTCATTGAATCATTTAACACTGCCGAAGCAGCTAGTGTTTGTCCACAAACACATCTAGTTTTTTTTGTTTTTCAGATTTTTCTTCATAGGATTTGCACACGTTTGTTCAGACAGGGCACTTTGACACTTTGGGAAATCCGATCGACTTGAAACTTGGCATACATTTAGACAACCACCCAAGGACGGTCCTAAAAGAAATTTGTCACGATTACGTAGTTCAAGGTCACGTTACCTCACGTTAAAGGTGAAAATTTCCCCATAGGTTTTGTACACGTTTTTCTTCAGACTATTGACTTTGGCACTTCGGTAAATCCGACCGACTTGAAACTTGGCATACACTTAGAACACCACCCCCAGATGTTTCTCAAAGAAATTCGGCACGATTGCGTCATTCAAGGTCACGTGACGTCACATTAAAGGTTCACATTTTTCTCCCATTGGTTTTGTACACGTTTTTCTTTAGACTATTGACTTTGACACTTTAGTAAATCCAATCGACTTGAGACTTGGCACACACTTAGACCACCATCCACAGACGGCCCTAGAATAAATTCGGCACGATTACGTCATTCAAGGTCACAGGGCGTCACGTTAAAGTTTCTATTTTTTCCCCATAGGTTTTGTACACGTTTTTCTTTAGACTATTGCCTTTGACACTTTAGTAAATCTGATCGACTTGAGACTTGGCACACACACAAGCCCATCACACACACACAAGCCCATCACACACATATTGAAAGACACTCGAAACAGCTCTGTGTTTGTCCACAAACACATGTCTAGTTTTTTTCTTTTTTTTTTTCTTTTTTTTTTTTTTCTTTTTCAGACTTTTCTCCATAGGATTTGCACACGTTTATTCAGACAATACACTTTTACACTTTGGTAATTCCGATCGACTTGAGACTTGGCATACATTTAGACAACCACCTAAAGACGATCCTAGAAGAAATTCGTCGCGATTACGTCATTCAAGGTCACGTGACTTCGCGTTAAAGGTGAAATTTTCCCCATAGGATTTGTACACGTTTTCCTTCAGACTATTGACTTTGATACTTTAGTAAATCCGACCGACTTGAAACTTGGCATACCCTTAGAACACCACCCCAGATGTTCCTGAAAGAAATTCGGCACAATTGCGCCATTCAAGGTCACGTGGCGGCACGTTAAAGGTTCAATTTTTCCTCCATAGGTTTTGTACACGTTTTTCTTTAGACTATTGACTTTGACACTTTAGTAAATCTGATCGACTTGAGACTTGGCACACACTTAGACCACCTTCCACAGACGGTCCTAGAAGAAATTCGGCACAATTGCGCCATTCAAGGTCACGTGGCGGCACGTTAAAGGTTCAATTTTTCCTCCGTAGGTTTTGTACACGTTTTTCTTTAGACTATTGACTTGGACACTTTAGTAAATCTGATCGACTTGAGACTTGGCACACACAAAAGACCATCACACACATATTGAAAGACACTCGAAACAGCTCTGTGTTTGTCCACAAACACATGTCTAGTTTTTTTTAGCTGTTTCGGCCTTTCAGCCGAAACAGCTTTTGTTTTCGTTAAAGTTTTTTTTTTTCTTTTTTTTTTAGCTGTTTCGGCATTTCAGCCGAAACAGCTATTGTAATCGTTAAAGTTTTTTTTATTCTTTTTTAGCTGTTTCGGTTTTTCACCGAAACAGCTTTTGTAATCGTTAAAGTTTTTTTAGCTGTTTCGGCATTTCAGCCGAAACAGCTATTGTTTTCGTTAAAGTTTTTTTTATTCTTTTTTTTTTTTTTTTTTTTTTTTTTTTCCACTTTCAGACTTTTTCTCATAGGATTTGTACACGTTTCGTTCAGCCAATACACTTTGACACTTTGGTAGATCCGATCGACTTGAAACTTGGCATACAATAAGAACACCACCCACGGATGGTCCTAGAAGAAATTCGTCGCGATTACGTCATTCATGGTCACGTGACGTCACGTTAAAGGTGCAATTTTTCCCCATAGGTTTTGTACACGTTTTCATCCAGACTATTGACTTTGACACTTTAGTAAATCCGATTGACCTAAAAGTTAGCACACACCTCAACCACCATCCTCAGAAGGGCCAATATGAAAATCGCCATGATGACGTCATCGGGGGTCATGTGACGTCACATTAAAGGTTCAGTTTTTAGGAGCCTCTAACTCTGGAAGTACAAGTCCGATTAGTGTCAAACTTGGTATACAGGTATTCCGGGATGTGTTATATACGAAAATTAAGGTGACGTCATAATGACGTCATAACGACGTCATGTGACGTCACATTAAAGGTGTAGTTTTCCCCATACGATTTGTACACGTTTTTTCACCCGATATATATTTGGCACTTTGGTAAATCCGATCGACTTCAGACTTGGCTAGCTACTCTTAGCATACTACCCACGGATGATTCTAGAAGAAATTCGTCACGATTACGTCATTCATGGTCACGTGACGTCACGTTAAAGGTTCAGTTTTCCCCCTTAGGTTTTGTACACGTTTTCATCAAGACTATTGACTTCGACACTTTAGTAAATCCGATTGACCTAAAAGTTGGCGCACACCTCAACCACCATCCTCAGAAGGGCCAATATGAAAATCGCCATGATGACGTCATCGGGGGTCATGTGACGTCACATTAAAGGTCAGTTTTTAGGACCCTCTATCTCTGGAAGTACAAGTCCGATTAGTGTCAAACTTGGTATACAGGTATTCCGGGATGTGTTATATACGAAAATTAAGGTGACGTCATAATGACGTCATAACGACGTCGTGTGACGTCACAATAAAGGTGTAGTTTTCCCCATAAGATTTGTACACGTTTTTTCACCCGATATATATTTGGCACTTTGGTAAATCCGATCGACTTCAGACTTGGCTAGCTACTCTTAGCATACTACCCACAGATGATTCTAGAATAAATTCGTCACGATTACGTCATTCGTGGTCACGTGACATCACGTTAAAGGTGCAGTTTTTTCCCCATAGGTTTTGTACACGTTTTTCTTCAGACTATTGACTTTGACACTTTGGTAAATCCGATCGACTTCCGACTTAGCACACACTTCGATCACCATCCCCAGGAGGGCCAAGATAAAAATCGTCATGATGACGTCTTCGTGGGTCATGTGACGTCACATTAAAGGTGCATTTTTTTGGACCCTCTATCTCTGGAAGTACAGGTCCGATTGTGCTCAAACTTGGTTTACAGGTATTCCGGGATGTGCTATAAATATAAATGGAGGTGATGGCATGATGACGTCATCGGGTGTAATGTGGCGTCACCTTAAAGGTGTAGTTGTTAAGACCCTCTATCTCTAGAAGTACAGGTCCGATTGGGGTCAAACTTGGTATGCACGTATTCCGGGATGTGTTATAGGTATACATTGAGCTGACGTAATGATAACGACATCGGGTGTCATGTGACGTCACATTAAAGGTGAGTTTTTAAGACCATCTATCTCTGAAAGTACAAGTCCGATTTGGGTCAACATTGATACGCAAGTATTTCGGGATGTGTTATAGGTATTAATTGGGGTCACGTCATGATTATGTCATCGGGTGTAATGAGATGTCACATTAAAGGTGTATTTGTTATAGTTTTAGATGAATGTTTTTGTCATTTTTGTCACATTTGTTATCAATAAAAGTATGTTGTGATGGTGTCATTGAATCATTTAACACTGCCGAAACAGCTAGTGTTTGTCCACAAACACATCTAGTTTTTTTTTTTTCTTCTTTTGTCACTTTTCCCCATAGGATTTGTACACGTTTTTTCAGCCAATACACTTTGACCTTTTGGTAAATCCGATCGACTTGAAACTTGGCATATACTTAGAACATCACCCACAGATGGTCCTAGAAGAAATTCGTCGCGATTGCGTCATTCATGGTCACGTGACGTCACGTTAAAGGTGCAATTTCTCCCCATAGGTTTTGTACACGTTTTTCTTCAGACTATCGACTTTGACACTTTGGTAAATCCGATCGACTTCCGACTTAGCACAGACCTCGACCACCATCCTTAGGAGGGCCAAGACAAAAATAATCAAGATGACGTCATCGCGGGTCATGTGACGTCACATTAAAGGTGTAGTTTTTAAGACCCTCTAACTCTGAAAGTACAAGTCCGGTTGGGGTCAAACTTGGTTTGCAAGTATTCTAGGGTGTGTTATAGACGAAAATTAAGATGACGTAATTATGACATCATCGGGTGTCATGTGACGTCATATTAAAGGTTCAATTTTCTCCATAGGTTTTGTACACGTTTTTCTTCAAAATATTGAATTAGACAGTTCTTTAAATTCGATCGACTTGAGACTTAGCACAGACCTCGACTACCATCCTTAGGAGGGCCAAGAAAAAAATAATCAAGATGACGTCATCGCGGGTCATGTGACGTCACATTAAAGGTGTAGTTTTTAAGACCCTCTAACTCTGAAAGTACAAGTCCGGTTGGGGTCAAACTTGGTTTGCAAGTATTCGAGGATGTGTTATAGACGAAAATTAAGATGAAGTAATTATGACATCATCGGGTGTCATGTGACGTCACATTAAAGGTTCAATTTTCTCCATAGGTTTTGTACACGTTTTTCTTCAAAATATTGAATTTTACACTTCTGTCAATTCGATCGACTTGAGACTTAGCACAGACCTCGACCACCATCCTTAGGAGGGCCAAGAAAAAATAATCAAGATGACGTCATCGCGGGTCATGTGACGTCACATTAAAGGTGTAGTTTTTTAAGACCCTCTAACTCTGAAAGTACAAGTCCGGTTGGGGTCAAACTTGGTTTGCAAGTATTCGAGGATGTGTTATAGACGAAAATTAAGATGACGTAATTATGACATCATCGGGTGTCATGTGACGTCACATTAAAGGTTCAATTTTCCCCATTGGTTTTGTACACGTTTTTATTCAGACTATTGAATTTGACACTTTGGTCAATCTGATCGCCTCGAGACTTAGTACACACCTCGACCACCATCCCCAGGAGGGCCAAGGGGAACTTCGTCAGGATGACGTCATCGTTGGACATGTGACGTCACATTAAAGGTTCAGTTGATAAGACCCTCTATCTCTAGAAGTACAGGTCCGATTGGGGTCATACTTGGTATGCAAGTAATCGAGTATGTGTTATAGACGAAAATTAAGATGAAGTAATTATGACGTCATCGTGGGTCACGGAACGTCATATTAAAGGTGTAATTTTCCCCATTGGTTTTGTACACGTTTTTATCCAGACTATTGAATTTGACACTTTGGTCAATCTGATCGCCTCGAGACTTAGTACACACCTCGACCACCATCCCCAGGAGGGCCAAGGGGAAAATCGTCATGATAACTTCATCGGGGGTCATGTGACGTCACATTAAAGGTGCAGGTTTTAGTACCCTATCTCTGGAAGTACAGGTCCGATTGGGGTCAAACTTGGTATACAGGTATTTCGGGATGTGTTATAAACAAAAATTAAAATGATGTCATGATGACATCATCGGGTGTCATGTGACGTCATATTAAATGTGCACTTTTCCCCATAGGATTTGTACACGTTTCTTTCAACTAATATATCTTTGTCACTTGTGTAAATCCAATCGACTTCAGACTTGGCACACACATATTGACAGTAACGTTAGACACTCGAAACAGCTCTGTGTTTGTCCACAAACACATGTCTAGTTTTTTTTTTTTTTTTTTTTTTTTTTTTTTTTTTTTCCACTTTCAGACTTTTTCTCATAGGATTTGTACACGTTTCGTTCAGCCAATACACTTTGACACTTTGGTAGATCCGATCGACTTGAAACTTGGCATACAATAAGAACACCACCCACGGATGGTCCTAGAAGAAATTCGTCGCGATTACGTCATTCATGGTCACGTGACGTCACGTTAAAGGTGCAATTTTTCTCCATAGGTTTTGTACACGTTTTCATCCAGACTATTGACTTTGACACTTTAGTAAATCCGATTGACCTAAAAGTTAGCACACACCTCAACCACCATCCTCAGAAGGGCCAATATGAAAATCGCCATGATGACGTCATCGAGGGTCATGTGACGTCACATTAAAGGTTCAGTTTTTAGGAGCCTCTATCTCTGGAAGTACAAGTCCGATTAGTGTCAAACTTGGTATACAGGTATTCCGGGATGTGTTATATACGAAAATTAAGGTGACGTCATAATGACGTCATAACGACGTCATGTGACGTCACATTAAAGGTGTAGTTTTCCCCATACGATTTGTTAGCTGTTTCGGCATTTCAGCCGAAACAGCTATTGTAATCGTTAAAGTTTTTTTTATTCTTTTTTTTTTTTTTTTTTTTTTTTAGCTGTTTCGGCCTTTCAGCCGAAACAGCTTTTGTTTTCGTTAAAGTTTTTTTTTTTCTTTTTTTTCTTTTTTTTTTTTTTTTTTTTTTTTTTTTTTGTCACTTTTTCCCATAGGATTTGTACACGTTTTTTCTGCCAATACACTTTGACACTTTGGTAAATCCGATCGACTTGAGACTTGGCATACATTTAGACAACCACCCAAGGACGGTCCTAGAACAAATTCGTCGCGATTACATAATTCTTGGTCACGTGACGTCACGTTAAAGGTGCAATTTTCCCCCATAGGTTTTGTACACGTTTTTCTTCAGACTATTTAATTTGACAGTTTGGTGAATCCGATTGACTTGAAACTTAGCACACACCTCGACCACCATCCCCAGGAGGTCCAAGAAAAAAATAATCAAGATGACGTCATCGCGGGTCATGTGACGTCACATTAAAGGTGTAGTTTTTAAGACCCTCTAACTCTGAAAGTACAAGTCCGGTTGGGGTCAAACTTGGTTTGCAAGTATTTGAGGATGTGTTATAGACGAAAATTAAGATGACGTAATTATGAAATCACCGGGTGTCATGTGACGTCACATTAAAGGTACAGTTTTCTCCATAGGTTTTGTACACGTTTTTCTTCAAAATATTGAATTTGACACTTCTGCAAATTCGATCGACTTGAGACTTAGCACAGACCTCGACCACCATCCTTAGGAGGGCCAAGAAAAAAATTATCAAGATGACGTCATCGCGGGTCATGTGACGTCACATTAAAGGTGTAGTTTTTAAGACCCTCTAACTCTGAAAGTACAAGTCCGGTTGGGGTCAAACTTGGTTTGCAAGCATTCGAGGGTGTGTTATAGACGAAAATTAAGATGACGTAATTATGACATCATCGGGTGTCATGTGACGTCACATTAAAGGTTCAATTTTCTCCATAGGTTTTGTACACGTTTTTCTTCAAAATATTGAATTTGACAATTTGGTAAATCCGATCGACTTCAGACTTAGCACACACCTCGACCATCAAACCCAGGAGGGCCAAGGGGAAAATCGTCAGGATAACGTCATCGTGGGTCATGTGACGTCACATTAAAGGGGCAGATTTTAGGACCCTCTATCTCTGGAAGTACATGTCTGATTGGGGCCAAACTTGGTATGCAAGTATTCCAGAATGTGTTATAGACGTAAATTAAGATGACATCATGATGGCATCATCGGGTGTCATGTGACGTCACATTAAAGGTTTAATTTTGCCCATAGGATTTGTACACGTTTTTTTCAACCAATATATCTTTGGCACTAAATTCGATCGACTTTAGACTTGGCAGACACTTAGACCACCACCCAAATATTGAAAGTCATTTTAGACATGCGAAACAGCTCTGTGTTTGTCCACAAACACATTTCTAGTTTTTTTTTTAGCTGTTTCGGCATTTCAGCCGAAACAGCTATTGTTTTCGTTAAAGTTTTTTTTATTCTTTTTTTTTTTTTTTTTTTTTTTTTTTTCCACTTTCAGACTTTTTCTCATAGGATTTGTACACGTTTCGTTCAGCCAATACACTTTGACACTTTGGTAGATCCGATCGACTTGAAACTTGGCATACAATAAGAACACCACCCACGGATGGTCCTAGAAGAAATTCGTCGCGATTACGTCATTCATGGTCACGTGACGTCACGTTAAAGGTGCAATTTTTCCCCATAGGTTTTGTACACGTTTTCATCCAGACTATTGACTTTGACACTTTAGTAAATCCGATTGACCTAAAAGTTAGCACACACCTCAACCACCATCCTCAGAAGGGCCAATATGAAAATCGCCATGATGACGTCATCGGGGGTCATGTGACGTCACATTAAAGGTTCAGTTTTTAGGAGCCTCTAACTCTGGAAGTACAAGTCCGATTAGTGTCAAACTTGGTATACAGGTATTCCGGGATGTGTTATATACGAAAATTAAGGTGACGTCATAATGACGTCATAACGACGTCATGTGACGTCACATTAAAGGTGTAGTTTTCCCCATACGATTTGTACACGTTTTTTCACCCGATATATATTTGGCACTTTGGTAAATCCGATCGACTTCAGACTTGGCTAGCTACTCTTAGCATACTACCCACGGATGATTCTAGAAGAAATTCGTCACGATTACGTCATTCATGGTCACGTGACGTCACGTTAAAGGTTCAGTTTTCCCCCTTAGGTTTTGTACACGTTTTCATCAAGACTATTGACTTCGACACTTTAGTAAATCCGATTGACCTAAAAGTTGGCGCACACCTCAACCACCATCCTCAGAAGGGCCAATATGAAAATCGCCATGATGACGTCATCGGGGGTCATGTGACGTCACATTAAAGGTCAGTTTTTAGGACCCTCTATCTCTGGAAGTACAAGTCCGATTAGTGTCAAACTTGGTATACAGGTATTCCGGGATGTGTTATATACGAAAATTAAGGTGACGTCATAATGACGTCATAACGACGTCGTGTGACGTCACAATAAAGGTGTAGTTTTCCCCATAAGATTTGTACACGTTTTTTCACCCGATATATATTTGGCACTTTGGTAAATCCGATCGACTTCAGACTTGGCTAGCTACTCTTAGCATACTACCCACAGATGATTCTAGAATAAATTCGTCACGATTACGTCATTCGTGGTCACGTGACATCACGTTAAAGGTGCAGTTTTTTCCCCATAGGTTTTGTACACGTTTTTCTTCAGACTATTGACTTTGACACTTTGGTAAATCCGATCGACTTCCGACTTAGCACACACTTCGATCACCATCCCCAGGAGGGCCAAGATAAAAATCGTCATGATGACGTCTTCGTGGGTCATGTGACGTCACATTAAAGGTGCATTTTTTTGGACCCTCTATCTCTGGAAGTACAGGTCCGATTGTGCTCAAACTTGGTTTACAGGTATTCCGGGATGTGCTATAAATATAAATGGAGGTGATGGCATGATGACGTCATCGGGTGTAATGTGGCGTCACCTTAAAGGTGTAGTTGTTAAGACCCTCTATCTCTAGAAGTACAGGTCCGATTGGGGTCAAACTTGGTATGCACGTATTCCGGGATGTGTTATAGGTATACATTGAGCTGACGTAATGATAACGACATCGGGTGTCATGTGACGTCACATTAAAGGTGAGTTTTTAAGACCATCTATCTCTGAAAGTACAAGTCCGATTTGGGTCAACATTGATACGCAAGTATTTCGGGATGTGTTATAGGTATTAATTGGGGTCACGTCATGATTATGTCATCGGGTGTAATGAGATGTCACATTAAAGGTGTATTTGTTATAGTTTTAGATGAATGTTTTTGTCATTTTTGTCACATTTGTTATCAATAAAAGTATGTTGTGATGGTGTCATTGAATCATTTAACACTGCCGAAACAGCTAGTGTTTGTCCACAAACACATCTAGTTTTTTTTTTTTCCACTTTCAGACTTTTTCTCATAGGATTTGTACACGTTTCGTTCAGCCAATACACTTTGACACTTTGGTAGATCCGATCGACTTGAAACTTGGCATACAATAAGAACACCACCCACGGATGGTCCTAGAAGAAATTCGTCGCGATTACGTCATTCATGGTCACGTGACGTCACGTTAAAGGTGCAATTTTTCTCCATAGGTTTTGTACACGTTTTCATCCAGACTATTGACTTTGACACTTTAGTAAATCCGATTGACCTAAAAGTTAGCACACACCTCAACCACCATCCTCAGAAGGGCCAATATGAAAATCGCCATGATGACGTCATCGAGGGTCATGTGACGTCACATTAAAGGTTCAGTTTTTAGGAGCCTCTATCTCTGGAAGTACAAGTCCGATTAGTGTCAAACTTGGTATACAGGTATTCCGGGATGTGTTATATACGAAAATTAAGGTGACGTCATAATGACGTCATAACGACGTCATGTGACGTCACATTAAAGGTGTAGTTTTCCCCATACGATTTGTACACGTTTTTTCACCCGATATATATTTGGCACTTTGGTAAAATCCGATCGACTTCAGACTTGGCTAGCTACTCTTAGCATACTACCCACGGATGATTCTAGAAGAAATTCGTCACGATTACGTCATTCATGGTCACGTGACGTCACGTTAAAGGTGCAATTTTTCCCCATAGGTTTTGTACACGTTTTCATCAAGACTATTGACTTCGACACTTTAGTAAATCCGATTGACCTAAAAGTTAGCGCACACCTCAACCACCATCCTCAGAAGGGCCAATATGAAAATCGCCATGATGACGTCATCGGGGTCATGTGACGTCACATTAAAGGTTTAGTTCTTAGGACCCTCTATCTCTGGAAGTACAAGTCCGATTAGTGTCAAACTTGGTATACAGGTATTCCGGGATGTGTTATATACGAAAATTAAGGTGACGTCATAATGACGTCATAACGACGTCATGTGACGTCACATTAAAGGTGTAGTTTTCCCCATAAGATTTGTACACGTTTTTTCACCCGATATATATTTGGCACTTTGGTAAATCCGATCGACTTCAGACTTGGCTAGCTACTCTTAGCATACTACCCACAGATGATTCTAGAATAAATTCGTCACGATTACGTCATTCGTGGTCACGTGACATCACGTTAAAGGTGCAGTTTTTTCCCCATAGGTTTTGTACACGTTTTTCTTCAGACTATTGACTTTGACACTTTGGTAAATCCGATCGACTTCCGACTTAGCACACACTTCGATCACCATCCCCAGGAGGGCCAAGATAAAAATCGTCATGATGACGTCTTCGTGGGTCATGTGACGTCACATTAAAGGTGCATTTTTTTGGACCCTCTATCTCTGGAAGTACAGGTCCGATTGTGCTCAAACTTGGTTTACAGGTATTCCGGGATATGCTATAGATATAAATGGAGGTGATGGCATGATGACGTCATCGGGTGTAATGTGGCGTCACCTTAAAGGTGTAGTTGTTAAGACCCTCTATCTCTAGAAGTACAGGTCCGATTGGGGTCAAACTTGGTATGCACGTATTCCGGGATGTGTTATAGGTATACATTGAGCTGACGTAATGATAACGACATCGGGTGTCATGTGACGTCACATTAAAGGTGAGTTTTCAAGACCATCTATCTCTGAAAGTACAAGTCCGATTTGGGTCAAACTTGATACGCAAGTATTTCGGGATGTGTTATAGGTATTAATTGGGGTCACGTCATGATTATGTCATCGGGTGTAATGAGATGTCACATTAAAGGTGTATTTGTTATAGTTTTAGATGAATGTTTTTGTCATTTTTGTCACATTTGTTATCAATAAAAGTATGTTGTGATGGTGTCATAGAATCATTTAACACTGCCGAAACAGCTAGTGTTTGTCCACAAACACATCTAGTTTTTTCTTTTTTTTCTTTTTTGTCATTTTTTTCTGGCATAGCACTTTGACACTTTGGTAAATCCGATCGACTTGAGACTTGGCATACATTTAGACAACCACCCAAGGACGGTCCTAGAAGAAATTCGTCGCGATTACGTCATTCAAGGTCATGTGACGTCATGTTAAAGGTAAAAATTTTCCCCATAGGTTTTGTACACGTTTTTCTTCAGACTATTGACTTTGACACTTTGGTAAATCCGACCGACTTGAAACTTGGCATACACTTAGAACACCACCCACAGATGGCCATTGAAGAAATTCGGCACGATTGCGTCATTAAAGGTCACGTGACGTGACGTTAAAGGTGCAATTTTTTTCCCCATAGGGTTTGTACACGTTTTTCTTCAAACTATTTACTTTGACACTTTCGTAAATTTGATCGACTTGATACTTAGCACACACCTCGACCACCATCTCCAGGAGGGCCAAGGAGACAATCGTCATGATGACGTCATCGGGGGTCATGTGACGTCACATTAAAGGTTCAGTTTTTAGGACCCTCTATCTCTGGAAGTACAGGTCCGATTGGGGTCAAACTTGGTATGCAAGTATTCCAGGATGTTTTACAGACGAAAATTAAGATGACATCATCATGACATCATCGGGTATCCTGTGACGTCACATTAAAGGTTTAATTTTCCCCATAGGATTTGTACACGTTTTTTCAACTAATATGACCATATGAACAGTTTTGACCATATGTATGGCAAGCCAAAGGGGAAACAATTAATTATATAAAAACATATATATATATAAAATAAAAACATATATATATAAACATTATTACACATATAATGTATATATAAAACATATATAAAGAAATATATAATTTGTATGTAATATATATAATATAATGTGTATTATAAATAAAATAACATAATTATATAAAAACATATATATATATATAAAATAAAAACATATATAAACATTATTATACATATATTTTATAAATAAAACATATATAAAGAAATATACAATTTGTATGTAATATATATATATAATATAATATGTATTACATAAACATACATTAATATATATAATATCTTACAAAATATCAAAGTTCCAAAAATCTTTAAAAGTAACAAAATATAATTGTTAAAAAAATATATTTTAACTGTTATTGTTAACTTAGGAAAAATATTTAACATATAACAAATATTATGATAAACATAAGTATGTACATGTACACAAATATATATTGTGTTTTAAAATATATAAAGTTTACAAATATAAAGTGTTGGCCAAATTATGGCACAAGATGGCGCTCTGCTGACCCCGCCGAACATGTCGAATCAGCAGATCTCATAATATAGAGCGCGGCGGTACGATGCATGCTGCGCGCGCGCGCGCGTGTCCATTATGTAGGCCTACGTACCTATCGTACGGTCGTATCCTAGACATGGAGGTTTTTTGTTCTCCATGTCTACGGTCGTATAAACACGTAAGAATGGCGGACCCAAACAGTCCTGTTCTTCAACAATGGCAAGACAGTGTTTCGACGCTGTCTTCTCTATGGTGTTCTAAAACGGACAGGCACTGAGACATCGTTGTTCAACTTTCCAAATGTCGTACTTCAACTTTCAAAACGTCGTACTTCAACTTTCAATTAATTGAATCACCAAGAACATCGCGAATAAGCCCAAACGAGTGCGAGTGCACTAATTACTGTTCGGCCGCTGAAGTCTTTACCAAAATTGCCAGAGAAAAGTGTGCATAGAAGCATGATCTCGTAGATCATGAAATACAAATATGAGATTTTAACTTTGTTTTAAAGGGGCAGATATTATTCGCAGCCGAAAAACGCATTACAATACTGCATTGAAAAAGGGATTTATTTAACGGGCTAATTAGGCACTAATTAGTGTTCGGCTGAAGCCTATACCAACATTAAGTTTTCCCAGTAGCATTATTTTGGAGATTATAAAATAAAAGTATGAGTTTTTGATAACATGTGAGGTATATTTTGTTTTAAATGTTGCATTCTCTTTTCCCAATCTATAAAAATAACTTGAAGTAGGATTACTTCCAGTAGGCAGCTAATTTAACTGTAATTTTTTCATCAAAAATTACAGGAAAGGTTAAAAAAAGTGTGGCTTATGTTGTATGATTTGAAATGGTTTGTAAAAGTATTGTTATTTACCGTTTATTTTGAAAATGTCTTTGAATAAAATGACATAAACCTTTGCATCACCTTTTGCAGCATGTATTATATATTTTTCGGCTTTTGGTGAATGAATGCTTGGCTGAATCCGCGACCAGAAATCCGGCCGAATACGCGGCTACCTTGAGCCAGGTAAAAGCGCGCGAAAGTTGAACCACGACGTTAATTGAAACTTGAAGTACTACGACGTTTTGAAAGTTGAACCACGACGTTTTGAAAGTTGAACCACAACGTTTTGAAAGTTGAACCACGACGTTTTGATAGTTGAACCACGACGTTTTGAAACTTGAACCACAACGTTTGAAAGTTGAAGTACGACGATTTGAAAGTTGAACCACGACGTTTTGAAAGTTGAACCACGACGTTTTGAAAGTTGAACCACAACGTTTTGAAAGTTGAACCACGACGTTTTGGTAGTTGAACCACAACGTTTGAAAGTTGAAGTACGACGATTTGAAAGTTGAACCTGAGACTAGTCTCAGGTTGAACCATGACGTTGCCTGTGCGTTTGAACACCATGCTATGTGTTTGGGTCCGCCATTCTTACGAGTTTATACGACGAAAGCAGCCGGCGCACATGCCATGCGCGGATCCAGGGGGGGGGCGCACCCGGCGCGCGCCCCCCCTAAAAAAATCTCGAGAAGATTGAGAAGATCTCGGCGTTGGGGCTTCGCGCCTCCTGCGCTCCCATATCTTCTCCCAATATATTATGTTGACAATTTTTGGCGCCCCCTCTAACCGAAATTCCTGGATCCGCCCCTGCATGCAGCTAGCTAACTCGCGCGCACCACGCACCGTCGCGTATCGCTCTATACAGTACTCTTGCTGCGTTCCAATCGCGTCGTGTTTATCGTGTTCACCGTGAATTTCTCTGTGTTCACGAGTGGGTTTCATTCCAAACGCTACCCACCAAGACGCACGCGCACAGTCGAGCCAGTCATGTTAGGCGTGTTCAGCAGAGCGCCATCTTGTGCCGTAATTTGGCCAACACTTTATATTTGTAAACTTTATATATTTTAAAACACAATATATATTTGTGTACATAGACATACTTATGTTTATCATATATATTTGTTATATGTTAAATATTAAATTACTTTTAAAGATTTTTGGAACTTTGATATTTTGTAAGATATTATATATATTAATGTATGTTTATGTAATACATATTATATTATATATATATATTACATACAAATTATATATTTCTTTATATATGTTTTATTTATAAAATATATGTATAATAATGTTTATATGTTTTTATTTTATATATATATATATGTTTTTATATAATTATGTTATTTTATTTATAATACACATTATATTATATATATTACATACAAATTTCTTTATGTTTTATATATACATTATATGTGTAATAATGTTTATATATATATGTTTTTATTTTATATATATATATGTTTTTATATAATTAATTGTTTCCCCTTTGGCTTGCCATACATATGAACAGTTTTTTCTATTGAGTTTTTAGCTGTTTCGGCAATTCAGCCGAAACAGCTATTGTAATCGTTAAAGTTTTTTTTTTTCTTTTTTAGCTGTTTCGGTTTTTCACCGAAACAGCTTTTGTTTTCGTTAAAGTTTTTTTTTTTCTTTTTTTAGCTGTTTCGGTTTTTCACCGAAACAGCTTTTGTTTTCGTTAAAGTTTTTTTTTTTTTTTTTTTTTTTTTTTTTTCCACTTTCAGTGTTTTTACCCATAGGATTTACACACGTTTGTTCTGCCAATACACTTTGGCACTTTAGTGATTCCAATCGACTTGAGACTTGGTGTACACTTAGACCTCCACCCACAGATGGTCCTAGAAGAAATTTGGCTCGATTGCGTCATTCAAGGTCACGTGACGTCACTTTAAAGGTTTAATTTTCCCCATAGGTTTTGTACACGTTTTTCTTCAGACTATTGACTTTGGCACTTCGGTAAATCCGACCGACTTAAAACTTAGCATACACTTAGAACACCACCCCCAGATGTTTCTGAAAGAACTTCGGCACGATTGTGTCATTCAAGGTCACGTGACGTCACATTAAAGGTTCACATTTTTCTCCCATTGGTTTTGTATACGTTTTTCTTTAGACTATTGACTTTAACACTTTAGTACATCCGATCGACTTGAGACTTGGCACACACTTAGACCACCATCCACAGACGGCCCTAGAAGAAATTCGGCACGATTACATCATTCAAGGTCACGGGGCGTCACGTTAAAGTTTCAATTGTTTCCCATAGGTTTTGTACACGTTTTTCTTTAGACTATTGCCTTTGACACTTTAGTAAATCTGATCGACTTGAGACTTGGCACACACAAAAGACCACCACACACATATTGAAAGTAATTTTAGACACTCGAAACAGCTCTGTGTTTGTCCACAAACACATGTCTAGTTTCTTTTTTTTTTTTTTTTTTTTTTTTTTTTTTGTCACTTTTTCCCATAGGATTTGTACACGTTTTTTCTGCCAATACACTTTGACACTTTGGTAAATCCGATCGACTTGAGACTTGGCATACATTTAGACAACCACCCAAGGACGGTCCTAGAACAAATTCGTCGCGATTACATAATTCTTGGTCACGTGACGTCACGTTAAAGGTGCAATTTTCCCCCATAGGTTTTGTACACGTTTTTCTTCAGACTATTTAATTTGACAGTTTGGTGAATCCGATTGACTTGAAACTTAGCACACACCTCGACCACCATCCCCAGGAGGTCCAAGAAAAAAATAATCAAGATGACGTCATCGCGGGTCATGTGACGTCACATTAAAGGTGTAGTTTTTAAGACCCTCTAACTCTGAAAGTACAAGTCCGGTTGGGGTCAAACTTGGTTTGCAAGTATTTGAGGATGTGTTATAGACGAAAATTAAGATGACGTAATTATGAAATCACCGGGTGTCATGTGACGTCACATTAAAGGTACAGTTTTCTCCATAGGTTTTGTACACGTTTTTCTTCAAAATATTGAATTTGACACTTCTGCAAATTCGATCGACTTGAGACTTAGCACAGACCTCGACCACCATCCTTAGGAGGGCCAAGAAAAAAATTATCAAGATGACGTCATCGCGGGTCATGTGACGTCACATTAAAGGTGTAGTTTTTAAGACCCTCTAACTCTGAAAGTACAAGTCCGGTTGGGGTCAAACTTGGTTTGCAAGCATTCGAGGGTGTGTTATAGACGAAAATTAAGATGACGTAATTATGACATCATCGGGTGTCATGTGACGTCACATTAAAGGTTCAATTTTCTCCATAGGTTTTGTACACGTTTTTCTTCAAAATATTGAATTTGACAATTTGGTAAATCCGATCGACTTCAGACTTAGCACACACCTCGACCATCAAACCCAGGAGGGCCAAGGGGAAAATCGTCAGGATAACGTCATCGTGGGTCATGTGACGTCACATTAAAGGGGCAGATTTTAGGACCCTCTATCTCTGGAAGTACATGTCTGATTGGGGCCAAACTTGGTATGCAAGTATTCCAGAATGTGTTATAGACGTAAATTAAGATGACATCATGATGGCATCATCGGGTGTCATGTGACGTCACATTAAAGGTTTAATTTTGCCCATAGGATTTGTACACGTTTTTTTCAACCAATATATCTTTGGCACTAAATTCGATCGACTTTAGACTTGGCAGACACTTAGACCACCACCCAAATATTGAAAGTCATTTTAGACATGCGAAACAGCTCTGTGTTTGTCCACAAACACATTTCTAGTTTTTTAGCTGTTTCGGCCTTTCAGCCGAAACAGCTTTTGTTTTCGTTAAAGTTTTTTTTTTTCTTTTTTTTTTTTTTTTTTTTTTTATTTGTCATTTTTCCCCATAGGATTTGTACACGTTTTTTCTGCCAATACACTTTGACACTTTGGTAAATCCGATCGACTTGAAATTTGGCATACATTTAGACAACCACCCAAGGACGGTCCTAGAAGAAATTCGTCGCGATTCCGTCATTCAAGGTCACGTGACGTCATGTTAAAGGTAACATTTTCCCCATAGGTTTTGTACACGTTTTTCTTCAAACTGTTGACTTTGACACTTTAATAAATTCGATCGACTTGAGACTTAGCATACACTTAGAACACCACTCACAGATAGTCCTGGACGAAATTCGGCACGATTGCGTCATTCAAGGTCACGTGACGTGACGTTAATGGTGTAATTAATTTCCCCATAGGGTTTGTACACGTTTGTCTTCAGACTATTGACTTTGACACTTTCGTACATTTGATCGACTCGAGACTTAGCACACATCTCGACCACCATCCTTAGGAGGGTCAAGAACAAAATAATCAAGATGACGTCATCGGGGGTCATGTGACGTCACATTAAAGGTGTAGTTTTTAAGACCGTCTAACTCTGAAAGTACAAGTCCGGTTGGGGTCAAACTTGGTTTGCAAGTATTCGAGGATGTGTTATAGACAAAAAATAGGATGACGTAATTATGACATCATCGGGTGTCATGTGACGTCACATTAAATTTTCAATTTTCTCCATAGGTTTTGTACACGTTTTTCTTCAGACTATTGAATTTGAAAATTTGGTAAATCCGATCGACTTCAGACTTGGCACACACCTCGACCACCATACCCAGGAGGGCCAAGGGGGAAATCGTCAGGATGACGTCATTGTGGGTCATATGACGTCACATTAAAGGGGCAGATTTTAGGACCCTCTATCTCTGGAAGTACATGTCTGATTGGGGCCAAACTTGGTATGCAAGTATTCCAGAATGTGTAATAGACGAAAATTAAGATGACATCATGATGACATCATCGGGTGTCATGTGACGTCACTTTAAAGGTGCAGTTTTTTCCATAGGATTTGTACACGTATTTTTCAACTTATATCTTGGGAAAATTGACAAATCCAATCGATTTCAGACTTGGCACACACATAATGAAAGTTATCTTAGACATCCGAAACAGCTCTGTGTTTGTCCACAAACACATGTCTAGTTTTTATTTGCCTTTTTTTCCCCATAGGATTTGTACACGTTTGTTCAGACAATACACTTTGACACTTTGGGAAATCCGATCGACTTGAAACTTGGCATACACTTAGACAACCACCCAAGGACGGTCCTAGAAGAAATTCGTCGCGATTACGTCATTCAAGGTCACGTGACGTCATGTTAAAGGTAACATTTTCCCCATAGGTTTTGTACACGTTTTTCTTCAAACTGTTGACTTTGACACTTTAATGAATTCGATCGACTTGAGACTTGGCATACACTTAGAACACCAACCACAGATAGTCCTGGACGAAATTCGGCCCGATTGCGTCATTCAAGGTCACGTGACGTGACGTTAAAGGTGTAATTTATTTCCCCATAGGGTTTGTACACGTTTTTCTTCAGACCTTTGACTTTGACACTTTGGTAAATCCGACCGACTTGAAACTTGGCATACACTTAGAACACCACCCCTAGATGTTTCTGAACAAAATTCGGCACGATTGCGTCATTCAAGGTCACGTGACGTCACATTAAAGGTGCACATTTTTCACCCATAGGTTTTGTACACGTTTATGTTTAGACTGTTGACTTTGACACTGTAGTAAATTCGATCGACTTGAGACTTGGCACACACTTAGACCACCATCCACAGACGGCCCTAAAAGAAATTTGGCACGATTACGTCATTCAAGGTCACGGGGCGTCACGTTAAAGTTTCATTTTTCCCCATAGATTTTGTACACGTTTTTCTTTAGACTATTGCCGTTGACACTTTAGTAAATCTGATCGACTTGAGACTTGGCACACACAAAAGACCACCACACACATATTAAAAGTAATTTTAGACACTCGAAACAGCTCTGTGTTTGTCCACAAACACATGTCTAGTTTTTTCTTTTTTTTCTTTTTTGTCACTTTTCCCCATAGGATTTGTACACGTTTGTTCAGCCAATACACTTTGACACTTTAGTAAATCCGATCAACTTGAAACTTGGCACACAGTTGAACTATCACCCAAGGATGGTCCTAGAACAAATTGGTCGCGATTACGTAATTCCTGGTCATGTGACGTCACGTTAAAGGTGCAATTTTGCCCCATAGGTTTTGTACACGTTTTTCTTCAGACTATTGAATTTGACAGTTTGGTAAATCCGATTGACTTGAAACTTAGCACACACCTCGACCACCATCCTCAGGAGGGTCAAGTGAAAACTCGTGATGATGACGTCATCGTGGGTCATGTGACGTCACATTAAAGGTGCAGTTTTTAAGACCCTATATCTCTGGAAGTACACGTCCGATTGGGGTCAAAGTTGGTTTGCAAGTATTCCAGGGTGTGCTATAGACGAAAATAAAATGACATCATGATGACGTCATCGTGGGTCATGTGACGTCACATTAAAGGTTCAGTTTTTAAGACCCTCTATCTCTAGAAGTACATGTCCGATTGGGGTCAAACTTGGTATGCAAGTATTCCAGGATGTGTTACAGATAAAAATTAAGATGACATGATGACATCATCGAGTATCATGTGACGTCACATTAAAGGTTCAATTTTCCCCATAGGATTTGTACACGTTTTTCCAACTAATATATATTTGGCACTTGTGTAAATCCAATCCAAGGATTTGTACACGTTTTTTCTGGCATAGCACTTGGACACTTTGGTAAATCCGATCGACTTGAAACTTGGCATACATTTAGACAACCACCCAAAGACGGTCCTAGAAGAAATTTGGCCCGATTACGTCATTCAAGGTCACATGGCGTCGCGTTAAAGGTGAAATTTTTCCCATAGGTTTTGTACACGGTTTTTTTCAGACTAATGAATTTGACACTTTGGTAAATCCGATCGACTTGAGACTCGGCATACACTTAGAACACCACCCACAAATGATATTGGAAGAAATTCGGCAAGATTGCGTCTTTCAAGGTCACGTGATGTCATGGTTAAATGTGCAAATTATTCCCCCATAGGTTTTGTACACGTTTTTCTTTAGACTATTAACTTTGACACTTTCGTAAATTTGATCGACTTGAGACTTAGCACACACCTCAACCACCATCCCCAGGAGGGCCAAGAAAAAAAAATCGTCACGATGACGTCATCATGGGTCATGTGACGTCACATTAAAGGTGCAGTTGTTAGGCCCCTCTATCTCTGGAAGTACAGGCCCGATTGGGGTCAAACTTGGTATGCAAGTATTCCAGGATGTGTTATAGACGAAAATCAGGGTGACGTCATGAGGACATCATCGTGGGTCATGTGACGTCGCATTAAAGGTGTAGTTTTTAAGACCCTCTATCTCTGGAAGTACAATTCCAATTAGGGTCAAACTTGATATTCAGGTATTCCGGGATGTGTTATAGACGAAAATTAAGATGACATTGTGATGATATCATCGGGTGTCATGTGACGTCACATTAAAGGTTTAATTTTCCCCATAGGATTTGTACACGTTTTTTTCAACCAATATATCTTTGGCACTAAATTCGATCGACTTTAGACTTGCCACACACTTAGACCACCACCCAAATATTAAAAGTCATTTTCTACATGCGAAACAGCTCTGTGTTTGTCCACAAACACATTTCTTTTTTTTTTTTTTTTTTTTTTTTTTAGCTGTTTCGGTTTTTTACCGAAACAGCTCTTGTTTTCGTTCTGGTTTTTTTTTTAGCTGTTTCGGCACTACAGCCGAAACAGCTATTGTATTCCTTCTGATTTTTATTTATTTTTTTTTTTTTTTTTTTTTTTTCTCCTTCAGACTCTTCTCCATAGGGTTTGTACACGTTTTTTGTTCTGGCATAGCACTTTGGCACTTTGGTAAATCCGATCGACTTGAGACTTGGCATACACTTAGACCACCACCCACAGATGATCCTAGAAGAAATTTGTCACGATTACGTCATTCGTGGTCACGTGACGTCACGTTAAAGGTACAGTTTTTTCCCATAGGATTTGTACACGTTTTTATTCAGAATATTAAATTTGACACTTCTGTACATCTAATTGACTTGAGACTTAGCACAGACCTCGAACACCATCCCCAGTAGGGCCAAGAAGAAAATCGTCATGATTACGTCATCAGGGGTCATGTGACATCACATTAAAGGTGTAGTTTTTAAGACCCTCTATCTCTAGAAATACAGGTCCGATTGTGGTCAAACTTGGTATTCATGTATTCCAGGATGAGTTATATACGAAATTAGGATGACGTAATTATGACGTCATTGTTGGTCATGTGACGTCACATTAAAGGTGCAGTTTTTGGAACCCTTTATCTCTGAAAGTACATGTCCGATTGGGGTCAAACTTGGTACATACAGGTATTCTGGGATGTGTTATGGACGAAATGTAGGTGACGTCATGATGACAACATTGTGGAACATGTGACGTCGCCTTTAAGGAGCAGTTTTTGATGATGTCGTGATGACGTCACCGTGTGATTTGTATATGAAATGTTGTGTTTTGTGACCTTTAAGCCATAATTATGGTGGCCTTGGAGGGACTACACAGAGTGTGAATATTGACATCAATATTTGCAACAAATGTTACGACTTTTTCCAAAGTTGCGAATATTGACGTCAATATTGACGTCAAATGTTATGACTTTCCCCCAAAAGTTGCTAATATTGACGTCAATATTGACGTCAAATGTTATGACTTTCCCCCAAAAGTTGCTAATATTGACGTCAATATTGACGTCAAATTTCACGACTTTCTCCAAAGTCGCGAATATTGACATCAATATTGACACCAATATTGACATCAATATTGACGTCAAATTTTAAGAGTTTTTCCGAAAGTCGCGAATATTTACGTCAAATTTGACGTCGATATTCGCAACAAATGTTACGACTTGCTCCCGAAGTCTTGAATATCGTCGTAAATATTGACGTCAAATTTCACGACTTTCCCCAAGGTCGCGAACATTGACATCAATATTGACGTCAAATTTCAAGAGTTTCCCAAAAAGTTGCAAATATTGACGTCAAATTTGACAGCGATATTCGCGACTTTCCCCAAAGTCGCGAATATTGACGTCAATATTGACGTCAAATTTCAAGAGTTTCCCAAAAAGTCGCGAATATTGACGTCAAATTTGACGTCGATATTCGCAACAAATTTCACGACTTGCCTCAAAAATCTTGAATATCTACGTAAATAGATAAATGTCCGATTGGGGTCAAACTTGGTACATACAGGTATTCTGGGATGTGTTATAGACGAAATGTAGGTGACGTCATGATGACAACATTGTGGAACATGTGAAGTCGCCTTTAAGGAGCAGTTTTTGATGATGTCGTGATGACGTCACGGTGTGATTTGTATATGAAATGTTGTGTTTTGTGACCTTTAAGCCTTAATTATGGTGGCCTTGGAGAGACTACACAGAGTGTGAATATTGACATCAATATTTGCAACAAATGTTACGACTTTTTCCAAAGTCGCGAATATTGACGTCAATATTGACGTCAAACGTTATGACTTTCCCCCAAAAGTTGCTAATATTGACGTCAATATTGACGTCAAATGTTATGACTTTCCCCCAAAAGTTGCTAATATTGACGTCAATATTGACGTCAAATTTCACGACTTTCTCCAAAGTCGCGAATATTGACATCAATATTGACACCAATATTGACATCAATATTGACGTCAAATTTTAAGAGTTTCTCCGAAAGTCGCGAATATTTACGTCAAATTTGACGTCGATATTCGCAACAAATGTTACGACTTGCTCCCGAAGTCTTGAATATCGTCGTAAATATTGACGTCAAATTTCACGACTTTCCCCAAGGTCGCGAACATTGACATCAATATTGACGTCAAATTTCAAGAGTTTCCCAAAAAGTTGCAAATATTGACGTCAAATTTGACAGCGATATTCGCGACTTTCCCCAAAGTCGCGAATATTGACGTCAATATTGACGTCAAATTTCAAGAGTTTCCCAAAAAGTCGCGAATATTGACGTCAAATTTGACGTCGATATTCGCAACAAATTTCACGACTTGCCTCAAAAATCTTGATATCTACGTAAATATTGACATCCAATTTCACAACCGGTTATACATTTTGACCTGATTTTTTTTCCAGCAAGCTAGGTTTCTGTTGTCGGTTATTATGCGCACGCGCAGAATAATTGGGCGTTTGTACTTGCAAACATCATGCGTTATGCATGATGAACATTGTAGGATTTTGGTTGATTTCAATCGTTTCTCGCAGTGTGCATATATAGTATACCTAACTTAAGGTTCATCTGTGAACAAATTTAACAGAAGCTAATTTCAACTGATTTGGGTAGGTATGGGTATGGACAACTACCAACAAAAAGGAAGGAGGGATAGGGGTTGGTGATTTTTTTATTAGAGGTCAAAGGTCATTGACCCCTGCCCAAATCACTAAAAATTATATTTTAGCAACAAAATATGGTATATAGATGATCTTGGTGTCAAAATGCACAGAATTACAATAGAAGATGACATCAAATAATTATTGACCCTTGGGACCAAATCCTGACCTCCGAAAATGAGGTCAAAGGTCACAAAACAATTTTATTACTAAAATGTCATATTTATAGCAACAAAATATAGTATATAGATGATATTGGTGTCAAAATGCACAGGATTATGAAAGAAGATGACAAATAATAACTACTGGCCCCTTACAGAAAAAGGTCAAAGGTCAAAAATAGACGTATTACTAAAATGTCATATTAGTAAAATAACAGGAAAATTACCATGAACAAAAACAAATCTAAGAGGCTAATTTCAACTTATTGTGGCGGGTATGGGGGTTATTATTTATTCCAAGAGCAAAGAAGGAGGGGAAATTCCCTTTCTGAGGGTCAAAGGTCTTTGACCCTGCATTAAAACATTATAAATTGTATCTCAGCAGCAGTATGTTTTTCATAGGTCTAAGGTACAATTTTCCCCATAGGATTTGTACACGTTTTTTCCAACTAATATATCTTGGGCACTTGTGTAAATCCAATCGACTTCAGACTTGGCACACACATAGACCTTACACACACATCTTGAAAGTAAGACAATCGAAACAGCTCTGTGTTTGTCCACAAACACATCTCTAGTTTTTTTTTTTTTTTTTTTTTTTTTTTTTGCCTTTTGTTCTCTATAGGATTTGTACACGTTTGTTCAGACAATACACTTTGACACTTTGGTAAATCCGATGGACTTGAGACTTGGCATACACTTAGACGGTCCTAGAAGAAATTCGTCGCGATTCCGTCATTCAAGGTCACGTGACTTCGCGTTAAAGGTGAAATTTTCCCCATAGGTTTTGTACACGTTTTTCTTCAGACTATTAAATTTGACACTTTGGTCAATCCGACCGACTTGAAACTTGCCATACACTCAGAACACCACCACCAGATGTTTCTGAAAGAAATTCAGCACGATTGCGTCATTCAAGGTCACGTGACGTCAAGTTAAAGGTTTAATTTGTCCCCCATAGGTTTTGTACACGTTTTTCTTTAGACTCTTCACTTTGACACTTAGTAAATCCGATCGACTTGAGACTTGGCACACACATAGACCACTATTCACAGACGGTCGTAGGAGAAATTTGGCACGATTACGTCATTCAAGGTCACGGAGCGTCACGTTAAAGGTTCAATTTTCCCCCATAGAGTTTGTACCCGTTTTTCCTTAGACTATTGACTTTGACAATAGTAAATCTGATCGACTTGAGACTTGGCACACACAAAAGACCACCACATACACATTGAAAGTAACTTTGGACACTCGAAACAGCTCTGTGTTTGTCCACAAACACATGTCTAGTTTTTTTTTTTTTTTTTTTCCCACTTTCAGACTTTTTCCCTTAGGATTTGTACACGTTTTTTCAGCCAATACACTTTGACAGTTTAGTAATTCCGATCGACTTGAGACTTGGCATACACTTAGACAACCACCCAAGGACGGTCCTAGAAGAAATTCGTCACGATTACGTCATTCAAGGTCACGTGACTTCGCGTTAAAGGTGAAATTTTCCCCATAGGTTTTGTACACGTTTTTCTTCAGACTGTTGAATTTGACACTTTGGTAAATCCGACCGACTTGAAACTTGCCATACACTCAGAACAGTACCACCAGATGTTTCTGAAAGAAATTCAGCACGATTGCGTTATTCAAGGTCACGTGACGTCAAGTTAAAGGTTTAATTTGTCCCCCATAGGTTTTGTACACGTTTTTCTTTAGACTATTGACTTTGACACTTAGTAAATCCGATCGACTTGAG
The DNA here is from genome assembly GCA_037893245.1 of Crossaster papposus. Classification (NCBI taxonomy): domain Eukaryota; kingdom Metazoa; phylum Echinodermata; class Asteroidea; order Velatida; family Solasteridae; genus Crossaster; species Crossaster papposus. The sequence goes on from JBAIAA010001095.1 coordinate 196,980, forward strand.
ACTTGGCACACACATAGACCACTATCCACAGACAGTCGTTGGAGAAATTTGGCACGATTACGTCATTCAAGGTCACGGGGCGTCACGTTAAAGGTTCAATTTTCCCCCATAGGTTTTGTACACGTTTTTCTTTAGACTATTGACTTTGACACTAGTAAATCTGATCGACTTGAGACTTGGCACACACAAAAAACCACCACATACACATTGAAAGTAGCTTTAGACACTCGAAACAGCTCTGTGTTTGTCCACAAACACATGTCTAGTTTTTTTTGTTTTTTTTGGCTTTTTCGCAATTTTGCGAAAAAGCCTTTGTTTTTGTTCTGATTTTTTTTTTTCTTCTTTTTGGCTTTTTCGCAATTTTGCGAAAAAGCCTTTGTTTTTGTTCTGATTTTTTTTTTTCTTCTTCTTTTTTTTTTTTTTTTTCTTTTCTTTTAGTAACCTAAACCCCATAGACTTTGTACACGTTTTTTCTGCCCGTCACTTTTAATCGAAAACAAAGTCGTATTTACATAAAACTTAACCCAGGTGAAGACCCCATAGTGAACTCGTGTCTCGCAGAAATACGTCATGGTGACGTCATCAGGGGTCACGTGACGTCATCTTAAGTGTTATTGATTTAATCTTTGAAATTCAATAACAAATCAACCGCAAAAGACCAAAACTTAATTTTTGTGGCAATAGATAGAATAATCCAGGATCTTGATTTTATCTCGCGTGCGTGAAATCACGTGACCCTTCCTTCCGGTCTAAACCGGAAGTGCCTCATAATTTGAAAGTGAAAAATGATATGAACTTACTTTCAACGATGTTAGTGTCTGGCTACAATATATTTTTCCAAAAAAAATTGGTGACGTCATAACATGTTATAGCGCCCTCTAGCGGCAGTTTGAATAATGGTTAAAATGAATAATCTGTTGATGTGTGTGGCGAAGTTTGCTGAAATCACTTTATAACCGGTGTATTTAATCAGCTTCATGCTAGGAACAAGTTGACGGGAAGAAAAAATTATGACGTCACCAGACCGGAAGTTAGAATGAAAAGACTCTTTTTCCTTTGAAAATTCCTAAAAAATTAAACTTGACAGATACAATCTTGATTTTTGCTGTAAAGGTTAATGTAAAAGTAGTTCTCGAACTTCCCTGTGTTTTGGGGCAAAAAACGAACTTGAACATACCCTGCGGCACCCTTGAAATGTAATCGTTTTGGCCTAGGTGCAAAAAGCATTGACCCCTTACGTGTGCGTGCCACACGTATAATATACATGCTAGTACATGTACGTATACACCGATAGTGCATTATGTATTGAGCGAATGTATCACCACTGACATCGTTCGTGCAAGCACATTTACGCTCACCCAAGATGACACTAGCCGCCAACCTGTGAAACAGGATGACGTCATCAAGTTGCCCATGAGGAAGGGCGCCGCGTACGACAGGTAGGTAAACACGCTTTCGGCTACGCAGAATCCAACCCCGTAGACTTTGTAAACGTTGCTTGCACAATTCAAAGCACTTTTAACGGAAAAACAAAGTCGTATTTCCATAAACTCGACCCAGGTGAAGACCCAATAGTGAACTCCAGTCTCGCCGACAGACACCACGAGGAAGACGTCATCAGGCCCACGTGACCTTATCTTAAAGGTGCAATTGATTTAATCTTGGAAAATCAATAAAACATCAACCGCAAAAGACCGAAACTTGAATTTTGTGGCAATTAATCGAATAATCCAGGATCTTCATTTTATCTCCTGTGCGTGAAATCACGTGACCTTTCCTTCCGGTAAAAACCGGAAGTGCCTTATAATTTGAATGTGAAAAATGATATGAACTTACTTTTAAGGATGTTATTGTCTGGCTAGAATAAACTTTTCAAAAAAATTCCGGCGACGTCATAACATGTTATAGCGCCCTCTAGCGGCAGGTTGAAAATGGTTAAAATGATTAATCTGTTGATGTGTGTTGCAAAGTTTGCTGAAATAACTTTATAACTGGTGTATATAATCAGCTTCATGCTTAGAGCATATTGGGAAGGAGAAATATTTATGACGTCACCAAACCGGAAGTTACAATAAAAAAATCCTTTAAACTTTAAAAAGTCGCTTAAAAATCAACCGCTATAGATATAATCCAGATGTTTGCTTCAAATAGCAAAGTTAAGACTGATCTCGAGTTTCTGTTAATTACGTCACAATGACGTCATCAAGTGTCAGATTACAAGCAACCAAATATTTCTAAATTTAATCTTTGAAAATCAATATAAAATCAACTGTAAGAGATCTGATTTAGATTTTTAAGGAAATTGATAGATTAATCCATGGTCTTCATAATTTGTATTACATGCAAAAAGACCTGACACTTCCTTCCGGTCCAAACCGGAAGTGCCTTATAACGTAAAAGTGGAAAACGATGCTAACTTACTTTCAACGATGTTAGGCGCTGGCTAGGTTGTAAGTAACAAACAAGTTAACAGTGACTTCATAAAATGTTAAAGCGCCCTCTAGCGTCATGTTGACAAATGTTACGTCATATTACGATTATATTTGAATTATTACGTTTTTAGACGTTGAAGGCATATCTCAGCAACGGATCGTGTTAACATAACACCTCATTTTGTGTTGTTAGGTGATAGATAGTTGCACAAAAAGTTCACAAACGTGTGACGTCATCGTTTAAAACAGTTTTAATTCATTTTACTCTGTTTAAATTAACTTAAATTAGTTTTCAATGATTTTAAATTGTTTTGATGGTTTAAAAGTTCAATTTTTAAAATATTTAATAAAAAAAAAATTGTGAATGCGAAAAAGCCCTATGTTCTGTTCCTCGAACAGACGTAGTTCTAGTTTCTTTTCTTTTAGTAACCTAAACCCCATAGACTTTGTACACGTTTTTTTCTGCCCGTCACTTTTAATAGAAAACAAAGTCGTATTTACATACAACTTAACCCAGGTGAAGACCCTATAGTGAACTCGTGTCTCGCAGAAATACGTCATGGTGACGTCATCAGGGGTCACGTGACGTCATCTTAGATTTGAAATAATTTAATATTTGAAAATCAATAACAAATCAACCGCAAAAGACCGAAACTTGATTTTTGTGGCAATAGATAGAATGACCCAGGATCTTCATTTCATCTCGCGTGCGTGAAGTCACGTGACCCTTCCTTCCGGTCCAAACCGGAAGTGCCTTATAATTTAAAACTGGAAAATTATATGAACTTACTTTCAACGATGTTAGTGTCTGGCTAGAATAAACTTTTCAAAAAAATTACCGGCGACGTCATAACACGTTATAGCGCCCTCTAGCGGCAGGTTGAAAAATTGTTAAAATGCATAATTTGTTGATGTGTGTGGCAAAGTTTGCTGAAATAACTTTATAACCGGTGTATATAATCAGCTTCATGCTTAGACCACATTGGGAAGGAGAAATATTTATGACGTCACCAAACCGGAAGTTACAATACAAAATCCTTTAAACTTCAAAAAGTCGCTTAAAAATCAGCCGCTATAGATATAATCCAGATTTTTGCTTCAGATAGCAAAGTTAAGACTGATCTCGAGTTTCTGTTAATTACGTCACAATGACGTCATCAAGTGTCAGATTACAAGCAACCAAATATTTTTAAATTTATTCTTTGAAAATCAATATAAAATCAACTATAAGAGATCTGATTTAGATTTTTAAGGAAATTGATAGATTAATCATGGTCTTCATAATTTGTATTACATGCAAAAAGACCTGACACTTCCTTCCGGTCCAAACCGGAAGTGCCTTATAATTTGAAAGTTGAAAATGATATGAATTTACTTTCAACGATGATAGTCTCTAGGTAGCCTGCACTCTACAAACAAAGTTACCGGTGACGTCATAAATTTTTATAACGCCCTCTAGTGACAGGTTGAAAAATGTTTAAAATGAATAATCAGTTCATTTTCGTGGCGAAGTTTGCTCAAATCGCTTTATAATTGGTATTTATAATCAGCATCTTGTTAGGAACAAGTTGGCGGATAAAAACAAAATAATATGACGTCACTAGACCGGAAATTACAATTAAAAAACCTTTAAACATTTCTGAAAATTAACCGCGAGAGATATAATCCAATTAATAATTTAAAATTTGCAGTTTTGAAAACATTAAAGTAAAGAAATTTATTATTTTTTTAGCTGTTTCGGCATTTCAGCCGAAACAGCTATTGTTTTCGTTAAAGTTTTTTTTATTCTTTTTTTTTTTTTTTTAGCTGTTTCGGCAATTCAGCCGAAACAGCTTTTGTTTTCGTTAAAGTTTTTTTTTTTTTTTTTTTTTTTTTTTTTTTTTTTTTTCTTTTCCTTCTTCAGATTTTTTCCCATAGGATTTGTACACGTTTGTTCTGGCATAGCACTTTGACCCTTTGGTAAATCCGATCGACTTGAAACTTGGCATACATTTAGACAACCACCCAAAGACGGTCCTAGAAGATATTCGTCGCGATTACGTCATTCAAGGTCACGTGACTTCGCGTTAAAGGTGAAATATTTCCCATAGGTTTTGTACACGTTTTTCTTCAGACTATTGACTTTGACACTTGAATAAATCCGATCGACTTGAGACTTGGCATACACTTAGAACACCACCCATAGATGGTCTTGGGAGAAATTCGGCACGATTGCGTCATTCAAGGTCACGTGAAGTGATGTTAAAGGTTCAAATTTTCCCCCATAAGTTTTGTATACGTTTTTCTTGAGACTATCGACTTCGACACTTTCATAAATTTGATCGACTTAAGACTTAGCGCACACCTCAACCACCATCCCCAGGAGGGGCAAGGGAAAAATCGTCATGATGTCATCGTGGGTCATGTGATAACAGTTTTTAGGACCCTCGTGGTGCAGCTTTCAAGACCCTCTGGCCGAGTTCGGGCGGTCTGTTTTTGACACACGTACTCGGTTCTCGCGCTCAAACGGCGAGAACGCAACCCGTAAACACTGCACTCGGAACAAGAACACACACACCACCTGTCCATCAGGGTTGTCATGAACAGACCGCCCGGACGCGATAATTTGTTCTGGAGGTAGGCTGGTACATAGCGTACATTTATTAGCCACTCAGAACACAGATGGTGTTGACGTCATCGATGATGTTATAGTTGTCTCGAATCTGACTAGGGTTAGGGGAGTAGAGGTTAGGGTTGCCCCAGACAACTCTAACATCATCGAAGACGTCAACACCATCTGTGTTCTGATTGGCTAATGTACCAACCTACCTGCAGAATAAAAATTATCGCCGCCCGGACCCCAACCCTAATGTGCAACTGTTAAAGTTGTTTGCTGCCCTCACTGTAGTAATTGATCGAGTTACCGGGATAACTCGGACCAGGAGATATCCCTGGGCAGGAGAGGAACTGTTAAAGTTGTTTGCTGCCCTCACTGTTGCAAGGGATCCAGTTTACCGGGATAATCTGGTCAGGAGATATCCCTGGGCGGGAAAGAAAGATGAATATATCTTGAGCTGCACTCATACAAGCTGACAATAATTATTTAATGTTGGTTTGAGTATCAGTATTAGTTAGAGTGTGACTTACACTATGAAAACATTCCTCTTTGTTTTCAGGAAAGATATAACTTTGGATGAATAACGTTTCTGCTTAAAAATCTTTAAAGAGGAATATATTTTTGTGATAAACATTTATGTATAATTCATCCCTGAGGCACTTAGGTTTCTTTTGACAAGCAGTAAACAAAAGTGTGCCTTAAAACGACAAAATAATACTGTATACTTGTATGCATTATAAAAACATTCTTAATTTTTTTGGAAAATTATAATTTTGGATAAATAAAGTTTTTGCTTGAAAATCTTTGAAGAGGAATATCTTTTAGTGGTAAACATCTATGTAGAAGTCTTTTTTGAGGCAATTAGGTTTCATTTGACAAGCAAAAAACGAAATAATACTGTGTACTTGTATGCATAAAAAAAGGCATGAGAAGTTGCGTTAATATAAATGTATAATTTTTTTATTTCTTTTTCAATATGTAAGAACAAATTTATGTAATCAGAAATATCATTAAGAAAATAATACTGCAAATTCAGATGTACAGAATCATGTTTGTAAACATTCCTAGCACTACTAAAGTAGTCTGAAATGCAAAATATTAATATACTTCAAAGTGTACAGAACAACATTTGACCTGTAATATTATAAATGATAATCCTATAAAGCAGTTATAAATATTGTAATGAATTTTGTTTTGATTCAAGATACATGTACTGTTTATAATTTTAATGTAAACATCTTTATTCAAACAGAATTTATGTTTTGTATTAGCATTAAGTTTGCAAAGAATTGTACCTGAATGTTAATACAGAACAAAGTACATGTAAAGTCAACAAGTTAAAATCCATATTCAAACTGAGTTCATGTTTTGTATTAGCGTTGAAGTTTGCAAAGAACTGTACCTGAATGACAATCAATAAATACAGAACAAAGTACATGTAAAGTCAACAAGTTAACATCCTTATTTATACAGAGTTCATGTTTTGTATTAGCATTAGAGTTGGCAAAGAACTGTACCTGAATGATAATCAATAAATACAAAACAATGTACATGTAAAGTTAACCATGTGTCATTCTGCAGTAGGACTGTTGGATTGCAATGAAAATTAACTTGACAGTCATGAACTTAAAGTTGTACAGTGTATATGATTGTAAAAACACTGAGTTTAGGCTCCCAACCCTTGGACCTTTTTGCAAGGTACCATCTTAAATTCGCCCTTAGCACACTTTCGGCAAAAGCATGGACTGGAGAGTCTCCATCTTGTAACTTTACACAATAAATTTATCCGGTTCTGCGAGTACCGTGAATACAACGGTTTTAATACTGAACTGGCTAAAATTGTGTCAAGTTGTCAGATCGGGTCTCTCCATGCTTAGGGTGAAGTACCATTTTCCTTTTGCACACTTCCACCATAAGCATGGGCTGGAGAGTCTCAATCTTCTAACTTTTCCACAATAAATATATCAGGTTGAGTGATTCCCGTGTATACAACAGAATTTCTAAACCGGCTAGAATTGTGTAAAGTTGTCTGATCGGGTCTCTGCATGCTTAGGGTGGAAGTGTGCAAAGGGCAAATTGTTTTTCCATTGCAACCATGTCACAAATTTTATTCGGATCGCAAGTGTTCGCTTTTTTACGCAAGCAATTAATATATGTGTTCATTTCCAATAACCTGAAATGACCCAATGTGACATGTGACCTCAGTAATCCGATGAAGAATTTGGTCTTCCCATCTATATGTACCGCTCACTGCATCTAAGTTTTATCACAACCCATTTAAGCCTGTTGAAGTTAGTTGTTTTTTTCACAAATAAATATTGGCTATACTGTACACAGAATTTTGGGGTAATAGTGCCCACAAAACAATGTTTACACAATACAAAAAATTGAGTTCATCCTAAATCCTCCTTTGAATGTGTTTATCGGAGTAGTGATTAATGCCCTAGTTCAATTCTCTACCATTCACTATAATGGGTCGAGTCAACAGCAATGACATTCGAGTCAACAGCAATGACATTCAGAAACAGTATGGATGACATCAAGGGTTCAAGTATGCATGGCTGAACATAAACAATAAGGCTAGTATGGTACATCTGATGAACCTAATGCAATGGACCCTCAAATTGACCAGCCCGTTTTTGCCAGGACTCCAAAACTGTGTTGAGGGTTTAGGAAGATTTAGAAGGATTTACAATGTAGGAAGATTATGGTTAAGTGCATGTAAAATTACAAAATTAGCATAGCCTTTAGGCATTGAACAGAACTCGGGCAAGTAAGGCAATGATACATACACATGTAGCCTTTAAAGTCAGTATAGTACATTTGCAAATGTCACAAAATAAAACACCTTGATAGCCGAATATTGTTTTGAATTTTTGTTTGTTTAAACACCCCCCACAAATTGTTAAATACCCAGTATACTGCAGTACAATATGTGGCAAAGGCTACCCCCTCTATACCCTATACCGCCTATGATATATCCCCATACCTCATATATACAAAACACATCCCTGATTAATTCTAACACTAACAGTCCTCAATCCTTCAAAATCAAAATAAATATATGTTACCTCCCACAAAACCAGACATACGTGTTTTTTTTTTTGAAAGTGAGATATTATTATTTCCATTTAGTGCACATCTTCAGCTTTCATTTGTTACCAAAACTACCTTTATACCATACACACTTATGAAGAACAATTTTATGAAGATTTTAAGACTGCGTGTACACGTGATTCTATACGAATCAATTTAGTTAAATAACAATATCTGACTTAAAAAAACAACAACTAATGTCTGGTTTTGTGGGAGCAGGTCACATATGGTGTTGACACACCATATAATTGCCGAGGTTCTGGCAGCATAATGGTCATTATAGGGGGGGGGGTACCTCTGTTCCATATCTGTATTATATGCAATACATAGTCCACATTTTTTTAAAGGCAATTGTCAGATTTCTTTAATTGATAATTTCCCGATATTATATTATGTCTATAAACTCCACTGTTTCATCTGAACGAAATCCAGAAATCAGACTACAAGAACAACTCTTTGTGTTGGTATTTCTAACATACATGAATATAACACAGAGCAGTGCCACAATATTTACCGAAAAATATGAAACCCCTTAACCCATCCCTTGAAAAAAATTACAGCAAAAGCAAATGGTGTACACAATCTTTAACATTACACCTATAGACAAGAGGTTGGTAACAGAACCATCACAATTATTATGCAGCCTTGACATCATACTCATAGCCTCTATAATAGTGATACAAAAACTGACTCATAGAAGTGATTAGTAGCATCTGATATCACAGGAATGCAAGAGATGAATTACACAACTCAGGTTTGGATAACAGGTGATGAGTATATGATAAGTTTTGCAAGAGATGAGTCGCGCAACTCGGGCAGAAAAGGCGGGTCATACAACTCGGGTTTGGTGACAGCTGATTAGTATCCTCTGACATCACAGTGATGCAAAAAGTAACAGTACTCAGGCTTGGATGACAGGGTTTTAGTAGCCTCTGACATGAAAGTGATACCTAGAATCATTATTTACTTTCAGATGATTGGAATTTTTCTTAATATTTCGGGTGTACAGTACATAAATGAACAGTCAGCCCCCTATATTAGCCGAAATGTTAACCTTTGTCTAAAAGCATGATATTTGGCACATATGTGGAGTGATGTATTTAAAGCAAATTATTAGATATTGAGCCCTCCGGAATTCTGCCCGTACATTTAGTATTGAAGTGATAGGAAGTTATGTGAATATTTCCATCCTTATTCATCATATTCTTCCTAAACAAATCTATGTAAGTGCTCAAAACATTTGACCATAGTACACAAATATAATTTTGTCAAAACCAATCAGTATGGCCGACATTTTTTTTTAAAGGGCCGCCGTTTAGTATTGTAATATTAGAGTGTTATTGAATATATGCGTTATTACTGTTCTTATTTCGTCTTTTTTAACTAGTCTAATTGGGTTCAAAGCATTAGGCCAGCATAAAACAAAACAATATGTAAAAAACGTTATTATGGCGGCCATTTTGAATAAAAATGGCCCCTATTCCTATTAACTGGGCATAGGGTTTGTGTAGAAACATGCATCAAAATCGTAATTTATTTGGCTTACTAATTAGAATATATAAATGCTTTGAATAGGGTTGGGGTGGAAAAGTGTCATTTATTCTGTCCACATCAATCAATGTTTTGGCAGTTTTTTTTCAAAAATGGCCACTATGCAGTTTCATTGTCATAGAGGTACCTGCACAAATATGGCAGTGATCGTTATTTGTCCTACAACATATCTAATTCAATGCTAATTCATGTGGTTGCCTCTCACTGCCACGTGAAATGATCAACAGTCGAGCAGGTTGGTGAGGAAGTAGAATAATTCCACTTTGTTGTTGTCCACACACAGAAAGCTCTGCCAGTTTCCTGTGATTGTTGCCGACTCAACAACACGCCGTCGCACATCTTTTCCATGTTTTCTCCGGGTCAAGGATTTCAATGAATTAGCTACGTAGCTGTCCCACACAAGATCAACGCGGTGAGCATATTGAAACTGTCGTACAATGTATGGGATGAAGATCTAGTGTGCATATTCCTCAGGCTTCAACATCTGAGTGATTGTAGCCCCATCAAGGATAACAGCTGTGGCAGGAGGAGGCTCTGGTTGTGCTTTAGCACAATCATCGAGGCGAAACAACAAATCACTTTTTGTTTCTGTTTGAAGTTTCCCAGAATCAGACAGGGCAGGTGGGGTTGCTTGATTCTCATGTCTGAAGAATTCTTCCAGATTTTCATCACGGGTTTGACAACTGATGTAGAGTCGAGAGAAGAGCTCTGCCTCCTTTTTAGTGAAGTAACCTGTAGCTTTCCCTTTGCTGGCCTGCGTTGAACAGTATTGAACAGATGTAGTTTGTTACGATGGATAGCCTCATCAAGCCTTTTAGTTTGTTGCAGAATACAATCATTGACAAAGGTCTCAAACTGCTGCTGGTCGATTTGTTTAGCCGTACGCACTATCTCCACAATGGCAGTGTTGGCTATTTCCTTGGTGTCAAGGACTATAAGGTCCTGACTATCCTCCTCAAAAGGGTTTCCTAGATCTTTAAAAGCCGCAAGTACTGTAGTGCCTGAACATCTTTTGCAAATGATTTATGCACACTTGCTGTCTGCTCATGGTGAGAAATCTCATTGTGGGAGTGCTGATGAACGTTCTTATCCTCAAATTGAACCACTGTTCTTGCAACCTCTGGACAAGACACCATCTAACGTTGCACAGCATTGGAATCATCTGTCAGGCCTACAGCTCCTCCATCGCCTTTGATGACGACATTGTTCTGTTCATGGGCTTGGTCGATGGGGATAGAAGAGAAGACCCTCTTTGTTTTCTGGGCAGTGAAGTGGCCTGCGCTGAATTCCCTGTAGACATCTGGATGTTTGTTTGGTAGTTCCATCATACATGTATCATGAAGATGAACCGCTACCCACCGAGCATAGTTCGTGGGGTCTAGTGCAAAGAACCAGGGACGTTCTGTCAGGGAATCCAGATACATCTCGTTCCAGTGACAGAACTGTTGCCTAGAATTGGAAGTGTGGATATTCCTTTTCTCTCACGTTGTACCAGGATTCAAAGTCCACAAGCGGCTGATCAATGTCATCATTGGTGCAGCAGTATTTGGCATATGAGCGTCATTGTAGTATGTACAGGGTGGCGGTTGTTATTTGGTGCGCTCTCTGTATGCGCGTAACCAGTGTCATTAAATTGTTCATTTCTCTACTACAATACAACCAAGGCTATACCACACAAACATGAAGTTACATACATGTAATGGCCACACAGAGAGGGGTATAGGTGGTCTTGATGAGGTGTCCATATGTCCGGAGGAGGGAAAGTACATGTAACTACTGGGATTAGGTGTGGAATGTGAGAGACCTAAGAGAAAAGTTATGTTTATGTGGAGATTAATGAAACGTATAATCTCTCACTGTTCTATTCCCAATAAATGTCAAACTGCATGGTCTTGTTGTTCCTTATTTAGATCTTGTAGCCCTAGATGCTAATCGAAATTGCCCCCCCCCCCCCTCCCCCCCACCCCGAAATGTCGATTGTACTCATTGATGTTAAATTTATTTAGTCCATGTCAGCGAGAAGTCTGTGCAAGACATATTTGTAGCTATTGATACAGTATAGAGCTATAAAACAAATTATAGCATACACTGCATCTCTACAATACTGAGTGGCAGCCGTTTTTATTGAAAATGGCCGCCATATTGTTTTTTGACATATTGACCTTTTTTGGTTATACAGGTCCAATGTTTTGCATCTAGACTAGTTAAAAAAAATTAGAACAGTAATAACTCATATATTCAATACAATTAACCCAATTATTACAATACAAAATGGCGGCCATTTTGAAAAAATAGCAGCCACTGCTCTCCTGGGCAAAATTCCACAGGGTTCAATATCCAGATTTGCTTAATCTACCTTTTTCTACATATGTACCAAATTTCATGCTTTTAGACAAAAGTGAACAATTGTTCGGCTATGCCCCTGGACTATTCACTGTATCAGTTGTCATAAAAAATGTCAAGATATCTGGGTTGTTCTATAATAAATGGTGTCCAGTTTTGGTGTCCCAGTTATATCCGACATACAATTTTGCAAATTAGGACATATTCTTTAATGCCTTCTAAAAGTTTTTCTAGAATGATTATGTGAAGCAATGTACTGTACCTGCCAAGAATATTGTGAAGTCATTTTTAATTAATGATAATTTAAACCAAAAAAAACACCTTTTTTATTCCGTAATGAGCCATCTCTCATGTGTTCCAAAACTTACTTGTTTTTACCATTAAAGGCAACTTATATACTCACTCCAAAGCCCATAGTTGATACCTGTACTATGCTAATTGCTTAGGCATCACTGTACCACCAGTTATCCTCAATTAATTCAAGTAATTGTCATTCATTGATACTGTACAGATGGAATGTTCCAAAACTGCAAAGTTATATGATTAATGAGAACTGGTTAAATGTCACGGCTGTGGATGTGACGATGCTCCACTGTTTTCGTGAGTGATGGTCATCATCTAGTGATAACCAAGACTGGCGAATTATCACATACAGGCTGCACAGCTGTTGGTCTGACAATGATCGTGCATAGTTATAGTAAGCGATAGTTATCATCCAGTGATGACCACGATAGATGAAAATGTCGAACACAGCTGTAGATTTGACAACAATACTCCACAGTTATAGTGAGTGGTGGTCATCATCCACTCCTGGCCAGGAGGACTAGTGAAATGTCACATGGCTGTAGATGCGATGACGATACTCCACAGTTATAGTGAGTGGTGGTCATCATCCACTCCTGGCCAGGAGGACTAGTGAAATGTCACATGGCTGTAGATGCGATGACGATACTCCACAGTTATAGTGAGTGGTGGTCATCATCCACTCCTGGCCAGGAGGACTGGTGAAATGTCACATGGCTGTAGATGCGATGACGATACTCCACAGTTATAGTGAGTGGTGGTCATCATCCACTCCTGGCCAGGAGGACTGGTGAAATGTCGCATGGCTGTAGATGCGATGACGATACTCCATAGCTATAGTGAGTGGCGGTCATCATCCACTGATGACCAGGAGGACTAGTAACATATCACATATGGCTGTAGATATGATAGATGTATATAGTTATAGTCAGTAATGGTCGTAATCTAGTGATGACGAGATCATAATCTAGTGATGACGAGATCATAATCTAGTGATGACGAGATCATAATCTAGTGATGACGAGATCATAATCTAGTGATGACGAGGACAGAGGAAATGTGACACATACCAGTATTGTTTTCCCTCCTTGTTAACCAAACTATTTATCCACTTTTTGTAATATATGCATTCTCCTCGTTGACCACCCTATTTATCTTCACTGTTCAGTGTTGACCCTAATATTTATCATTCTTAGTTACCATAATATTCACCCTTGTTAGTTACCATACGATTTCTTCATTATTTGTATTAATTAATACATGTAATGATACTATTTCATTGGTCTTGTTTGTCACGCTACATTCATTTTGTCATTCTCAGTTACCATGCACATTTTATTACAGTATCTTAATATCTTTTTGGTAACCTAATTCCATCATCTTTTAATATGGTAAAACAATTGTTTAATTTTATATTTCATTGTAAGTGTTTTTATCCTTGTTTCACAATTTTTTGATAAATTGGGTTGTATATGTATTTTTTTAATAAAAGTAAAACTACAACCGAATGATAACTGCCTCGTGGTAGCTATAGTAAGTCGGATTAATATGCACATGAATATCGTCTATATCTTTTACATAAACATGATCAAGTAAAGTAGCTTTTTCAGTTGTTGCATGACTTAAACACTGCTTATATCCGTGATTATCCATCAGTGTCTTTACATGAGATTCTTTTTTCATTATATCTTCATTAAAATCCCCCATAACAATGCACGAGTTTGAAACCTTGTGTATCTCATTCAACAACTCCTCAAGAATCTTTACAAATTCCTTTAATATATAAAATGGGGGTCGATAAACTATTACAACAACTGATGACACATTTGAAATTGCATGTAACTGAAATGCAATATATTCAAGATTGTTAATTGGCAAATGTATCCTACTAAACACTCTGTCCTTTTTGCCACATACAGCTACCCCTCCATGACTCTGTTCTTTTAACATGCATGACACGTGACTGGTGTTATCATAGGACATGCTTCTTGGTTGATGATACCATGTGTAATCACTCATATCCATATCACAATCAAAGTCTTTGTCAGTCCATGTTTCTGTCAGGCAAATGAAATCACATGACATCATTTCATGATTAGCTTTCAAATCCATTGCATGTGCATGAAGTCCTTGAATATTATGCATAGCTATACTTGTATTATAACAGTCATCATCCTTGATTTCATTGTTATCAATATACAATGCCATTTTACTCATTGCCTCAGCTACTGCCTCATTACAATAAATATATTTCTCATCAAACCCTTCTATCACAAGACCATTCAATGAAACAACTCTACTCAAACTGACATAAGCTTGTCCTGCTGAAAATGTACGGGTCAGACACACCACTGCCTTGTCCAAACTCATGCCTTGCACCTTGTGAGCTGTACATGCCCAAGCTAACTTTAGAGGGAACTGATGTCTCACACACTGTTTATTAAAACTGTCTTCTACCATTTCAATACTGACAGTGTCTAAATTATTACCAGAGGACTGTTTTAGTTTTAAACCAATATTCTCATTATCAAATTTAACTTTGATACACTTAGGTGAATGAGCATCATTAGGTAACATAACAATGTCAATTACAGTACCAAAGACGCCATTTACAAGTCCATCAGAAACGTCAAGATTCCTTGTAAGCATGACTCTAGCACCAACACCAAGCCACAGAAAATCAGGTAAATTTGTGTTCGAGGATTTCTTAACTGTTTTCTTTAATGGTATCATTTTCCCACTTTTGGCATCTTTCTGAAAATCTTTAGCAAGGACACACGTTTTTAAGCAATCTGAACATTTAGCAAAAAGAGTCTGTGTGTTGTACTCATCCACCTCCTTATTGCATGGGTAAATATGCACAGCATCAATCCAATCTTCTCCAGTCTCACGTGATTGTAACAGTCTCTTATCATCACTTTGTAAACTTTCCTTTTTCTTTCTAATTCGTAATCTATTAAGGACTTCAGCAAACTGTGCATCATTCTTTTGTCTCATTATCTCAGTCAGTTCTACTTTGGCAAAGTTATCATTCCACAAATCAGTTGTAACACCAGTTTGGTACAAAGATTTTCCTTTTACTGGAGGTAACTGATAAAAATCACCAACCGCTAATACACTGACATTTCCAAAGGGATTATGATTTTGTGATTGTTTTACCTGTCGCAAACGACCATGAATGTAGCACAAGAGTTTATGACTCACCATCGAAATTTCGTCAACAATTAAAATCTGTAGTTGCCTCAATTTATGCCGCAGTGTACTAATCTTCTCTTCACCAAGTGGTTGATATGGCAATCTCGCATTTGTTGTTATTGACAAAGCACTGTGAATTGTGGCACCATGGATATTATATGCTGCGACACCTGTAGGTGCTGTAAGTAATACTGATACATCATCAGGATTTTCTACCATTCTTCCAAAAAGTCTGGTTGCTTCATAGTAGATGCACTTTATCAAATGACTTTTCCCTGTGCCAGCTCCACCAGTCACAAATACATGAAACGGTTCAGGAGTTTTACCATTGACTTTATCCAAACACCATTGTCTTACTTTGTAAAATACTTCTTTTTGTTTAACATTGAGACACCTCATCAAATTCATTGCTTCTTGTTTGGATACATTCAGTCTGTGTGGCTCAATAGTACATTTCACACTATCATCTTTTTTCGTTTTCAAATCAGGAATATCAGAATCACTGTCACCATCTTCCACTTGTTCTTCACGCTGTCCTGCACATTCAAGTCTGTCCATTTCAGCTTCTGGAGCTATCAATGCCCAAGCATCTTCTTGTGGACCATACTTTTCCAGCATTTCCTCAGCTTCATTTACAGCCTCAGCACTAGCTTCATACATTGATCGGTTATTTTCCACAATATTTTTAACAAGTTTTAATACACCACTGAACTTAATAATGCCATTGCTATAAAATTCTTCATAAGTTTCAAACTGTTGCGGTTTCAACTGAACTTCAACACGATATGGAAGATACAATTGCAGGATACTCTGATAGTACTTTTCAGGACATTTTTCTGCGGAAAATCTAGGAAATCGTATGACTGCTGGTTCAGTTCGACTACGTTTCTGTATGTGTCCTAAACCATTCTTCAATTCGTATATTGGCGAACGACTTGTTTTTGCTATATTAGTATATATGACTCTATAATCCGAGCAAAATGTTGCCAAGCACACTGTTTCAAAGTTATCAATATTTGGTCTTGCCAAGTATCTATCAATTCTGCTGGTCATCCAAATACTATCATCATCTTCATCACATGTTCTTTGAATAACACTGAGTGGCTTGCTCATTCTAATTGGATTTTCACCAACAGGTATAAATTCTACTTTCCGTGATCCTTCTTTCAATCTCAGATTACATACACGATACACTGCTTCTTGTGCCGAGACCTCGCGATTATGCAAATATACACAACCAATTTCCTTCATACTCTGTCTAGCATCCAAGTTTCCTTTCTGTGCTTCAGCCTGAGCCTGTGACAACAGTATACTCATTTCACGTTCGGATTTCGACATGTAGGATACCACATAGGCAACACAAGCATAAGCATCACAAATATACTGAATATCCATGTTTGCATTCCAACATCTTATCAAATGTGGATTGTATAAATTAACCCACACATCTTGTGGTCGTCTCTTATGGACTAAACTTGTTTTGCAACTTAAGACATCGTTAGCATTTTCAAAATCACTTTGTGTAAGATTTACACTTGCAAATAATTCATTGGTTGTCATGTGTTCATTCTCAGGTTTCTGTATGGCAGTCCATATTGATTCTAGTAATTCCTTGGCCTTATTTCTCTCACTGCTTTCACCATCATTAGTTTCATTCTCATCACTACATTTAGTTTCATTCTCATCATCTTTCGGCATGGACTCTGTAATGAACGTTCGTTCAGATGGAGGTCTTGGGAAATTAAACCTGCACTCGGTACCCTTCTTCTTGCATGATTTTGAATGTTTTTTACTATGTACCTGCACATGACTGATGATTTCATTTAACTCTTTGTCTTGTTTTTCCGATGGCAAACTACAACTTATATATTTGTCAATAAACTTTACAATCTTTTTTTTACTGTCATGTTCTATTTTTGGTGCATTTTCAATCCAGAAAAGACAATGTGTGTGTGGAGACCCTCTTTGCTGAAATTCTACCCTGTAAAAATAGTCTATGACTTTTCCGATGGGTTTTGCTTTCGACAATATCACATCTTTGAGAAATGTATGGAATCGCTGATCAAACATTCTTGCAGCAGTTACAGGATTACTTCTCAATACTGTACATTTCTCATTCCAGTCTAAATCTTTGACATCTCTAGAATCACCTTGCTGTCTCAGAATTGTATTGATTACTTCTGGCCATCGCATATCTGCTGCAGAAAATGAACAAAACCATGTTGGTATTCCCAGCTGCCTGATCATAGCCAAAACATCCTTCTGTGCTGCTTGCCAATATGGGGGTGTACCACGGATAGGTTTCAGAAATTTATATCCGCTGTCTGATTTCAAAATGTCTTTTAACTGGTCTCTGTCATTAATCATCGAGGCATTTACTCTGTCACCATTGTACTTTTTATCACATCCTTTTCGCAATGCAATAGACACACTAGACATTACTTTCTGAATCTCTGCCAAATACTGAGCATAAAAAATGTATTGAGTACTCTTGGCAAATCTGTTATCAACATTCATTAATCGGTTATGCAAATATCTACAAAGTGTCACCCTCACTTCACGATCATCATCAAATATAGGCTGACCTACTGGAAATAATGCTGGAAAGCATTTTGCCTCATTACCCTTTTCCATTAACACTCTTATTGGACTATTGCCTTCACATGGAGCCACACTCGTTACATCATCAAAATATTGATCCAGTATTTCTTGTCCTATATTAGTTGGCTGAAGACAACTGTCTAATGCCATGCCTCGTAAACGATCATCGTCGGTTTCTTCATCAGTTTCCTCGTCAGTAACACTTTCATCATTGGCTGCTTTTGCATCTTTTTCAGACTTGCACATTTCATCATTTTCTTCATCACACAATGGAGTATCCCAATCAGGGTTTACTTTAATATAACGGAACCACTTATTGTTATGTTGAAGATAACGTAAAGCATTCTCAACATTTTTTTTACTCACAAACTGATATTGGTAATATCCTTTATAACTAAGTTTTCTCTTCAACTTTACACGGATCATCTGATCATTATTTGCAGGCCTTGGTAGTGCTTTTACTGTGTCTGTTATATTAGAGGGCACACAAATGACTGGGCCTCGTACACCATGTTGTCCACCCTTAGGTAATGCAACCATTTTAAGGAACGGAACATTTATAGCTATTAGATGCTCTTCTAGTGTATTCAAACAGGCCAATTCTTCAGGAATGTCTATCAGATCTAAATTATTCACACTTGCTTCAGCAGGGACTTTTTTAACAAGTAATTTCCTATGACACGTATAACATATCCATAGACGCGATCTGCTTGATTCTGCAATCATACACCTCGATTCACAATGGTCATTGCAAGTATGTAGGTATTTGTTACTAAAAACAGTTTGGTCTTTGTATTTACCCATATTACACTTCACAACTTGTTTTTTAAACAATAGTTTATAACAGCAAGCACACACATACTCAGGGCCTTTAGATATGCTTTCTTTAAATCTCTTGATAACAAAACTAATGTTAAGCCTTTTCTCTTTATCAATCACATTACGTCTGTATTTCCTCTCTGCCATTTTTTTACGATATTTATTATTTGTTTTGTACTTTTTTTTCCCATACTGTATTAATTTTGTCCTGTAAGAAGGGATACATCTGTATTTATTTTTGATTTTTGCAATGAGCTTACTTCTGTATGAAGCATTGCCATGGTATTTACATTTACCTCTGTCAATTTGTTTCTGTCTGTAAGCAGCATTACCGTGGTACTTCGTTTTTTCCTTAGTAATTAGCTTCTGTCTGTATTCAGCATTATCACAATACTTTGTTTTCCCCTTAGTAATTAGCTTCTCTCTGTATTCAGCATTATCACAATACTTTGTTTTCCCCTTAGTGATTAGCTTCTCTCTGTATTCAGCATTATCACAATACTTTGTTTTCCCCTTGGTGATTAGCTTCTCTCTGTATTCAGCATTATCACAATACTTTGTTTTCCCCTTAGTGATTAGCTTCTCTCTGTATTCAGCATTATCACAATACTTTGTTTTCCCTTTAGTGATTAACTTCACTCTGTATTCAGCATTATCACAATACTTTGTTTTCCCCTTGGTGATTAGCTTCTCTCTGTATTCAGCATTATCACAATACTTTGTTTTCCCTTTAGTGATTAACTTCACTCTGTATTCATGATTATCACAATACTTTGTTTTCCCCCTAGTGATTTTCTTATTTTTATATTCCAAATTATCACGATACATTTTGCCCGCACTATTTTTGGCCTTTTCTTTGAAGTCAGCATTATTTCTATACTTTTCTTTTTTATATTTCAGAACATTTATTTTATGTGTCTCATTGTTATGATATCTTTTTTCTACGTCATTTAATTTCTCTGTTTTAAAGGCAATGTCATTAGTGTACTTCTCTTTCGACAATTCTTTCTTCTTAGCTGCATTTTTGTTATAGTTCTTTCGGTTATACATCTTTTTTTGTTGCTTTGGGTCATCCTTTTTTGGTTTATTCACCTTTTGTACATACACTTCCTTACTTTTCTCTCTTTTCTTTTTTAGTTGCAGTTTTTTATTTGCCCGTTTACGCCGTTTACCATTTACTTTGGTTTCAGATTTACTGTCAGTAGCATCTTTTCCATATTTTAAATTTCCTCCATTGCTTGGATTATGTTGTCCAATGTGAATTGGTCTTGTTGCTTCCAAAACTGACAACACAACATCGTAGTGAATTCTTTGCCTATGATATAAGTAAATTCCTTCATCTGATGTTACAGCCTCTTTATCAAAGGTACTTGCACCGAAAACATACCACTTGCTTCCATCTTCAAATGTATAAATATCTGTATGTAACATGTCTGCCATTACCATGATTTCAACCTCAGTAGCCCACGTTCCACAGTCAAACATTCTTTTTTTCATGACATATTCTTCCACATTTACATAGCCTTGTCGGAGAAAACCATTAAATTTATTTCCATTCTTCAACAGATGATTAACAGTAGCCATTCTTAATTGCACATGGTTATCTTCAGTTCCTGACACAGCATATGATATTGCCCTGAAAAAACAGTTACCATCTCCTTTAATTCTTTTCACTGAATCAGGTCGTCCCATTTCTTCACATTTATCTGAAATTTCATTGCAATCCAGTAGCACATGGCCCATTCTATGTTGTTTACACAGTGCATCCTTACTACCATATGTCAACGGAACAAACTTAAAACCCTGCATTTGTGTCACCCTGTCGATTTCCACATCACTGCCTCCATCTGATTCGATATTGCAACTCGTTCCATGCAAACTGCCTTTGTCCTCTTTCTTCATATTATTTGTCATATCACTATGTGTACTTGACAAGCCACTATGAGATCCAAGCTCAACTCCAGAACTAGTACTGACTCTACCTATGTCTTCACTATGATCACTGCTCCCTAATAACAAATGTCCAATCTCCTGTGTAGTACCATTAGCATCCTGCCTTACCTCATCATCTATCCACACAGATGCACCTGTAATTTCAAACTGCTCATTGTTAGATAAATTCATAGATCTGGCTAAATCAGTACAGTACCTGTGCACATCTTGCCATGTAGCTACACGTTTGAGTAGACTCTGACCTTCAGCAACCTGATAACCTCGTTTATCCCTGGAGTGTGAATCAAAAATATAATACATGCCATCTTGAGCTATTACAACAAATGTATTTCCATGGAAAGTTATGAAACATGCATAATTCTGCTGCAGAGTCTGTTGCAAAGCACGATTCATTGGTATCATGTCAAATTCCGGTAAATTGAATTCTTCTCCGAATGCACCACAAACAGAATCATTAAATTTCATACTGAAATGATGATTCAGCAGATCCAATTCATTTGGCAATTCTGTCACCAACAAATAGTCATAGTTAACTGTAGAGCTCCGAGATAAATGACCATATAACTCATTTCCAGTATTCAATGCCCTATCCATGTCAGAATAAGTCCAATGTCTCAGTTTCTTCAACCTACTCATTAACACACAACTCAATCCATTTGCTACACATTGTTTGCCACTGTGACATCCAAATTTACAATGGCCTTGATGAAAAGTACCGTGTACAATCTTTTCTGGCAATATCACACACCTTGCATCTTCTTTATTTTCTACTACCACATCTACACGGAATTCTTCTTGTATAATTCCAGCTGATGTACAACTATCTTTATAGTTTGTTTTTGTAGTCGTCATTCTATCAGCTATTTCTTGACTTTCATCTGTCATTATTTGTTTTTTCTCTTTCAATTTCATTTCAGGAGCTTGGGATGCTTTTCTCTTTATACTCCTTTTTCTACTACTCTGTCCATATACTTTATCCATCTCCACATCACATGTACGCTCAGTTTTCATTGCCTGATTAGAACTCTCTTTACTATTTTCATTTTCAATTCCTATGGTAGGATCATCGTCATCTGTTTTGCTTTCTTCGGTAGTTTTCCCCTTTTTGCTCCTTAAAGAATAACCTCCGGACTGCTTTTGTACCCATGCTGTTATACCGTTAGTTCTCACCCAATGATTACCTGTTCTATCTTCGGTCTTACATAAAAAACAACTCTCATTGTTCTTTACTTCACTTACAATGTGCTTTTCTTGTACATGTACTTGATTGAATCTGTCTCTGCATGGTTCATCTACACACCTCTTCATTGGTGAATGCTTGCTGTCTCTGCATCTTTCTTGTATTGGCACCTCGTAGATGTTTGTATCTGTAGGAATACCAAGATCATTCAATAAAGACTTACAGTAAGTAGTCATTCCACATCTAAGACATAACCAAGTAAATGATTTGTTTACCAAAAAATATTCTATCTTCTTGAAATTCATACAGTTGACATGGTACCATATGTTACAACCATCACACTGAACTTTACTTTCGGTCGACTCAATATTCGTATCACACAACCAGCACTGTTTATCGCAGATTTCATACACTTCAGTTGGCCTCGTTATTTTACATGTGTCCTTGCCGTTTGTATTGTCATCTCTTGTTTTCATTGTTTGTGTATCCGTGACGTTCTCATCACTGATTTTTAATGCATGACCACCTTCAACAGGTTCCTTTACACATGTCGCATGCCTGACATTCTTCCTCTCTCTTCTCTGTCTCTTATGTGATTTATTCACATTATCCATCATCTTATTAACTGCAGTGGTTTCAGTATGCCTAAACATTTTCTTTTGACTTTTCTTGTACAACTGTTGTTTATTTGTACTTGTCCCAAATTCCATCGTCTCATCAGCGCTTCTCTTTCTGTTGACATATTTGTTTCCTTGATTCTTCTGACCTCTTTTGTTACAGTTCTGATACTGCTTATGCAACACCATCTTTAACGTACTCCGTGTATGGGAAAAAATTACTTTCTGAGCATATGCATGAACATTTCTCTCATCTTTACTCATACGCTGTTCTATTCTTTGGCCACCTTTTTGTCTATTGTAAGACTTCTTGCGAGCTTGCCTCTTCTTTACATTTGTTCTTACTCTTCCAGACTTCTGTCTACTTTTCCATTCAAACTCCTCTACAACATAGTCCAGTATCTTACCTCCAGCACAGTACTTCTTTCCATGTAAACACTTCATCATTCTTCCATGCTTACTTACTCTCTTTGTCAACTTCTGCAATCTCTGCATGTGTACCTGGCTTACCTTCCATAACCATTTCGTCATCTTCTCGACTTTAACATATGCTTTGCTAAACATGCCATCATGTATCTCTGGCAGACTCATGTCAATCATTTCTACACCTGTTGAAATGTCCAAATTATACAACACAGACTCGTCACATTGTACATTCACAGTTTGTTTCTGCTTTGCTAACAGCGTTTTGCATCGCTTTATCAGGTTTGTTTCACATTGCTTTGTCCACATTTTCCCACATGTTTCATTCAAACTACAAGAATTAATGGTCTTATCATCACTATTTTCAGCATATTGATTTATTCTGCCAGGATTAGCTGCCTTGTGAGCCTCGCATTCGTTCACCATAGATTGACTATATACATTATCATAGTTTTCATCATATTCATTCATTCTGCCAGGATTAACGGCCTGGTGAGCCCCGTTTTCGTCAATTCTGCCAGGATTAACGGCCTGGTGAGCCCCGTATTCATTCATTCTGCCAGGATTAGCGGCCTGGTGAGCCCCGCATTCATTCACTATAGATTGACTATATACGTTATCATTGTTTTCATTATATATTTTCATTCTGCCAGGATAAACGGCCTGGTGAGCCCCGTATTCATTCATTCTGCCAGGATTAACGGCCTGGTGAGCCCCGTATTCATTTATTCTGCCAGGATTAACGGCCTGGTGAGCCCCGTTTTCGTCAATTCTGCCAGGATTAACGGCCTGGTGAGCCCCGTTTTCGTTAATTCTGCCAGGATTAACGGCCTGGTGAGCCCCGTTTTCGTTAATTCTGCCAGGATTAGCGGCCTGGTGAGCCCCGCATACATTGGATAATGAAGTGAGTGATGATGAAGGAAGGCAAGACACATAAGGAATGGAATGAAATGATGGCATGGATGATTGGGAAATGAAATGAGACACAACACGGACAGACAGGGGACTCCTCGCCTTCTCCATACCTCGCACACTCCTCATCACCGACTCCCTCTGAAACTTCATGGTGGTTCGTCTTTGGTAGTTTTCTGTACACAAATTGGAAAAAATACAAAATATAATTCAATAGAAAACATTTGCTCACCTAAATTACACTCAAACAAAAAAGAAACAAAGGCCTACATTTGTAGTGTACTATCCTAATAATGAAACCAGATCATGACAGTCTAACATTTATTTATGTTATTTATTTTTTATTTCTGGTGGGCAGCCCATTCAGTGGAATCCACTGTTGTATCAGTAAGAGAAGACAATGTGCATAAAAGTTTATTTTATATGTAGGAGGAAAACCTCAGAAGAATATCCTGGTGACTGAAATCCTATTCACGTATTACCCCATCCTGAGCCACGCAGAGTTTAATAGGCTATTGAATTATCACCCTCAAACCTTGCGGACCTTTGCAGCAATCATTAAACAAGTTGGCCAATACATGATATGAACGTCTACCCCGGGTAAAACGACAATTTATACCACTTTATTTAATTTTATTGGCGTTTACATAACTTTTCAGTCTTTTATGTTTTTTATTCTGTACTACATGTATATAATAGCAGTGCTTTATTTCACGTTCTGTACGTTAATTTCTACAAATTTTCCGATTACTTATAATTTTTACGGGGAAGGATAAACATTTGTGAAAACACCTCAGATGTCCAAGCGAATAGACCAATAGAAATGCTAGTGGTTCTTATGCCTTTGGCTGTTTTTCGAACCCAGCTTTGTCTTCATCTCAGGCTTCATTCTTACAGTTTAGCAATAAACTGTAGCTGGAGACAGATCCAGAGCAAGGGTTTGGGAAATGGCCTTGGTCTGTTTGTAACGGAGGCTCTCATTGGGCGCATGATTGTTTGCGCTAATAACCACAAATCTGGTTGAATGTCCACAGGGGTTTGGGCGCTATTGTAGAAAGCGCGTAACGGCTCTGCGTGGCTCAGGATGATTACCCCGGGCAAATTCAAACTTAGGTCACAGTGGTGAAGGGAAGGAAAAAAACGCTACACGTACCAAACTGACTTCCCTAACATCATGTTACAGATGATGAAACCAACCATTTTCAACATACCTAATAAAATTAAACCTTCCCAAACATGTAGCAACCTGATGACAAAACTTTTTTTTCCATAATAATATGTCAATAAAGGCAACCTTGCAAATAGGTCCAACCAGTACACAAAACAAAGGCAAAATTTTTTAAAAGACTTGAATCTAGGAGTGAAACTGACAAACAATTATATTTGAAGAAAAAAAAAAAATTGCAAATATTCTTGACTCCCCACAGCCCTTCCACACAACCACTGAGATAGCAACAAAATACTACAGTATTATTATAATTTAGTTGAATTATAATTCTGTTAAATAGCCCATAAATAAACATAAACAATTATTATGGACTCCATCATCACTCTGCACGATATACAGCCCTAGCCTTGCTGCCATTTTGTTATTTGCCAAAAATAAACCTGTACTGTAGCCTACACGTACAACAATGCATAGGCATCATGTACATGGTATCAGGTCAACTCGGACCCAAACCAACTCGGATCCATGCGGACTCGGACCCATGCCAACTAAGACCCACTACCAACTCGGACCCATGCCAACTCGGACCCACTACCAACTCGGACCCAAAACTGACTCGGACCCACTACCAACTCGGATCCAATTACTACAAATCGGACCCAACAATGCCCCCCACCCCTAAAACAATTGGTGCATCCAACCCTTTTGGCTGGTGTAGTTCATTATTCTGCGCCGCGTTGATTTTGCTCATTTCTCACACACACACAAATACAGTGATATCTACATTTTTAATTTTCCTTATTCATTCATTGAATTTAACGAATGCCTCAGAAATGGCATCATGTAAAGAAAAATACGAACGCAGTTTTCAAAATGAACTTACATTAATTTCAATATGCGGTTTTTTTACGAAGCAATAAAGTTATTTTTAGATTATCTGCTCTCAAGGTCATGGAAGAACAAGAAAAATGCTTAAATCATATAGGGAGGCATGAAACTGAAGAGCTTGTATTGAGGTTTAAAATGAGGGGTCTCTCATGGTCATAGGGGTCTCGGAACTAAAGTTATCGTAACTTTTTATTCGTCTATTTTACCTGTTTTGGACGGACAAAAATGAGGCAAAATATTGCGACCATGCACACATTATGTGCTATGCAAGATTATTATCAACACACATCTGATCAACTTACATTATCTTTAAAACAGTTTGAAGGATGTCACTCAAATTTGGAGTGGAATGTGTCGAGGTCAAGGTGCACGTTTGACTTCGTAACACATACCTAATTAAATATTCAAAATGGCCGCCATCTTATATAATGTAAACGCATTTGTACACCAACGTCAACGGTTTGGAGATTGGCTTGTTGCGTATAGGATACAGTAGTGCAAGTAATCAACATAAATTTATTATCTATTAAGTTTCAAACAAATAAAACAGGATACCGTAATTTATATCCTAAATGGGCTCCAAAATTTCAAAATGGACACCAAATTTTCAAAATGGCCGCCCAATTTTCAAAAAGACCGCAAAAATCTCAAAATGGCCGCCAAACTTTCATTTGAATTTTAAATGGAGTATGATTTAGGCGAGTATTGTGTTGCGAACACCTTAATTAACTAGTGTTATTTTCTTTTGTTTTTCAGATATCAACATGGAAGTCTGTGGACTTAATCAAGTGGGGCAGCCTTGTTAGATTGGCACAGAATAAGATTTATGACAATGTACAGAAACATATCTCCAACTGCAACATCTGTTATAACTTGTGATATTGTTTGGAAGGTTGGCATTTCCTCCTCATCGAACAAGCATTCATACTCAGCTGCATTTTTTTGATGTGGATTTGCTAGCCTAAGGATGGAGCCTCGGCACATGGTATCTACTCCATTGTTAGACCACTTTTGGTTAAAGTCAAAGCCGACAATAATTGAGGGATCTTGGACAATTTGCTCAATTTCTGCTTTATCCTCAGGTACAGATACAGGTAGAAGTTCTTCCAAGTACTGTTCCAATTCCTCTTGCTTGGTTCCAGTGAAGATGATCTTCTTCTGCTCTGGATGAACACATCCCAAAATGTCAAGTCTGAAACGTATATGTTCTTTAAGAGCTGCCAACGCTGGCGTTTTCTTCAGGGGTTTCACACCATTTTCAATATCTGTCTCCGTTTCCCACAGTCCATATTTTAGCATACTTTCAATTATTTTTTCTTTTGCATCTCTTCCATTTTGCTCTTTCCTCTCTATTTTCCTACGGGAGTCATCCAGTCATTTTCTCATGGCAATCTGCAATTCCTCTTTCCGTGTCTTCTCCTTAATCCGATCTCTAGCCTCAGAAGTTGCCTGCATTATTATTCCTGCTCGTAATTCCGGTTGCTGTCTTAGAGATTGACACGATGACCTCATTCGGTAATGACATCTGGTGTCAGTGTGGCAAGATCCCCTGCTGGAGTTGTAATCTGAAGGGAAAGCAATCAACATAAAGAATGACCATTTTTTAACTTCAAAACAAAATTGTCAATTTTATTTACAAAATATCCGAAAAAACCGAACCGTTTTTTTAAAAAATGGAAAAAAATTACTAAACACACCCCAATTCTAATAAAACTGTATGTGTTGCTTGTTAAAAAACTCAAAATAAGGCTAATTAATTAAACTGTATTTAATTTATCATTTACCTCACCCTATTTGTCATAATGGAATGACCCACCTCTGGTAATCGAGCGTACGTCTTGGGCAATTTCATTTTCATACGGGGACTATTTTTTTAAGCCTTTGATTGATGTACTAAATTATAAAACTTATTATGTAAATGTAATTATTACAAGTTTTATTTTCATGTTTATCTCACATGAAATATTTTAAATACTTGATTTTAAAGTATATCATTACGTTTTTTATACCGAAAAACCATATGTCACATACCTTGATTGACGAAGAATTATCGGCTGAAGTCCCGTCTACATGCGCTATTCTCGTGAGCACCGGCCATTTTTGCAGCGGTATAACGAATACAGGGACACAATTTACACACGAGGTTGATGATAACTACCAATAATAAAACTACGGTGCATCGCTTTTTTGCAGTTTAAATTTACGCAGAGACCGTCCACTACCTTAAAATTGATGTCAAAATCAGGTAACTAAAATCCATGCCGACGATGAAAAAGTTGGATCTTAAACACCGCCGATATGCGATAATCTGGCAGATAACTTCCAAAATTTATAAATTCCAAAATTGTATGAATGAATCCAAGATGGCGTCCGAATTGGTAGTGGGTCCGAGTTGGTCGTGGGTCCGAATTGGTCGTGGGTCCGAGTTGGTCGTGGGTCCGAGTTGGTCGTGGGTCCGAGTTGGTCGTGGGTCCGAGTTGGTCGTGGGTCCGAGTTGGTAGTAAGTCCGAGTTGGTAGTGGGTCCGAGTTGGTAGTGGGTCCGAGTTGGTAGTGGGTCCGAGTTGGTAGTGGGTCCGAGTTGGTAGTGGGTCCGAGTTGGATCCGAGTTGGTAGTGGGTCCGAGTTGGCATGTGTCCGAGTTGGCATGGGTCCGAGTCCGCATGGGTCTGAGTCGGCATGGGGCCGAGTTGGATCGAAACCGTTTACGTGTACGTGCACTCAGGCCTACATCATACAAATTACATGCATGACTGCACGTACACGTAAACATTACATACTCGTTCGTATGCCAAAAAGACCATTTTTTCCATTTCCCATAACCATCGATCATGTCAATTTTCTTCTATACTATTTGTAAACCAATATCCAATACTTTACAACTTCATTTTAAACACAAAATAATTATAAAATACCACAGCAAAAACTTTTAGATTACAATTTAATTTACACGAACGACCACGCCGCGTACCTTACCTCGCAGTTGGTGCAATTGCAGCATACATCTTGTTCCCAGGCCTTCACGTTGTTAAGCCAATCACATTCCATCAGACTGTAGCAGAACCATACTAACTGCTTGCTGAACGTCAATACAAATAGAGGGCGTACTTTATGAAAAACAGAGCTGACGATACGTTCCTGGCTCTGCGGTTCATGCGCAAGATCTACACGGCGCTTCCTTTTTAGTTCACAAAGTTAACATTCTGGGACATTGACAATTTCTAAGATTTACTTTCATATGGTGCTGCTTTTTAATATAGTTCACGATAAAAAACAAACCAATAAACCAAAAAATGGGCATAAAATCGGCAAAATCCTAACGTACCGTGAGCACAATAAATCTTCAGTCCCAACAAAAATACGCATTGAATTTAGTGAAATTTTGTTCAAGCTATAATAAACAAACAAAAACTACATGTTGGCACTTGTCAATTGGATCGCGGACCGCACTCTGCACACAATTAGACTATGCTACCACCCACAGACTAGTTCAAACA
Source organism: Crossaster papposus (assembly GCA_037893245.1). Lineage (NCBI taxonomy): Eukaryota > Metazoa > Echinodermata > Asteroidea > Velatida > Solasteridae > Crossaster > Crossaster papposus. Next base: position 226,552 of record JBAIAA010001095.1, read on the forward strand.
CACAATTTATTCGTTAACGTCATCCATCGAGGGTCATGCGATGTCGCATATAAAGGTGTACCGGTAGTTTATAAGACTCTATATCTGTAAATACAGGCCGATTGGGGTTAAACTTGGTATGCAAGTATTCCACGATGTGTTACACACGAAAAATAAGATGACGTCACGATGACACCACCGGGTGTCTTGTGACGTCACATTAAAGGTGCAGTTTTTCCCATAGCACTCATGTACACGTTTTTTGTCAACCAATATATCTTTGGCACTTTGGTAAATCCGATCGAATTCAGATTTGGTACACACATAGACCAAATTCAAAGTCATTTTAGACAAGCGAAACAGCTCTGTGTTTGTCCACAAACACATTTCTAGTTTTTTTTTTTTTTTTTCCACTTTCAGACTTTTTCTCATAGGATTTGTACACGTTTCGTTCAGCCAATACACTTTGACACTTTGGTAGATCCGATCGACTTTAGACTTGGCATACATTTAGACAACCACGCAAGGACGGTCCTAGAAGAAATTCGTCGCGATTACGTCATTCATGGTCACGTGACGTCACGTTAAAGGTGCAATTTTTCCCCATAGGTTTTGTACACGTTTTCATCCAGACTATTGACTTTGACACTTTAGTAAATCCGATTGACCTAAAAGTTAGCACACACCTCAACCACCATCCTCAGAAGGGCCAATATGAAAATCGCCATGATGACGTCATCGGGGGTCATGTGACGTCACATTAAAGGTTCAGTTTTTAGGAGCCTCTAACTCTGGAAGTACAAATCCGATTAGTGTCAAACTTGGTATACAGGTATTCCGGGATGTGTTATATACGAAAATTAAGGTGACGTCATAATGACGTCATAACGACGTCATGTGACGTCACATTAAAGGTGTAGTTTTCCCCATACGATTTGTACACGTTTTTTCACCCGATATATATTTGGCACTTTGGTAAATCCGATCGACTTCAGACTTGGCTAGCTACTCTTAGCATACTACCCACGGATGATTCTAGAAGAAATTCGTCACGATTACGTCATTCATGGTCACGTGACGTCACGTTAAAGGTTTAGTTTTCCCCCTTAGGTTTTGTACACGTTTTCATCAAGACTATTGACTTCGACACTTTAGTAAATCCGATTGACCTAAAAGTTAGCGCACACCTCAACCACCATCCTCAGAAGGGCCAATATGAAAATCGCCATGATGACGTCATCGGGGGTCATGTGACGTCACATTAAAGGTTCAGTTTTTAGGAGCCTCTAACTCTGGAAGTACAAGTCCGATTAGTGTCAAACTTGGTATACAGGTATTCCGGGATGTGTTATATACGAAAATTAAGGTGACGTCATAATGACGTCATAACGACGTCATGTGACGTCACATTAAAGGTGTAGTTTTCCCCATACGATTTGTACACGTTTTTTCACCCGATATATATTTGGCACTTTGGTAAATCCGATCGACTTCAGACTTGGCTAGCTACTCTTAGCATACTACCCACGGATGATTCTAGAAGAAATTCGTCACGATTACGTCATTCGTGGTCACGTGACGTCACGTTAAAGGTTTAGTTTTCCCCCTTAGGTTTTGTACACGTTTTCATCAAGACTATTGACTTCGACACTTTAGTAAATCCGATTGACCTAAAAGTTAGCGCACACCTCAACCACCATCCTCAGAAGGGCCAATATGAAAATCGCCATGATGACGTCATCGGGGGTCATGTGACGTCACATTAAAGGTCAGTTTTTAGGACCCTCTATCTCTGGAAGTACAAGTCCGATTAGTGTCAAACTTGGTATACAGGTATTCCGGGATGTGTTATATACGAAAATTAAGGTGACGTCATAATGACGTCATAACGACGTCGTGTGACGTCACATTAAAGGTGTAGTTTTCCCCATAAGATTTGTACACGTTTTTTCACCCGATATATATTTGGCACTTTGGTAAATCCGATCGACTTCAGACTTGGCTAGCTACTCTTAGCATACTACCCACAGATGATTCTAGAATAAATTCGTCACGATTACGTCATTCGTGGTCACGTGACATCACGTTAAAGGTGAGTTTTTTCCCCATAGGTTTTGTACACGTTTTTCTTCAGACTATTGACTTTGACACTTTGGTAAATCCGATCGACTTCCGACTTAGCACACACTTCGATCACCATCCCCAGGAGGGCCAAGATAAAAATCGTCATGATGACGTCTTCGTGGGTCATGTGACGTCACATTAAAGGTGCATTTTTTTGGACCCTCTATCTCTGGAAGTACAGGTCCGATTGTGCTCAAACTTGGTTTACAGGTATTCCGGGATGTGCTATAAATATAAATGGAGGTGATGGCATGATGACGTCATCGGGTGTAATGTGGCGTCACCTTAAAGGTGTAGTTGTTAAGACCCTCTATCTCTAGAAGTACAGGTCCGATTGGGGTCAAACTTGGTACGCAAGTATTCCAGGATGTGTTACAGACGAAAATTAAGATGACATCATGATGACATCATTGGGTGTCATGTGACGTCGCATTAAAGTTTCAATTTTCCCCATAGGATTTGTACACGTTTTTTCAACTAATATATCTTTGGCACTTGTGTAAATCCATCGACTTCAGACTTGGCACACACAAAAGACCACCACACACATATTGAAAGTAATTTTAGACACTCGAAACAGCTCTGTGTTTGTCCACAAACACATGTCTAGTTAGCTGTTTCGGTTTTTCACCGAAACAGCTTTTGTAATCGTTAAAGTTTTTTTTTTTCTTTTTTTTTTTTTTGTTTTTCAGATTTTTCTCCATAGGATTTGTACACGTTTGTTCAGACAGGTCACTTAGGTACTTTGGTCAATCCGATCGACTTGAAACTTGGCATACATTTAGACAACCACACAAGGACGGTCCTAGAAGAAATTCGTCGCGATTACGTCACTCAAGGTCACGTGACTTTGCGTTAAAGGTTAAATTTTTCCCATAGGTTTTGTACACGTTTTTCTTCACACTATTGACTTTGACACTTTGGTACATCCGACCGACTTGAAACTTGGCATACACTTAGAACATCACCCACAGATGGTCCTGGAAGAAATTCGGCACGATTGCGTCATTCAAGGTCACGTAACGTCACGTTAAAGTTTCAATTGTTTCCCCCATAGGTTTTGTACACGTTTTTCTTTAGTCTATGACTTAGACACTTTCGTAAATTTGATGGACTTGAGACTTGGCACACACTTAGACCACCATCCACAGACGGTCCTAGAAGACATTCGGCACGATTACGTCATTCAAGGTCACGGGGCGTCACGTTAAAGCCTCAATTTCCCCCATAGGTTTTGTACATGTTTTTCTTTAGGCTATTGACTTTGACACTTTAGTAAATCCGATCGGCTTGAGACTTGCCACACACAGAAGACCACAGCACACATATTGAAAGTAATTTTAGACACTCGAAACAGCTCTGTGTTTGTCCACAAACGCATGTCTAGTTTGTTTTTTTTCTCCTTTTTCAGACTTTTCTCCATAGGATTTGCACACGTTTATTCAGACAATACACTTTGACACTTTGGTAAATCCGATGGACTTGAGACTTGGCATACACTTAGACAACTACCCAAGGACGGTCCTAGAAGAAATTCGTCGCGATTACGTCATTCAAGGTCACGTGACTTTGCGTTAAAGGTGAAATTTTTCCCATAGGTTTTGTACACGTTTTTCTTCAGACTATTGAATTTGACACTTCGGTAAATTCGACCTACTTGAAACTTGGCATGCCCTTAGAACAACACCCCCACATGTTCCTGAAAGAAATTAGGCACGATTGCTTCATTGAACGTCACGTGGCGTCACGTTAAAGGTGCACATTTTTCTCCCATTGGTTTTGTACACGTTTTTCTTTAGACTATTGACTTTGACACTTTAGTAAATCCGATCGACTTAAGACTTGGCACACACTTAGACCACCATCCACAGACAGTCCTAGAAAAAAATCGGCACGATTACGTCATTCAAGGTCAAGGGGCGTCACGTTAAAGGTTCAATTTTTCCCCATAGGTTTTGTACACGTTTTTCTTTAGACTGTTGAATTTGACACTTTCGTAAATTTGATCGACTTGAGACTTGGCACACACATAGACCACCACACACACATATTGAAAGTAATGTAAGACACTCGAAACAGCTCTGTGTTTGTCCACAAACACATGTCTAGTTTCTTTTTAGCTGTTTCGGCAATTCAGCCGAAACAGCTATTGTATTCGTTCTGATTTTTTTTTTTTTTTTTTTTTTTTTTTTTAGCTGTTTCGGCATTTCAGCCGAAACAGCTATTGTTTTCGTTAAAGTTTTTTTAGCTGTTTCGGTTTTTCACCGAAACAGCTATTGTTTTCGTTCTGGTTTTTTTTTTTTTTTTTTTTTTTTTTTTTTTTTGCCTTTTGTTCTCCATAGGATTTGTACACGTTTGTTCAGACAATACACTTTGACACTTTGGTAAATCCGATGGACTTGAGACTTGGCATACACTTAGACAACCACCCAAGGACGGTCCTAGAAGAAATTCGTCGCGATTACGTCATTCAAGGTCACGTGACTTAGCGTTAAAGGTGAAATTTTTCCCATAGGTTTTGTACACGTTTTTCTTCAGACTATTGAATTTAACACTTTGGTCAATCCGACCGACTTGAAACTTGCCATACACTCAGAACACCACCACCAGATGTTTCTGAAAGAAATTCAGCACGATTGCGTCATTCAAGGTCACGTGACCTCAAGTTAAAGGTTTAATTTGTCCCCCATAGGTTTTGTACACGTTTTTCTTTAGACTCTTGACTTTGACACTTAGTTAATCCGATCGACTTGAGACTTGGCACACACATAGACCACCATCCACAGACGGTCGTAGGAGAAATTTGGCACGATTACGTCACTCAAGGTTACGGGGTGTCACGTTAAAGGTTCAATTTTCCCCCATAGGTTTTGTACACGTTTTTCTTTAGACTATTGACTTTGACACTTTAGTAAATCTGATCGACTTGAGACTTGGCACACACAAAAGATTACCACATACATATTGAAAGTAATTTTAGACACTCGAAACAGCTCTGTGTTTGTCCACAAACACATGTCTAGTTTATTCTTTTTTTAGCTGTTTCGGCATTTCAGCCGAAACAGCTATTGTTTTCGTTAAAGTTTTTTTAGCTGTTTCGGCATTTCAGCCGAAACAGCTATTGTAATCGTTAAAGTTTTTTTTATTCTTTTTTTTTTTTTTTTTTTTTTTTTTCCTGTTTCAGACTTTTTCCCATAGGATTTGTACACGTTTCGTTCAGCCAATACACTTTGACACTTTGGTAAATCCGATCGACTTGAAACTTGGCATACAATAAGAACACCACCCACGGATGGTCCTAGAAGAAATTTGTCGCGATTACGTCATTCATGGTCACGTGACGTCACGTTAAAGGTGCAATTTTCCCCCATAGGTTTTGTACACGTTTTCATCCAGACTATTGACTTTAACACTTTAATAAATCCGATTGACCTAAAAGTTAGCACACACCTCAACCACCATCCTCAGAAGGGCCAATGTGAAAATCGGCATGATGACGTCATAATGACGTCATGTGACGTCACATTAAAGGTGTAGTTTTCCCCATAAGATTTGTACACGTTTTTTCACCAGACTATTGACTTTGACACTGGTAAATCCGATCGACTTCCGACTTAGCACACACTTCGATCACCATCCCCAGGAGGGCCAAGATAAAAATCGTCATGATGACGTCTTCGTGGGTCATGTGACGTCACATTAAAGGTGCATTTTTTTGGACCCTCTATCTCTGGAAGTACAGGTCCGATTGTGCTCAAACGTGGTTTACAGGTATTCCGGGATATGCTATAGATATAAATGGAGGTGATGGCATGATGACGTCATCGGGTGTAATGTGGCGTCACCTTAAAGGTGTAGTTGTTAAGACCCTCTATCTCTAGAAGTACAGGTCCGATTGGGGTCAAACTTGGTATGCACGTATTCCGGGATGTGTTATAGGTATACATTGAGCTGACCTAATGATAACGACATCGGGTGTCATGTGACGTCACATTAAAGGTGAGTTTTCAAGACCATCTATCTCTGAAAGTACAAGTCCGATTTGGGTCAAACTTGGTACGCAAGTATTTCGGGATGTGTTATAGGTATTAATTGAGGTCACGTCATGATTATGTCATCGGGTGTAATGAGATGTCACATTAAAGGTGTATTTGTTATAGTTTTAGATGAATGTTTTTGTCATTTTTGTCACATTTGTTATCAATATTTTTTTTTTTTTTTCCTTTTTTTTTTTTCCACTTTCAGTGTTTTTACCCATAGGATTTACACACGTTTGTTCTGCCAATACACTTTGGCACTTTGATAAATCCAATCGACTTGAGACTTGGTATACACTTAGACCTCCACCCACAGATGGTCCTAGAAGAAATTTGGCTCGTTTGCATCATTCAAGGTCACGTGACGTCACGTTAAAGGTTTAATTTTCCCCATAGGTTTTGTACACGTTTTTCTTTAGACTCTTGACTTTGACACTTTGGTATATCCGACCGACTTGAAACTTGGTATACACTTAGAACACCACCCACAGATGGCTCTTGAAGAAATTCGGTACGATTGCGTCATTCAAGGTCACGTGGCGTGACGTTAAAGGTGCAATTTTTTCCCCATAGGGTTTGTACACGTTTTCTTCAGACTATTGACTTTGACACTTTCGTAGACTTGATCGACTTAAGACTTAGCACAGACCTCGACCGCCATCCTTAGGAGGGCCAAGAGAAAAATAATCAATATGACGTCATCGCGGGTCATGTGACGTCACATTAAAGGTGTAGTTTTTAAGACCCTCTAACTCTAAAAGTACAAGTCCGGTTGGGGTCAAACTTGGTTTGCAAGTATTCGAGGATGTGTTATAGACGAAAATTAAGATGACGTAATTATGACATCATCGGGTGTCATGTGACGTCACATTAAAGGTTCAATTTTCTCCATAGGTTTTGTACGCGTTTTTCTTCAGACTATTGAATTTGACAATTTGGTAAATCCGATCGACTTCAGACTTAGCACACACCTCGACCACCATACCCAGGAGGGCCAAGGGGAAAATCGTCAGGATAACGTCATCGTGGGTCATGTGACGTCACATTAAAGGGGCAGATTTTAGGACCCTCTATCTCTGGAAGTACATGTCTGATTGGGGCTAAACTTGGTATGCAAGTATTCCACAATGTGTTATAGACGAAAATTAAGATGACATCATGATGACATCATCGGGTGTCATGTGACGTCACATTAAAGGTGCAGTTTTTCCCATAGGATTTGTACACGTATTTTTCAACTTATATATCTTGGGAAAATTGGCAAATCCAATCGATTTCAGACTTGGCACACACATAATGAAAGTCATCTTAGACATCCGAAACAGCTCTGTGTTTGTCCACAAACACAAGTTTATTCTTTTTTTCTTTTTTTAGCTGTTTCGGTTTTTCACCGAAACAGCTATTGTTTTCGTTCTGGTTTTTTTTTTTTTTTTTTTTTAGCTGTTTCGGTTTTTCACCGAAACAGCTTTTGTAATCGTTAAAGTTTTTTTTTTTTTTTTTTTTTTTTTTTTTTTTTTTTTAGCTGTTTCGGTTTTTCACCGAAACAGCTTTTGTAATCGTTAAAGTTTTTTTTTTTTCTTTTTTTTTTTTTTCTTTTTCAGATTTTTCTCCATAGGATTTGTACACGTTTGTTCAGACAGGTCACTTAGGTACTTTGGTAAATCCGATCGACATGAGACTTGGCATACATTTAGACAACCACACAAGGACGGTCCTAGAAGAAATTCACCGCGATTACGTCACTCAAGGTCACGTGACTTCGCGTTAAAGGTGAAATTTTTCCCATAGGTTTTGTACACGTTTTTCTTAAGACTATTGTCTTTGACACTTTGGTGAATTCGACCGACTGGAAACTTAGCATACTCTTAGAACACCACCCCCAGATGTTCCTAAAAAAAAATTGGCACGATTGCGTCATTCAAGGTCACGTGACGTCACGTTAAAGGGAAAATTGTTTCCCCCTATAGGTTTTGTACACGTTTTTCTTTAGACTATTGACTTTGACACTTTAGTAAATCTGATCGACTTGAGACTTAATTGGCACACACAAAAGACCACCACACACATATTGAAAGTAATTTTAGACACTCGAAACAGCTCCGTGTTTGTCCACAAACACATGTCTAGTTTTTTTTTTTTTTTCTTTTTCAGACTTTTCTCCATAGGATTTGCACACGTTTATTCAGACAATACACTTTGACACTTTGGTAAATCCGATGGATTTGAGACTTGGCATACACTTAGACAACCACCCAAGGACGGTCCTAGAAGAAATTCGTCGCGATTACGTCATTCAAGGTCACGTGACTTCGCGTTAAAGGTGAAATTTTCCCCATAGGTTTTGTACACGTTTTTCTTCAGACTATTGAATTTGACACTTCGATAAATCCGACCGACTTGAAACTTGGCATGCCCTTAGAACACCACCCCCAGATGTTTCTGAAAGAAATTCAGCACGATTGCGTTATTCAAGGTCACGTGACGTCAAGTTAAAGGTTTAATTTGTCCCCCGTAGGTTTTGTACACGTTTTTCTTTAGACTATTGACCTTGACACTTAGTAAATCCGATCGACTTGAGACTTGGCACACACATAGACCACTATCCACAGACAGTCGTTGGAGAAATTTGGCACGATTACGTCATTGAACGTCAAGTGACGTCACGTTAAAGGTGCACATTTTTCTCCCATTGGTTTTGTACACGTTTTTCTTTAGACTATTGACTTTGACACTTTAGTAAATCCGATCGACTTGAGACTTGGCACACACTTAGACCACCATCTACAGACGGCCCTAAAAGAAATTTGGCACGATTACGTCATTCAAGGTCACGGGGCGTCACGTTAAAGTTTCATTTTTCCCCATAGATTTTGTACACGTTTGTCTTTAGACTATTGCCGTTGACACTTTAGTAAATCTGATCGACTTGAGACTTGGCACACACATAGACCACCACACACACATATTGAAAATAATGTAAGACACTCGAAACAGCTCTGTGTTTGTCCACAAACACATGTCTAGTTTTTTTTGTTTTTTTTTTTTTGCCTTTTGTTCTTCATAGGATTTGTACACGTTTGTTCAGACAATACACTTTGACACTTTGGTAAATCCGATGGACTTGAAACTTGGCATACACTTAGACAACCACCCAAGGACGGTCCTAGAAGAAATTCGTCGCGATTACGTCATTCAAGGTCACGTGACTTCGCGTTAAAGGTAAAATTTTCCCCATAGGTTTTGTACACGTTTTTCTTCAGACTGTTGAATTTGACACTTTGGTAAATCCGACCGACTTGAAACTTGCCATACACTCAGAACAGTACCACCAGATGTTTCTGAAAGAAATTCAGCACGATTGCGTTATTCAAGGTCACGTGACGTCAAGTTAAAGGTTTAATTTGTCCCCCATAGGTTTTGTACACGTTTTTCTTTAGACTATTGACTTTGACACTTAGTAAATCCGATCGACTTAAGACTTGGCACACACATAGACCACTATCCACAGACAGTCGTTGGAGAAATTTGGCACGATTACGTCATTCAAGGTCACGGGGCGTCACGTTAAAGGTTCAATTTTCCCCCATAGGTTTTGTACACGTTTTTCTTTAGACTATTGACTTTGACACTAGTAAATCTGATCGACTTGAGACTTGGCACACACAAAAAACCACCGCATACACATTGAAAGTAGCTTTAGACACTCGAAACAGCTCTGTGTTTGTCCACAAACGCATGTCTAGTTTTTTTTTTTTTTTTTTCCACTTTCAGACTTTTTCTCATAGGATTTGTACACGTTTCGTTCAGCCAATACACTTTGACACTTTGGTAGATCCGATCGACTTTAGACTTGGCATACATTTAGACAACCACGCAAGGACGGTCCTAGAAGAAATTCGTCGCGATTACGTCATTCATGGTCACGTGACGTCACGTTAAAGGTGCAATTTTTCCCCATAGGTTTTGTACACGTTTTCATCCAGACTATTGACTTTGACACTTTAGTAAATCCGATTGACCTAAAAGTTAGCACACACCTCAACCACCATCCTCAGAAGGGCCAATATGAAAATCGCCATGATGACGTCATCGGGGGTCATGTGACGTCACATTAAAGGTTCAGTTTTTATTCTCATAGGATTTGTACACGTTTCGTTCAGCCAATACACTTTGACACTTTGGTAGATCCGATCGACTTTAGACTTGGCATACATTTAGACAACCACGCAAGGACGGTCCTAGAAGAAATTCGTCGCGATTACGTCATTCATGGTCACGTGACGTCACGTTAAAGGTGCAATTTTTCCCCATAGGTTTTGTACACGTTTTCATCCAGACTATTGACTTTGACACTTTGATACATCCGACCGACTTGAAACTTGGCATATACTTAGAACATCACCCACAGATGGTCTTGGAAAAAATTCGGCACGATTGCGTCATTCAAGGTCACGTAACGTCAAGTTAAAGTTTCAATTTTTTCCCCCATAGGTTTTGTACACGTTTTTCTTTAGACTATGACTTCGACACTTTCGTAAATTTGATCGACTTGAGACTTGGCACACACTTAGAACATCACTCATATATGGTTCTGGAAGAAATTCGGCACGATTGCGTCATTCAAGGTCATGTGACGTCACGTTAAAGGTTCATTTTGTCCCCTATAGGTTTTGTACACGTTTTTCTTTAGACTATTGACTTTGACACTTTCGTAAATTTGATCAACTTGAGACTTGGCACACACATAGACCACCACACACACATATTGAAAATAATGTAATACACTCGAAACAGCTCTGTGTTTGTCCACAAACACATGTCTAGTTTTTTTTAGCTGTTTCGGTTTTTCACCGAAACAGCTTTTGTTTTCGTTAAAGTTTTTTTAGCTGTTTCGGCATTTCAGCCGAAACAGCTATTGTTTTCGTTAAAGTTTTTTAGCTGTTTCGGCAATTCAGCCGAAACAGCTATTGTAATCGTTAAGATTTTTTTTTTTCTTTTTTTTTTTTTTTTTTTTTTTTCTTTTTCAGACTTTTCCCCATAGGGTTTGTACACGTTTTTTGTTCGGACAATACACTTTGACACTTTAGTAAATCCGATCGACTTGAGACTTGGCATACACTTAGACCACCACCCACAGATGATCCTAGAAGAAATTTGTCACGATTACGTCATTCGTGGTCACGTGACGTCACGTTAAAGGTGCAATTTTTCCCCATAGGATTTGTACACGTTTTTCTTCAGAATATTGAATTTGACACTTCGGTGAATCCGATCGACTTGAGACTTAAGACACACCTCGACCACCATCCCCAGAGGGGCCAGAAGAAAAATCGTCATGATGACGTCATCGTGGGTCATTTGAAATCACATTAAAGGTGCAGTTTATAAGACCCTCTATCTCTGGAAGTAAAGGTCTGATTGGGGTCAAACTTGGTAAGCAAGTATTCCAGGATGTGTTATAGACGAAAATTAAGATGACGTCATGACGACGTCATCATGGGCCATGTGACGTCACATTAAAGGTTCAGTTTTCCCTATAGGTTTTGTACACGTTTTTCGTCAGACTATTGAATTTGACACTTTGGTAAATCCAATCGACACGAGACTTAGTACACACCTCGACCACTATCTCTATGAGGGCCACAAGGATAATCGTCATGATGACGTCATCGTGGGTCAGGTGACGTCACATTAAAGGTGCAGTTTATAAGACCCTCTATCTCTGGAAGTAAAGGTCTGATTGGGGTCAAACTTGGTAAGCAAGTATTCCAGGATGTGTTATAGACGAAAATTAAGATGACGTCATGACGACGTCATCATGGGCCATGTGACGTCACATTAAAGGTTCAGTTTTCCCTATAGGTTTTGTACACGTTTTTCGTCAGACTATTGAATTTGACACTTTGGTAAATCCAATCGACACGATACTTAGTACACACCTCGACCACCATCTCTATGAGGGCCACACGGATAATCGTCATGATGACGTCATCGTGGGTCAGGTGACGTCACTTTAAAGGTGCAGTTTTTAAGACCCTCTATCTCTGGAAGTAAAGGTCTGATTGGGGTCAAACTTGGTATGCAAGTATTCCAGGATGTGTTATAGACGGAAATTAAGATGACGTCATGACGACGTCATCGTGGGCCATGTGACGTCACGTTAAAGGTGCAGTTTTTCCCATAGGATTTGTACACGTTTTTTGCTACCAAGATATATTTGGCACTTTGGTAAATCCGATCGACTTCAGATTTGGTACACACATAGACCACCCCTCACATATTCAAAGTCATTTTTAGACAAGCGAAACAGCTCTGTGTTTGTCCACAAACACATTTCTAGTTTTTTCTTTTTTTTCTTTTCCTTCTTCAGACTTTTCCCCATAGGATTTGTACACGTTTTTTCTGGCATAGCACTTTGACACTTTGGTAAATCCGATCGACTTGAAACTTAGCATATATTTAGACAACCACCCAAAGACGGTCCTAGAAGAAATTCGGCCCGATTACGTCATTCAAGGTCACGTGACTTCGCGTTAAAGGTGAAATTTTCCCCATAGGTTTTGTACACGGTTTTTTTCAGACTATTGAATTTGACACTTTGGTAAATCCGATCGACTTGAGACTTGGCATACACTTAGAACACCACCCACAAATGATATTGGAAGAAATTCGGCACGATTGCGTCTTTCAAGGTCACGTGACGTGACGTTAAATGTGCAAATTATTCCCCCATAGGTTTTGTACACGTTTTTCTTTACACTATTAACTTTGACACTTTCGTAAATTTGATCGACTTGAGACTTAGCACACACCTCAACCACCATCCCCAGGAGGGCCAAGGGAAAAATCGTCATGATGACGTCATCGTGGGTCATGTGACGTCACATTAAAGGTGCAGTTGTTAGGCCCCTCTATCTCTGGAAGTACAGGCCCGATTGGGGTCAAACTTGGTATGCAAGTATTCCAGGATGTGTTATAGACGAAAATCAGGGTGACGACATGATGACATCATCATGGGTCATGTGACGTCACATTAAAGGTGTAGTTTTTAAGACCCTCTATCTCTGGAAGTACAAGTCCAATTAGGGTCAAACTTGGTATTCAGGTATTCCGGGATGTGTTATAGACGAAAATTAAGATGACATTGTGATGATATCATCGGGTGTCATGTGACGTCACATTAAAGGTTTAATTTTCCCCATAGGATTTGTACACGTTTTTTTCAACCAATATATCTTTGGCACTAAATTCGATCGACTTTAGACTTGGCACACACTTAGACCACCACCCAAATATTGAAAGCCATTTTAGACATGCGAAACAGCTCTGTGTTTGTCCACAAACACATTTCTAGTTTTTTTTTTTTTTTTTTTTTTTCCTCAGTTTCAGACTTTTCTCCATATAGTTTGTACACAGTTTTCTTCAGCCAATACACTTTGACACTTTGGTAAATCCGATCGACTTTAGACTTGGCATACATTTAGACAACCACCCAAGGACGGTCCTAGAAGAAATTCGTCGCGATTACGTCATTCATGATCACGTGACGTCACGTTAAAGGTGTAATTTTCCCCCATAGGTTTTGTACACGTTTTTCTTCAGACTATTGACTTTGACACTTTGTTAAATCCGATTGACTCAAAACTTAGTACACACCCCAACCACCTTCCTCAGGAGGGCCAAGAGGAAAATTGTCATGATGACGTCATCGGGGGTCATGTGACGTCACATTAAAGGTTCAGTTTTTAAGACCCTCTACCTCTGGAAGTACATGTCCGATTGGGGTCAAACTTAGTATTCAGGTATTCCGGGATGTGTTATAGACAAAAATTAAGATGATATCACGATGACGTCATCGGGTGTCACATGACGTCACATTAAAGGTGTAGTTTTTAGGACCCTCTATCTCTGGAAGTACATGTCCGATTAGGGTCAAACTTGGTATTCAGGTATTCCGGGATGTGTTATAGACAAAAATTAAGATGATATCACGATGACGTCATCGGGTGTCACATGACGTCACATCAAAGGTGTAGTTTTTAGGACCCTCTATCTCTGGAAGTACATGTCCGATTGGGGTCATACTTGGTATGCAAGTAATCGGGGATGTGTTATAGACGAAAATTAAGATGACGTAATTATGACATTATCGTGGGTCATGTTACGTCACATTAAAGGTGTAGTTTTCCCCAAAGGATTTGTCCACGTTTTTTTTCAACCAATATATCTTTGGCACTTGGGTAAATCAGATTGACTTCAGATTTGCGACACACTTAGACCACCACCCACTTCTTACAAAACAAATAAGACACCCGAAACAGCTCTGTGTTTGTCCACAAACACATTTCTAGTTTCTTCTTTTTTTTAGTAACCTAAACCCCATAGACTTTGTACACGTTTTTTTGCACAAGTACTTTTACCAGAAAACAAAGTCGTATTTTCATAAAACTTAACCCAGGTGAAGACCCTATAGTGAACTCGTGTCTCGCAGAAATACGTCATGGTGACGTCATCAGGGGTCACGTGACGTCATCTTAAAGGTGTAATTGATTTAATCTTTGAAATTCAATAACAAATCAACCGCAAAAGACCGAAACTTAATTTTTGTGGCAACAGATAGAATAATCCAGGATCTTAATTTTATCTCGTGTGCGTGAAATCACGTGACCCTTCCTTCCGGTCTAAACCGGAAGTGCCTCATAATTTGAAAGTGAAAAATGATATGAACTTACTTTCAACGATGTTAGTGTCTGGCTACAATGTATTTTTCAAAAAAAATATTGGTGACGTCATAACATGTTATAGCGCCCTCTAGCGGCAGTTTGAAAAATTGTTAAAATGAATAATCTGTTGATGTGTGTGGCGAAGTTTGCTGAAATCACTTTATAACCGGTGTATTTAATCAGCTTCATGCTAGGAACAAGTTGACGGGAAGAAAAAATTATGACGTCACCAGACCGGAAGTTAGAATGAAAAGACTCCTTTTCCTTTGAAAATTCCTAAAAAATTAAACCTGACAGATACAATCTTGATTTTTGCTCTAAAGGTTAATGTAAAAGTAGTTCTCGAACTTCCCTGTGGTTTGGGGCAAAAAACGAACTTGAACATACCCTGCGGCACCCTTGAAATGTAATCGTTTTGGCCTAGGTGCAAAAAGCATTGACCCCTTACGTGTGCATGGCACACGTATAATATACATGCTAGTACAAACACATGTACGTATACACTGATAGTGTATTATGTATTGAGCGAATGTATCACCACTGACATCGTTGGTGCAAGCACATGTACGCGCACCCTAGAGGACACTAGCCGCCAACCTGTGAAACAGGATGACGTCATCAAATTGCCCATGGGGAAGGGCGCCGCGTACGACAGGTAGGTAAACACGCTTTCGGCTACGCAGAATCCAACCCCGTAGACTTTGTAAACGTTGCTTGCACAATTCAAAGCACTTTTAACGGAAAAACAAAGTCGTATTCCCATAAACTTGACCCAGGTGAAGACCCAATAGTGAATTGGTGTCTCGCAGACAGACGTCATGATGACGTCATCAGGAGTCACGTGACGTCATCTTAAAGGTTTAATTGATTTAATCTTTGAAAATCAATACAAAATCAACCGCAAATGACCGAAACTTGATGTTTGTGGCAATAATTCAGAATCTTCATTTTATCTCGTGTGCGTAAAATCACGTGACCCTCCCTTCCGGTCCAAACTGGAAGTGCCTCATAATTTGAAAGTGAAAAATGATATGAACTTACTTTCAACGATGTTAGTGTCTGGCTAGAATAAACTTTTCAAAACAATTCCGGCAACGTCATAACATGTTAATAGCGCCCTCTAGCGGCAGGTTGAAAAATGGTTAAAATGAACAATCTGTTGATGTGTGTGGCGAAGTTTGCTGAAACCACTTTATAACCGGTGTATATAATCAGCTTCATGCTTAGACCATTATTGGGAAGGAGAAATATTTATGACGTCACCAAACCGGAAGTTACAATGAAAAATCCTTTAAACATTAAACAATCGCTTAAAAATCAACCGCTATAGATATAATCCAGATTTTTGCATCAGATAGCAAAGTAAAGACAGCTCTCGAGCTTTCTGTTAATTACGTCACGATGACGTCATCAAATGTCAGATTACAAGCAACAAAATATTTCTAGATTTAATCTTTGAAAATCAATATAAAATCAACTGTAAGAGATCTGATTTAGATTGTTAAGGGAATTGATAGATTAATCCATGGTCTTCATAATTTGTATTACATGCAAAAAAACCTGACCCTTCCTTCCGGTCCAAACCGGAAGTGCATTATAATTTAAAAGTGGAAAACGATGCGAACTTACTTTCAACGATGTTAGGCTCTGGCTAGGTTGTAAGTAACAAACAAGTTAACGGTGACTTCTTAAAATGTTATAGCGCCCTCTAGCGGCATGTTGACAAATGTTACATCATATTACGATTATATTTGAATTATTACGTTTTTCGACCTTTAAGCCAAATCTCAGCAACTGAACGTGCTAACATAACACATACGTTTGTATTGTTAGGTGATAGATAGTTGCACAAAAAGTTCACAAATGTGTGACGTCATCGTTTTAATCAGTTTGGATTCATTTTAATCTGTTTAAATTAACTTAAATTCGTTTTCGATGATTTTAAATTATTTTGATGGTATAAAAGTTCAATTTTTAAGCCAAATCTCAGCAACTGAACGTGCTAACATAACACATACGTTTGTATTGTTAGGTGATAGATAGTTGCACAAAAAGTTCACAAATGTGTGACGTCATCGTTTTAATCAGTTTGGATTCATTTTAATCTGTTTAAATTAACTTAAATTCGTTTTCGATGATTTTAAATTATTTTGATGGTATAAAAGTTCAATTTTTAAGCCAAATCTCAGCAACTGAACGTGCTAACATAACACATACGTTTGTATTGTTAGGTGATAGATAGTTGCACAGAAAGTTCACAAATGTGTGACGTCATCGTTTTAATCAGTTTGGATTCATTTTAATCTGTTTAAATTAACTTAAATTCGTTTTCGATGATTTTAAATTATTTTGATGGTATAAAAGTTCAATTTTTGAAAAACGTAATCTAAAAAATTGAGAAAGCGAAAAAGCCCTATGTTCTGTTCCTCGAACAGACGTAGTTCTAGTTTTTTCCTTTTTTTCTTCTGTTTCAGACTCCTCTCCATAGGGTTTGTACACGTTTTTTCTTCAGCCAATACACTTTGACACTTTGGTAAATCCGATCGACTTGAGACTTGGCATACATTTAGACAACCACCCAAGGACGGTCCTAGAAGAAATTCGTCGCGATTACGTCATTCGTGGTCACGTGACGTCACGTTAAAGGTGCAATTTTTTCCCATAGGATTTGTACACGTTTTTCTTCAGACTATTGAATTTGACACTTCTGTAAATTCGATCGACTTGAGACTTAGCACAGACCTCGACCACCATCCTTAGGAGGGCCAAGAAAAAAATAATCAAGATGACGTCATCGCGGGTCATGTGACGTCATATTAAAGGTGTAGTTTTTAAGACCCTCTAACTCTGAAAGTACAAGTCCGGTTGGGGTCAAACTTGGTTTGCAAGTATTCGAGGGTGTGTTATAGACGAAAATTAAGATGACGTAATTATGACATCATCGGGTGTCATGTGACGTCACATTAAAGGTTCAATTTTCCCCATTGGTTTTGTACACGTTTTTATTCAGACTATTGAATTTGACACTTTGGTCAATCTGATTGCCTCGAGACTTAGTACACACCTCGACCACCATCCCCAGGATGGCCAAGGGGAACTTCGTCAGGATGACGTCATCGTTGGACATGTGACGTCACATTAAAGGTTCAGTTGATAAGACCCTCTATCTCTAGAAGTACAGGTCCGATTGGGGTCATACTTGGTATGCAAGTAATCGAGTATGTGTTATAGACGAAAATTAAGATGAAGTAATTATGACGTCATCGTGGGTCACGGAACGTCATATTAAAGGTGTAGTTTTCCCCAAAGGATTTGTACACGGTTTTTTTTCAACCAATATATCTTTGGCACTTGGGTAAATCAGATTGACTTCAGATTTGCGACACACTTAGACCACCACCCACTTATTACAAAACAAATTAGGCATCCGAAACAGCTCTGTGTTTGTCCACAAACACATTTCTAGTTTTTAGCTGTTTCGGTTTTTCACCGAAACAGCTTTTGTTTTCGTTAAAGTTTTTTTTTTTCTTTTTAGCTGTTTCGGTTTTTCACCGAAACAGCTTTTGTTTTCGTTAAATTTTTTTTTTTTTTTCTTTTTTTTTTTTTCCACTTTCAGACTTTTTCCCATAGGATTTGTACACGTTTTTTCAGCCAATACACTTTGACACTTTGGTAAATCCGATCGACTTGAGACTTGGCATACATTTAGACAACCACCCAAGGACGGTCCTAGAAGAAATTCGTCGCGATTACGTCACTCAAGGTCACGTGACTTTGCGTTAAAGGTTAAATTTTCCCCATAGGTTTTGTACACGTTTTTCTTCACACTATTGACTTCGACACTTTGGTACATCCGATCGACTTGAAACTTGGCATACACTTAGAACATCACCCACAGATGGTCTTGGAAGAAATTCGGCACGATTGCGTCATTCAAGGTCACGTAACGTCACGTTAAAGTTTCAATTTTTTTCCCCATAGGTTTTGTACACGTTTTTCTTTAGACTATGACTTCGACACTTTCGTAAATTTGATCGACTTGAGACTTGGCCCACACTTAGACCACCATCCACAAACGGTCCTAGAAGACATTCGGCACGATTACGTCATTCAAAGTCACGGGGCGTCACGTTAAAGCCTCAATTTCCCCCATAGGTTTTGTACATGTTTTTCTTTAAGCTATTGACTTTGACACTTTAGTAAATCCGATCGACTTGAAACTTGGCACACACAGAAGACCATCGCACACATATTGAAAGTAATTTTAGACACTCGAAACAGCTCTGTGTTTGTCCACAAACTCATGTCTAGTTTTTCCTTTTTTTTTTTTTTTTTCCACTTTCAGTGTTTTTACCCATAGGATTTACACACGTTTGTTCTGCCAATACACTTTGGCACTTTGGTAAATCCGATCGACTTGAGACTTGGCATACATTTAGACAACCACCCAAGGACGGTCCTAGAACAAATTCGTCGCGATTACATAATTCTTGGTCACGTGACGTCACGTTAAAGGTGCAATTTTCCCCCATAGGTTTTGTACACGTTTTTCTTCAGACTATTTAATTTGACAGTTTGGTGAATCCGATTGACTTGAAACTTAGCACACACCTCGACCACCATCCCCAGGAGGTCCAGGAGAAAAATCGTCATGATGACGTCATCGTGGGTCATGTGACGTTACACAAAAGGTGCAGTTTTTAAGACCCTCTATCTCTGGAAGTACACGTCCGATTGGGGTCAAATTTGGTTTGCAAGTATTCGAGGATGTGTTATAGACGAAATTTAAGATGACGTAATTATGACATCATCGGGTGTCATGTGACGTCACATTAAAGGTTCAATTTTCTCCATAGGTTTTGTACACGTTTTTCTTCAAAATATTGAATTTGACACTTCTGTCAATTCGATCGACTTGAGACTTAGCACAGACCTCGACCACCATCCTTAGGAGGGTCAAGAACAAAATAATCAAGATGACGTCATCGGGGGTCATGTGACATCACATTAAAGGTGTAGTTTTTAAGACCGTCTAACTCTGAAAGTACAAGTCCGGTTGGGGTCAAACTTGGTTTGCAAGTATTCGAGGATGTGTTATAGACAAAAAATAGGATGACGTAATTATGACATCATCGGGTGTCATGTGACGTCACATTAAAGGTTCAATTTTCTCCATAGGTTTTGTACACGTTTTTCTTTAGACTATTGACTTTGACACTTTCGTAAATTTGATCGACTTCAGACTTAGCACATACCTCGACCACCATCCCCAGGAGGGCCAAGGGAAAAATCGTAATAATGACGTCATCGTGGGTCATGTGACGTCACATTAAAGGTTCAGTTTTAAGGACCCTCTATCTCTAGAAGTACAGGTCCGATTGGGGTCAAACTTGGTATGCAAGTATTCCAGGATGTGTTACAGACGAAAATTAAGATGACATCATGATGACATCATCGGGTATCATGTGACGTCACATTAAAGGTTCAATTTTCCCCATAGGATTTGTACACGTTTTTTTCAACTAATATATCTTTGGCACTTGTGTAAATCCAATCGACTTCAGACTTGGCACACACATAGACCCCTACACATACATATTGAAAGTAACGTTAGACAATCGAAACAGCTCTGTGTTTGTCCACAAACACATGTCTAGTTTTTTTTTCTTCCTCTGTTTCAGACTCTTCTCTATACGATTTGTACACGTTTTTCTTCAGCCAATACACTTTGACACTTTGATAAATCCGATCGACTTGATACTAAGCATACACTTAGACCACCATCCACAGATGGTCCTAGAAGAAATTCGTAACGATTACGTCATTCATGGTCACGTGACGTCACGTTAAAGGTGCAATTTTTTCCCATAGGTTTTGTACACGTTTTTCTTCAGACTATTGACTTTGACACTTTGGTAAATCCGATTAACTTTAGACTTAATATAAACCTCAACCACCATCCTCAGGAGGGCCAAGAGGAAAATCGTCATGATTACGTCATCGGGGGTCATGTGACGTCACGTTAAAGGTGTAGTTTTTAGGACCCTCTATCTCTGGAAGTACAAGTCCGGTTGGGGTCAAACTTGGTTTGCAAGTATTCTAGGGTGTGTTATAGACGAAAATTAAGATGACGTAATTATGACATCATCGGGTGTCATGTGACGTCACATTAAAGGTTCAATTTTCTCCATAGGTTTTGTACACGTTTTTCTTCAAAATATTGAATTTGACAGTTCTGTAAATTCGATCGACTTGAGACTTAGCACAGACCTCGACCACCATCCTTAGGAGGGCCAAGAAAACAATAATCAAGATGACGTCATCGCGGGTCATGTGACGTCACATTAAAGGTGTAGTTTTTAAGACCCTCTAACTCTGAAAGTACAAGTCCGGTTGGGGTCAAACTTGGTTTGCAAGTATTCGAGGATGTGTTATAGACGAAAATTAAGATGACGTAATTATGACATCATCGGGTGTCATGTGACGTCACATTAAATGTTCAATTTTCTCCATAGGTTTTGTACACGTTTTTCTTCAAAATATTGAATGTTACACTTCTGTCAATTCGATCGACTTGAGACTTAGCACAGACCTCGACCACCATCCTTAGGAGGGCCAAGAAAAAAATAATCAAGATGACGTCATCGCGGGTCATGTGACGTCACATTAAAGGTGTAGTTTTTTAAGACCCTCTAACTCTGAAAGTACAAGTCCGGTTGGGGTCAAACTTGGTTTGCAAGTATTTGAGGATGTGTTATAGACGAAAATTAAGATGACGTAATTATGACATCATCGGGTGTCATGTGACGTCACATTAAAGGTTCAGTTTTCTCCATAGGTTTTGTACACGTTTTTCTTTAGACTATTGAATTTGACAATTTGGTAAATCCGATCGACTTCGGACTTGGCACACACCTCGACCACCATACCCAGGAGGGCCAAGGGGGAAATCGTCAGGATGACGTCATCGTGGGTCATATGACGTCACATTAGAGGTGCAGATTTTAGGACCCTCTATCTCTGGAAGTACATGTCTGATTGGGGCCAAACTTGGTATGCAAGTATTCCAGAATGTGTAATAGACGAAAATTAAGATGACATCATGATGACATCATCGGGTGTCATGTGACGTCACTTTAAAGGTGCAGTTTTTCCCATAGGATTTGTACACGTATTTTTCAACTTATATATCTTGGGAAAATTGACAAATCCAATCGATTTTAGACTTGGCACACACATAATGAAAGTTATCTTAGACATCCGAAACAGCTCTGTGTTTGTCCACAAACACATGTCTAGTTTTATTCTTTTTTTTTTTTTTTTTTTTTTTTTTCCACTTTCAGACTTTTTCTCATAGGATTTGTACACGTTTCATTCAGCCAATACACTTTGACACTTTGGTAGATCCGATCGACTTGAAACTTGGCATACAATAAGAACACCACCCACGGATGGTCCTAGAAGAAATTCGTCGCGATTACGTCATTCATGGTCACGTGACGTCACGTTAAAGGTGCAATTTTTCCCCATAGGTTTTGTACACGTTTTCATCCAGACTATTGACTTTGACACTTTAGTAAATCCGATTGACCTAAAAGTTAGCACACACCTCAACCACCATCCTCAGAAGGGCCAATATGAAAATCGCCATGATGACGTCATCGGGGGTCATGTGACGTCACATTAAAGGTTCAGTTTTTAGGACCCTCTATCTCTGGAAGTACAAGTCCGATTAGTGTCAAACTTGGTATACAGGTATTCCGGGATGTGTTATATACGAAAATTAAGGTGACGTCATAATGACGTCATAACGACGTCTTTTGACGTCACATTAAAGGTGTAGTTTTCCCCATAAGATTTGTACACGTTTTTTCACCCGATATATATTTGGCACTTTGGTAAATCCGATCGACTTCAGACTTGGCTAGCTACTCTTAGCATACTACCCGCAGATGATTCTAGAAGAAATTCGTCACGATTACGTCATTCGTGGTCACGTGACATCACGTTAAAGGTGTAGGTTTTTTCCCATAGGTTTTGTACACGTTTTTCTTCAGACTATTGACTTTGACACTTTGGTAAATCCGATCGACTTCCGACTTAGCACACACTTCGATCACCATCCCCAGGAGGGCCAAGATAAAAATCGTCATGATGACGTCTTCGTGGGTCATGTGACGTCACATTAAAGGTGCATTTTTTTGGACCCTCTATCTCTGGAAGTACAGGTCCGATTGTGCTCAAACGTGGTTTACAGGTATTCCGGGATATGCTATAGATATAAATGGAGGTGATGGCATGATGACGTCATCGGGTGTAATGTGGCGTCACCTTAAAGGTGTAGTTGTTAAGACCCTCTATCTCTAGAAGTACAGGTCCGATTGGGGTCAAACTTGGTATGCACGTATTCCGGGATGTGTTATAGGTATACATTGAGCTGACGTAATGATAACGACATCGGGTGTCATGTGACGTCACATTAAAGGTGAGTTTTCAAGACCATCTATCTCTGAAAGTACAAGTCCGATTTGGGTAAAACTTGGTACGCAAGTATTTCGGGATGTGTTATAGGTATTAATTGGGGTCACGTCATGATTATGTCATCGGGTGTAATGAGATGTCACATTAAATGTGTATTTGTTATAGTTTTAGATGAATGTTTTTGTCATTTTTGTCACATTTGTTATCAATAAAAGTATGTTGTGATGGTGTCATAGAATCATTTAACACTGCCGAAACAGCTAGTGTTTGTCCACAAACACATCTAGTTTTTTTTTCTTTTTTTTTTTTTTTTTTTTTTTTTCCACTTTCAGACTTTTTCCCATAGGATTTGTACACGTTTTTTCAGCCAATACACTTTGACACTTTGGTAAATCCGATCGACTTGAGACTTGGCATACACTTAGACAACCACCCAAGGACGGTCCTAGAAGAAATTCGTCGCGATTACGTCATTCAAGGTCACGTGACTTTGCGTTAAAGGTGAAATTTTCCCCATAGGTTTTGTACACGTTTTCCCTCAGACTATTGAATTTGACACTTTGGTCATTCCGACCGACTTGAAACTTGCCATATACTCAAAACACCACCACCAAATGTTTCTGAAAAAAATTCAGCACGATTGCGTCATTCAAGGTCACGTGACGTCAAGTTAAAGGTTTAATTTGTCCCCCATAGGTTTTGTACACGTTTTTCTTTAGACTATTGACTTTGACACTTTCGTAAATTTGATCGACTTGAGACTTGGCACACACATAGACCACTACACGCACATATTGAAAATAATGTAAGACACTCGAAACAGCTCTGTGTTTGTTCACAAACACATGTCTAGTTTTTTTTTTTTTTTTTTTTCCACTTTCAGACTTTTTCTCATAGGATTTGTACACGTTTCGTTCAGCCAATACACTTTGACACTTTGGTAGATCCGATCGACTTTAGACTTGGCATACATTTAGACAACCACGCAAGGACGGTCCTAGAAGAAATTCGTCGCGATTACGTCATTCATGGTCACGTGACGTCACGTTAAAGGTGCAATTTTTCCCCCATAGGTTTTGTACACGTTTTCATCCAGACTATTGACTTTGACACTTTAGTAAATCCGATTGACCTAAAAGTTAGCACACACCTCAACCACCATCCTCAGAAGGGCCAATATGAAAATCGCCATGATGACGTCATCGGGGGTCATGTGACGTCACATTAAAGGTTCAGTTTTTAGGAGCCTCTAACTCTGGAAGTACAAATCCGATTAGTGTCAAACTTGGTATACAGGTATTCCGGGATGTGTTATATACGAAAATTAAGGTGACGTCATAACGACGTCATAACGACGTCATGTGACGTCACATTAAAGGTGTAGTTTTCCCCATACGATTTGTACACGTTTTTTCACCCGATATATATTTGGCACTTTGGTAAATCCGATCGACTTCAGACTTGGCTAGCTACTCTTAGCATACTACCCACGGATGATTCTAGAAGAAATTCGTCACGATTACGTCATTCATGGTCACGTGACGTCACGTTAAAGGTTTAGTTTTCCCCCTTAGGTTTTGTACACGTTTTCATCAAGACTATTGACTTCGACACTTTAGTAAATCCGATTGACCTAAAAGTTAGCGCACACCTCAACCACCATCCTCAGAAGGGCCAATATGAAAATCGCCATGATGACGTCATCGGGGGTCATGTGACGTCACATTAAAGGTTCAGTTTTTAGGAGCCTCTAACTCTGGAAGTACAAGTCCGATTAGTGTCAAACTTGGTATACAGGTATTCCGGGATGTGTTATATACGAAAATTAAGGTGACGTCATAATGACGTCATAACGACGTCATGTGACGTCACATTAAAGGTGTAGTTTTCCCCATACGATTTGTACACGTTTTTTCACCCGATATATATTTGGCACTTTGGTAAATCCGATCGACTTCAGACTTGGCTAGCTACTCTTAGCATACTACCCACGGATGATTCTAGAAGAAATTCGTCACGATTACGTCATTCGTGGTCACGTGACGTCACGTTAAAGGTTTAGTTTTCCCCCTTAGGTTTTGTACACGTTTTCATCAAGACTATTGACTTCGACACTTTAGTAAATCCGATTGACCTAAAAGTTAGCGCACACCTCAACCACCATCCTCAGAAGGGCCAATATGAAAATCGCCATGATGACGTCATCGGGGGTCATGTGACGTCACATTAAAGGTCAGTTTTTAGGACCCTCTATCTCTGGAAGTACAAGTCCGATTAGTGTCAAACTTGGTATACAGGTATTCCGGGATGTGTTATATACGAAAATTAAGGTGACGTCATAATGACGTCATAACGACGTCGTGTGACGTGACATTAAAGGTGTAGTTTTCCCCATAAGATTTGTACACGTTTTTTCACCCGATATATATTTGGCACTTTGGTAAATCCGATCGACTTCAGACTTGGCTAGCTACTCTTAGCATACTACCCACAGATGATTCTAGAATAAATTCGTCACGATTACGTCATTCGTGGTCACGTGACATCACGTTAAAGGTGCAGTTTTTTCCCCATAGGTTTTGTACACGTTTTTCTTCAGACTATTGACTTTGACACTTTGGTAAATCCGATCGACTTCCGACTTAGCACACACTTCGATCACCATCCCCAGGAGGGCCAAGATAAAAATCGTCATGATGACGTCTTCGTGGGTCATGTGACGTCACATTAAAGGTGCATTTTTTTGGACCCTCTATCTCTGGAAGTACAGGTCCGATTGTGCTCAAACTTGGTTTACAGGTATTCCGGGATGTGCTATAAATATAAATGGAGGTGATGGCATGATGACATCATCGGGTGTAATGTGGCGTCACCTTAAAGGTGTAGTTGTTAAGACCCTCTATCTCTAGAAGTACAGGTCCGATTGGGGTCAAACTTGGTACGCAAGTATTCCAGGATGTGTTACAGACGAAAATTAAGATGACATCATGATGACATCATTGGGTGTCATGTGACGTCGCATTAAAGTTTCAATTTTCCCCATAGGATTTGTACACGTTTTTTCAACTAATATATCTTTGGCACTTGTGTAAATCCATCGACTTCAGACTTGGCACACACAAACGACCACCACACACATATTGAAAGTAATTTTAGACACTCGAAACAGCTCTGTGTTTGTCCACAAACACATGTCTAGTTTTTTTTTTTTCTCTTTCAGACTCTTCTCCATAGGGTTTGTACACGTTTTTTGTTCGGACAATACACTTTGGCACTTTGATAAATCCGATCGACTTGAGACTTGGCCTACTCTTAGACCACCACCCACAGATGATCCTAGAAGAAATTTGTCACGATTACGTCATTCGTGGTCACGTGACATCACGTTAAAGGTGCAATTTTTCCCCATAGGATTTGTACACGTTTTTCTTCAGAATATTGAATTTGACACTTCGGTGAATCCGATCGACTTGAGACTTAAGACACACCTCGACCACCATCCCCAGAGGGGCCAGAAGAAAAATCGTCATGATGACGTCATCGTGGGTCATTTGACGTCACATTAAAGGTTGAGTTTATAAGACCCTCTATCTCTGAAAGTAAAGGTCTGATTGGGGTCAAACTTGGTATGCAAGTATTCCAGGATGTATTATAGACGAAAATTAAGATGACGTCATGACGACGTCATCATGGGCCATGTGACGTCACATTAAAGGTGCAGTTTTCCCTATAGGTTTTGTACACATTTTTCGTCAGACTATTCAATTTGACACTTTGGTAAATCCAATCGACTCGAGACTTAGTACACACCTCGACCACCATCTCTATGAGGGCCACAAGGATAATCGTCATGATGACGTCATCGTGGGTCAGGTGACTTTACTTTAAAGGTGTAGTTTTTAAGACCCTCTATCTCTGGAAGTAAAGGTCTGATTGGGGTCAAACTTGGTATGCAAGTATTCCAGGATGTGTTATAGACGGAAATTAAGATGACGTCATGACGACGTCATCGTGGGCCATGTGACGTCACGTTAAAGGTGCAGTTTTTCCCATAGGATTTGTACACGTTTTTTGCAACCAAGATATATTTGGCACTTTGATAAATCCGATCGACTTCAGATTTGCTACACACATAGACCACCACTCACATATTCAAAGTCATTTTAGACAAGCGAAACAGCTCTGTGTTTGTCCACAAACACATTTCTAGTTTTTTTTCTTTTTTTTTTTTTCCTCTTTCAGACTTTTCTCCATAGGATTTGCACACGTTTTTTCAGACAATACACTTTGACAGTTTAGTAATTCCGATCGACTTGAGACTTGGCATACATTTAGACAACCACCCAAAGACGGTCCTAGAAAAAATTCGTCGCGATTGCGTCATTCAAGGTCACGTGACTTCGCGTTAAAATTGAAATTTTTCCTATAGGTTTTGTACACGTTTTCCTTCAGACATTGACTTTGATACTTTAGTAAATCCGACCGACTTGAAACTTGGCATACCCTTAGAACACCACCCCCAGATGTTCCTAAAAGAAATTCTGCACAATTGGGCCATTCAAGGTCACGTGATGGCACGTTAAAGGTTCAAATTTCCCCCCATAGGTTTTGTACACGTTTTTCTTTAGACTATTGACTTTGACACTTTAGTAAATCCGATCGACTTGAGACTTGACACACACTTAGACCACCATCCACAGACGGTCCTAGAAGAAACTCGGCACGATTACGTCATTCAAGGTCACGGGGCGTCACATTAAAGGTTCAATTTTCCCCCATAGGTTTTGTACACGTTTTTCTTTAGACTATTGACTTTGACTCTTTAGTAAATATGATCGACTTGAGACTTGGCACACACAAAAGACCATCACACACATATTGAAAGACACTCGAAACAGCTCTGTGTTTGTCCACAAACACATGTCTAGTTTCTTTTTCAGACTTTTCTCCATAGGATTTGCACACGTTTGTTCAGACCATACACTTTGACACTTTAGTAAATCCGATTGATTTGAGACTTGGCATACATTTAGACAACCGCCCAAGGACGGTCCTAGAAGAAATTCGTCGCGATTACGTCATTCAAGGTCACGTGACTTCGCGTTAAAGGTGAAATTTTCCCCATAGGTTTTGTACACGTTTTTCTTCAGACTATTAAATTTGACACTTTGGTCAATCCGACCGACTTGAAACTTGCCATACACTCAGAACACCACCACCAGATGTTTCTGAAAGAAATTCAGCACGATTGCGTCATTCAAGGTCACGTGACGTCAAGTTAAAGGTTTAATTTGTCCCCCATAGGTTTTGTACACGTTTTTCTTTAGACTCTTGACTTTGACACTTAGTAAATCCGATCGACTTGAGACTTGGCACACACATAGACCACCATCCACAGACGGTCGTAGGAGAAATTTTGCACGATTACGTCATTCAAGGTCACGGGGTGTCACGTTAAAGGTTAAATTTTCCCCCCATAGGTTTTGTACACGTTTTTCTTTAGACTATTGACTTTGACACTTTAGTAAATCTGATCGACTTGAGACTTAGTAAATCTGATCGACACACAAAAGACCATCACACACATATTGAAAGACACTCGAAACAGCTCTGTGTTTGTCCACAAACACATGTCTAGTTTGTTTTGGTTTTTTTTTTTGTTGGGGGGGGGGGGGATTTTTGTGTGGCAAGTTTGATGGTAGGGGTGGGGTCAGGTTTTCGGGGGGGGGGAGGTACTAGGCTGGGGAAAAATTGTACCCCCTTTCGCTGTTGTTTGTGTATGTAGTATGCAAGAAAAAACAAACAATTGTTCACAGTTCTTTGCAATACAGGAATGGCAAGATATTTTATTTGTGAATGCAAACTAAAGTATTCTTGACAACTAGGCGGTCACCCGGGGTTTGTCGGTTCTCGGGTTTGTAGCTACTTCCCTGGATGGATGGGGATTGTGGATACATGTTGACCGAGTTTAAGCACGATCCGACCAACTTCAAAAAGGTGACCCCTAGATGACCTTTGACCTCGTACGCTCTAGCGAATGCAAACCGGTTCTTGCGGGGACCGAGCCGGACCCACCCACCGAGTTTGAACGCCGCACGACCCCGGGAAGGGGACGCCGTCCCCGAGTTTAAGCCCGATAGGACAAACTTTGAAAATTCGACCCTTAGACGACCTTTGACCCCGGAAGACCCGAAAAACGCTAACCCGTTTTATTTTTGCCACGCTCACCTCGCATCGAGCATTGCGATCACCGAGTTTAAGCACGATCCGACCAACTTCAAAAAGGTGACCCCTAGATGACCTTTGACCTCGTACGCTCTAGCGAATGCAAACTGGTTCTTGCGGGGACCGAGCCGGACCCACCCACCGAGTTTGAACGCCGCACGACCCCGGGAAGGGGACGAAAAAGCGCGCACAGACAGACAGACACACAGACAGACAGAGAGTAGCGTGGGACGAAAAAGCGCGCACAGACAGACAGACACACAGACAGACAGAGAGTAGCGTATTATTATATAGATATTAAATTTGGCAAAATGAAGGCAGAGTATTGT
Organism: Crossaster papposus; assembly: GCA_037893245.1. Lineage (NCBI taxonomy): Eukaryota > Metazoa > Echinodermata > Asteroidea > Velatida > Solasteridae > Crossaster > Crossaster papposus. The sequence goes on from JBAIAA010001095.1 coordinate 256,450, forward strand.
GAAGTTGAAATAAATGGTTTAGTTTATGTAAGGAAGCAGGTTGAGATAAAGGTTGAGCTGTCAAAGAATGTAAAGATATTTTAAAGACGGATAACTTTTTAGTTAAGTCACGAAGCAAATAGTGCGTAGATGGAATGAATCGGAGATTAATAAGTATTGCTATTGTTTTGTACAAGGAATCCAGTGGATAAGGCACATTGTATCGGTAAGTTGTAATAAATAATGGCTTAGAGTTAAAGTGATAGGGGGTAATAGAAGAAGTGATGATGCAGTTATTTGAAGATGCGGAATTACTTAGAGGAATAATACTGAACGTGGTTAAATAGTACAGAATTGGAAAGAAAGGAATAATAATAAGCCATTGCTATGGTGTTTTATGAAAAATTATGAAAGTGGCCAACAATAATAAATAAAAAGTATTTCACTTATTTTTACAATGTAATTTAGAGAACTGAATTAAATATTAGACATGTAAATATAAAAGTGAGAAATTAAGGCGACTAAAATAAAATCTGTAATATCGGAGAAAGTAAATGGATAAAAAAAACTGGCTATCCTTGGAAATGTTGACTTGAAACCAGGTCGGTAAATGTTTGTGTTGAGTTTCATATCAGGTCATAGACCTTTCTATCACAAGTTGACACATATATTGTGTGTAAAGCCCACCATGCCAAGGTTGGCAAACTCTGGACAGTTCAACACTGCATTTGGAAGTGTGGAATTACTCAAAGGATCAAGACTAAATGTGGCAAAATAGTGGATAATTGGATTGAAATAAATAATAATAATACATCCACAGGGTGTTTTATGTAAAATGTGGAAAACAATCACAATAATCACTATAAAACTATGGCTTTCTAAAATACTAAAAAGGTAATGAAAAAACCCAAAATTAATAGTATAAAAATAAAATAGTGTGAAATTAAGAGTAAAATGTACTTAAAATAAAACCTTGTGGTAGTGGTTAATACTGGAGAAGGGTAATGTGTGTAGATTTGATTTGGAAGGCTGAATCAATCCAGAAAGAGGATGTAAAAGGCTTGTAAGTGTAAGGTTGGGAAATTACTCGACGATGGCTTGTTGTGAAGCAGCAGAGATGTCTGGTTTGGTAGTAAGGGGAGTTGTTGGCGCGTTGTCTTCCTCGGTAAAAGTGGCATCTGGTAGTGCTGTCCAAAGAGTCAAGAAAAATATGGATAGGTAGGTAAAGATTCTATAGGGGAACGGTATAAGTAGGTTGAGATGCACTGAAAAAAGTGGACTTGTGATTGGAAACAAAATAGGTGCAAGAGGGAAAGCTAAAGAAGCTGGGGTTTTGGTGTATGCGTGGAATGTGTGTGGTAGTGTAAAGAACTGGAAAAGGTTTAGGGGTAAATTCATGATTGTACATATTGAATCAGAGCAATTCTATTATTTGATGGGCAAGATCTAGAATCTGTATAAAGCAAAACATTTAAAAGTAGAGAGATGTAGAGATACCTTTGATGTCGGTCGGACCAGCCTGCTGCAGCCAGAACAGCATCATTGTTGTGCGAGATGTCTGAAGGGAGAAGAAATACAATGTTTATTGGAACATCAGCAAAATGGTTTTAGGAAATGCACTTCGTTTTCTGAAAGGCCTACATATATTGTTTTTCTAGGGCCAACTTGGACTCAGATGTTTCTTTCTTTAAAAAAAACCACACAAAAACACATTGCGCTGGAGGGGAATCAAAGAGAATACTGTGACTGCACTTTCTGAAAGGCAGCAACTTTTCTGAAAGGCACCAACAACAGCATCTAACAACAGCAAAATGTTTACAGGAACTGAAAGGCCTACAAATATTGTTTTTTAGGGGGAAACTGTACTTAGTTTTGTCAGTCTGAACATGGAGGAATAAGATAGAGCCTCCGAGGTCTGAAGCAGTATTTCTGCAGCAGAAGTCCATTCAAAGACATTAACCCAGGCTAGGTCATAAAAGGGCCACTGGCCACAGACCCCCCCCCCCCCCCCCCCCCCCCCCCCCCCCCCCCCCCCCCCCCCCCTCCTGCTAATGGATTGACCACCTGTTATCGGAATGTCAGGACTGGGCTATGTGGCTAAGCTGTGCACTCATACCACACGTGTATGCACAGTGTATATTATATTATTATATTGGGAGTTTGTAAACTAAATCTGCAACAAAACATCTCCTACAATATATTATCGGTAAGACAAAAGCAGAAAATATACTTATACATTCCCTATTGCCTGAATCTAATTCAATCAAAGTTCTGATTCCAAGTTAAAATGTAACTAAATTACTTCTCTTTAATACTTCGACTGACCAAGTTAACGATCTAAATTATCATGGGATATAAAAAATCCATAATGTATAAAAGTAAAACGTTTCGTGTTTCAAACTAAACAATTCAGCTTGTGTTGTGGTAGTACACCCCAATCCAATGACCCAGTGTCTATGACATGCAGTTGACTATGTCTAGAACAAAACGACAGCCATAGATGTACAATAATGTCAACTCCAAAAGGAAGTTGGCCTACTTCTAGATTTAATATACACATATAGTTATTCAAAATCAAGGAATTTAGTAGTACATACCTGGAAAAGAATGGGAGGGAGAGCAATATTGGTTGTACTGTTCTGTGTTCACTAAGCTGCGACGCGTCTGAAACGGCCGTCACTGAGTGTGGTACTGCATACACGTACGTGTATGTTATTCCATTCGTTACGTTAACGCGATATCATAGACAGTAGACAGGCTCCTTTCCATACTCTGCGTCGCCGCAAACTGCACGCGGGACCGGCGCAGCCACCGCGCAATTCCGACGGGAGGCCCGTGCAAAAGACGGGCCCCCACATCCGCTACCCCACACTATACCGCGGCGGGCAAACAGGACACCAGACCCAAAATGGCGCGGCCAGATATACGGGCTCCCTCCCACCCTCCGCGCGCAAACAGGTACACGGCACACGGGGAACCGTCCACAAGATGGCGCCAACCATACCCCATCTTCAGGATTAATAGTATAGATGTGAAAGCTTGCAAACCTTGAGAGTTGTTTTTATTGTGTTGTGTGGAAAGGGCTTTAGCAGGGTGATTGGAATGAATGGTGTAACTGGTAGCTCATGCATGATCAGGGGCCGATTTCCCGGTAACACTAAGATTCGTCTTTGGAAGAGTAACTCGTCTTAACTCGCGACTCGACCTAGGATCGGTCTCACCAAAGTTAAGACACGTTCAACACTTCCATAGCAACGCTGCGGGACTCGTTTTAACTTAAGATCGGTCAGGGGGTCGTCTGATCTCATTAATGTGCATGTTAATTTGTACATCGTCTGGAAATCAGTTATGATTTCCAAAAGGAAACAGATTTAAAAAATGTTTTGTATATAAGTATAGTTTTAAAAACATGATTTAGTTAGTTACAACATTCAACTATACGCCAACAACTACGTTTTAAACGGATTGCGCGGAGTAGTTTTCTGGGGAGAGTTTTGTGTTCTGTGCACATGCGCGCGAGAAGTTGGTTTGCGCATTTCTTTTCAACAATCAAATTGGTAGTTACGATGCGTTTTTCATAAGATGGGTTTAGTGAAATCGATCTTAGGACACGTCTTAGCCAAAATTGATCTTAGAGTGGGGATTCGTACTAAGTCCTAAGATAAGTCATAAGATAAGACAAGTTTCATGAAATCGGTCTCGGTAAACTACAAGCAGCACGCAACACTTGCCAATTACTAATGACATGTATGTAGTTCATAAAGCAATTAGCTCTGTCCATGTATAAAGTATGATATTGGAACACAGTGTTTTCAGTCCGAGGCCTTTGTCAAATTGACACATCAGTTCAGTTCAAGAAAGCGAGGCTAAAAGATAAAGCACAAAGGCTGAGAAGGCCCTTAGGGACTCATCAATGAGCAAATCCAATCCAATTTGTTAAAAGGAAAGCACATTCTACATTGTATTATATAGTTATTAATTGGTGAGGGAGTTACGGTATAAGTGACATCTATTTTAACGGTCCAGTTGTTAAGAAGATACCTTTTTGTTTCACATCACTGAAAACACCCCAGGAGTAATTTCTGACCACTTCAACAAATTGCTTCTCTCATCATCAATCCACAGGCTGTGCTGTTTGAAAGAGGACCTTTGGTTGAAACAAGGGCAATACTCTAGTAGATTAATGTTCAATATTTTATCAACTTCACAAGGCATCCTACATGTACAATGTACCCTAAAAACTAAAATGTATATTTAATGATTACAATACAAATATTGGCTTCAAGCTTGAAAAGGTAAAATGACCGATAAGGATTCTCAGCCGATACAAATAATGGCAACCAAGGGGCTACATGTACAATGTATACCTCCTTTGAAATTATTCATCTTAATTGGTTCAAATGCAGTGAGACATTTCCAATTCAAGATGAAGGTGTCAAGGAAGGTTTAATATTGTCAATATGATAGAACAGCAACATGAACCGATGATGAATTTCCTTTAAAGTCATTTCCTAACTGAAATTCTATCAAATTAAATTACATAATTTGTAAATAAATCCAAATCCTACAGATACTGCTGGATTATTTTTTCTCAGATACCCCGGTACAGGTATTTTCAATCTACCAGGTACTGGAGGTGAATGACCTGGTAATGAAGCAGCCAGTATTGCTAATCTTAGGCCATGAATAAGTGCAGGTATTTGGCTGGTTGCTGGTATCATATGACATCTATTGGGACCAGAGCCTTCCCTGAATGCACTCACATTGAGTACATCACTTCCTCATGATACATGTAGGTGTTGATGCACACACTCAAGCCATCACAACCACATGTTGTCTTTAATGCAAATGGTGTTGAGCATTGCACTTGAGTTTAACACCCCCCCCCCCCTTTTTTCTAAATATTAACTGTGAAATTACCAAGCCTCCCATTATTTGCAAGTTCCATGACTGAATTCCAGTGTACAGGAAGCGAGGAGAGAAATTCAACACTCTTTTGCCCCCGGAGCGTTTACCCAAAGACGTTTATTAATATTCATAGCAACGTTCCCGTAGGCCGGTTTTCACCAAGTCTTTCCCATTTTGGCTGTCTAAACACCTTTGTTACCATATTACCCAATGGGTCAATTAAAGACGAGTTGTAATCCACTTAGGAATTGGACAATCCTTAGCAATTTGACAGGTACTTGTCTCTAAGTTTTTAACCTCACCCCCCTTGTCCAACAGAAGAAAAGGTAATCAAAGTGGAATGCTCTTGTCATGATTGTTGGTGATGGGGTTGTTAAGAGGGGACTTGATGGGGGGGGGGGGGGGGGCCTTGGTTGAGGTGAATGACTTTAAGTACAGGGTTTGTAGTGGGGTTTGTAGTGGGATGTGCAGTGGTCCTTGTCTTGTGAGTAGTGGACATCTAACTATTGCAAGTTGTATAGATACAATGAGACACTGTACCGGTAGATGATCGATCAGATCAAGAGTGTTGTCAATGTGATCTGGAGTACACTGAATCTACAGGCGTTTTCTAAAGTCCGCAGTGACTTTAACTACTTTGGGGAGTCAGGTAGGCGTAGCAGTTCTGTCCTTGCCTTCTACCGCTGTGACACGGGTTTGAATCCCGCCTGGGAGTCAGGTTGGCGCAGTGGTTCTTTCCTCGCCTTCCACCACTGTGACACGGGTTCAAATCATGCCTGGGCCAATAGGTGGATTAGGTTTTCTGTCCCTGCCTGATTGTGTGGGTTTTCCCCCAGGATATTCTTCTGGGGTTTTCCTCCCACCTCTAAAACTGTAACTTCTTCTCATTGTCTTCTCTCTACAGGTTTCTTCAGGCTTGAGAGCTACAGTGCCTAGAGCACTTTTGAGGAATCTATGGTTTCAAAAATACCAGAAAGAATGAATAATAACTTTGTTAAAAAGTTACTTGTACATGTAGATATCTGTCTTCTTGCTTTGAATTGATGTTCATCTCTTTTACTTCCTTGGACATACAATGTACATGCATGTATTTGGACAAATAAAACGACTTACATTTAAAGTACATGTACAGTATTGAGATTTTGAAGTGGCAAGGGTTGCAGTTGCAACAAGGGCTAAAACTTGGAGCTAAACGCGTTTCGACATCCATTATTGAACTTTTCTTATAGCACATAGAAGGTCCATGAGACCATTAAATAACATAACTAAAGGCCCAGTCAAACTAGGCCTGCGACCGACATTTTTTTAAATCGCGTGCAAACCGTATAAAGAGTGCGCGGCTGGTCACAGAGGTTGTGGGTGATCACAATAGCAAAATCAGTCACAGCAAGGTTGATGGTCATGTTCAAAACTTCTGACCTGCGATTCCAAATTGTAAGAGGTCGCAGACAGGTCTTGCATGGTCGTACCAACATTTGCCCATGGTTGTACCACCAGTCGCCCATGGTCGTACCAACATTTGCCCATGGTCGTACCACCAGTCGTCTATGGTCGTACCAACATTTGCCCATGGTCGTACCACCAGTTGTCTATGGTCGTACCACAAGTCGTGCATGGTCGCACCACCAGTCATGAAATAATCAACAAATTGGTCGTGCATCTGGTCGTGTCACCTGTCGAATGACCTCACAATCGATCGTGCGAGCGGTCGCTGATCGCCACCACTAGTCGCATAATTACCTACGATTGATCTTGCCATCTATCTTTTCCTATCGTTGGTGATCACACGACCACACATCGTACCACCAATCCTACGATGACCTACCGGTACCACCAGTCTTAAAGAGCAATCACAGTATGCGACCGCTAATATACTGTAGCAAACATTGGTCGTACATGTACCGTACCTCGGCCAAATTTCCACCAATTGTACGATCCAGAAATTGTATGATCCGGTGTGACTGAGGTTTAATAAGTTAGGGTACCATACATTGTACATGTACCTCGTTCACAGAATATTCCATTTATTGATAACTCTTGTATTAGATGTTTCAGTAAGATTTTGATTAATACTAATATTGACTACCGGTACCATATTTATGTTCTGCTTCATGGAAGTTCACCCGAGTTTGTGAACCGATTAGCCAAAAAAACAACTAATTAAGCAGAATTCAGTACGATGTTTGCTGTCTGCATCCACTCATTGTATCAATATTCATGTCTCCATCATTCTATTGTCAGTAGAACTGTTTAAACGAATTCTTGCTGACATCACACCAGCCAGCAACTTAGCAAGTTGAGATAATCTCTCAATCTCTCGTTATCTATTTTACCTCAGGGGAGTCAGGGTCTCCCCTTTTGTCCTACCGGTACCAGTCTGTAACTTGACAGTCAAGACCATATTGATTCAATCTTCCCTTGACTGTTCACTCTAAAGCCCCGGTCACATCTTACGGTCATGAACGTAGTTGAACGTAGTACGGTGTGACCGTAGTTGACCGTAGTAGACCCTAGTAGTCGTAGTTAAACGTAGTTAAACGTAGTTAAACGTAGTGGACCGTAGTTCTGAACGTACTTAGACCTTGAGGAAAGCCATGATTTGGCCGTAGTTAGCCCAAAGGTTTTCAACATGTTGAAAATATTTATACGGTCACCTTGAATACCTATACCGTACTGTGAGCCTAGTATATACGTAGTTAACCCTAGTTGACCCTAGTTGACCCTAGTTGACCCTACTTGACCGTAGTGTGGACCGTAGTTGACCGTAGTTGACCGTAGTAACCACGACACTACGGTCGAAGTACGGTCAACTACGGTCGAACTGCGTTTGAAGTACGTTCACAGTACGGTCACACTACGGTTAAGTACGACAAGCAGGGTTAACTAGGGTGAAGTAGGGTGAAGTAAGGTTGAATTTAGGAGTTCCTGGACGATATAAAAGGGGGCCAGCATGCCACATGGTCCCTGCAGTCTGTCTAACCTTTTCTGGAGGACATACGTCTTGTCTGCTCATGCTTCAATTCTACTTCTTCAACTCCATACAAACACAATGGGTGACAGAGTCAGGATGGCCAAGTACTTGGGTCAGGTCGACATGGAACTTGCTGGTCTGGCAAGAGACCTTGTGGAGTTGGAGGAGCTAGAGGAACAGGAAAGGAGGGAGGAAATAAGACAAAGAAGATGGTGGACCAGGGACTGGCTGCTGCGTAGACCCCTCCACGGCCAGTATGAGGCTCTGATGACAGAGCTTCAACTGGAGGACCCACATGCCTTCCATCAGTTCATGCGTGTACATGTGGCCACCTTCCATGACATCCTGTCCAGGATAGAGAGGAGGATCACCAAACAGACCACCTATTTCAGGCGACCCGTCTCTCCTGGGCTAAAGCTGGCGCTCACACTCAGGTACCTGGCCACTGGGAACTACTACCGAGACATGAGGTTCGGCTTCAGGGTGGCCCACAACACCATATCAGGCCTCATTGTTGATGTGTGTCAGGCTCTGGTTGAGGTCCTGGAACCAGAGTTTGTCAAACTTCCCACAGAAGCTGAAGAGTGGCAGCAGGTGGCTCGGGCCTTTCAGCAGAAGTGGCAGTTCCCGCACACCCTTGGTGCTCTGGATGGGAAGCACATCCGGATCAAGAAGCCACCCCACTCAGGGTCTACCTACCACAACTACAAGGGGTTTGACTCCATTGTACTGATGGCCTTGGTGGATGCCCAATACCGCTTTATGTGGACACAGATTGGAGACGTGGGTTCCAGCTCGGATGGCCAGATCTGGAACCATTGCGACCTCCACCAAGCTCTGCAGGATGGTGTCCTTGGTGTCCCAGATGCAGACCCGCTACCAGGGGATGATCTGAACACCCCGTACTACATCATAGGGGATGACGCGTTCGCCATGAGGACCTGGCTGATGAAACCCTTTCCTCGGCGCGGTTTGGACCACGGCCAGCAGGTCTTCAACTACCGGCTGTCCAGAGCCCGTCGTGTGGTGGAGAATGTCTTTGGCATCCTTGCCAACCGTTTCCGCTGTCTCCTCTCCACCCTCCAGGTCCATGTGGATACTGCAGCACTCGTAGTGAGATCGTGTGTCGTCCTGCACAACTACCTGAGGGTGAGGAACCCTGCTGCAGACCAGCATCTTGTGGACCAGGAGGATGCTCAGCACAACCTCGTCGATGGTGCCTGGCGGGCCAATGCCAACCTGTTGGACCTCACCCAACCACAGTGTGGGAACCGCGACAGCAGGGAAGCAAAGAGGCAGAGGCTGTACCTCAAGCACTACCTGACGTCACCAGCTGGCTCGGTTCCATGGCAGGACCAGCGTCTCCAATAATGAGCAGGGTCACCCAAACTCAGGTCTCCCAAAATCAGTTGGTTGAGCCCCCCCCCCCCCCCCCCCCCCCCCCCCCCCCCCCCACCAAACCCACCAAATTACCAGGGGCACACAAACTCATGTCATGATTTTAACCCCCCCCCCTGCCCTACTTAAAATCAGGAGACCCCCACCCATTTATGAACCCGTTCATGTCTCTTTCATTTAATGATTATAATTTAACAGTTATAATTTGTTATGATCTTATTTATTATCTATTTCTCATTTGTTTTGATAATTTTACACACTTTTAATCCTTTAAATTGTTCGGTTTTTGTTTTATTAATTTATAATTTTATGTTCACGGCCCCGTGGAAGACCACATTATATGTGAACGAGCTACCCTGATAAAAGATCAGATAATAAATAAATAAATAAATAAACTCATTCTTTGGATTGAGTTTGGGTGCCCTGGGCCAATTTATTAAACATTACAATTTGTTTTATTTCAAAATTAAACATTAAATGTTTAAGACAAATAAAGGACAAACAAACATTTCACATTTATAGCATCATAGAGTTGCTTTATTCTTTTGGGAGGATGTGGTGGGCCTAGGGCCGGGCGTAAAGCCGGGTGAATGTCGTATCCTTAAAAGGACCGTTCCCCACTTCCCCACCACCTTACTCATGTAAAGTGGCGAAGAAGTCAATCCCACCAGCGGGTACACTGCTGGGACGCTGCTGGTCTGCCTGCTGCTGGTCTGGCTGCTGTTGGTGCTGCTGCTGCGACTGGTACTGGCGCTGCCAGTTAGCGATGAAGCCCCCTGGGCACTGCTGCTGCTGTTGTGTGGCTGCGGCTGATGCAATCCCAAAGTCGCCAATGGTGTGGTGGATGGTGGCACCGGGCGGCATCTGCGGCAGTGGCGGCGGGCGTGGTGCGGCCTGGGCGACTGCTGCGACCTGAGTCCTGGCACGGGACTCTCGCTTGTACTTCACAAGTAGAGCGGTCACCTCCACCTGCAGGCCCTCAAAAGCCTCCTCATCCATCTCGGCTGCCGAGAGGCCTACCATGCGGCCAAAAGCCGCTCGAGGACTGTCCTCCTTAAATGACACATAAAGGAAAAACATATTAAAATATATAACAATTTGAATTTAAATGAAATTGCAACTGGTGTGACAAAAACAATTTGGAACAAGTTTTGGACAAACACCATTTGCATCTGCAACCGCATTGCGGCTGGTGTGACAAAAACTATTGTATAATAAAATATTATATGTTTGTCCACAAAAGTCTTTTGGATACAATTAGTGGAGAAGCATGTTATGTTTCATCAAAATAGTTTTTTTACCTGTTGGGCAATCTGGGCCGTCTGCTGCTGATTGGCCGCCAACCTCTTCTCTGTCTTCTCAAGAAGGATGTCAGAAGGCTTCCTCTTCCTATAGGCGGAGCTGGTGGTCCTCTGGCTGGCAGTAGAGGCAGGCTCCTCAATCTGCGTGCCCGTGGGGGAGGTGGTCTGCTCCTGGTCGGAGTCTGACTCCGTCTCCCGTGGCGGTGTGCCCTCAGCTGCAGGTAGGTCGAATCTCTCAGGATGCTTCCTGCGAAGCTGCCCCAAGAGCTGAAAGTAGAAAAGAGCAGAAATATTCATGCATTAATACATTTTCAACATTCAACATTAACAATTTTCTTTGTGATTAAGTTATTTAGTCAATCATTAATTCAGTGTGTCAGTCAGTCAGTCAGTCAGTCGGTCAGAAATAAGTCGGTCGGTCGGTCGGTCGGTCACTCACTCACTCACTCACTCACTCACTCACTCACTCACTCACTCACTCACTCACTCACTCACTCACTCACTCACTCACTCACTCACTCACTCACTCACTCACTCATTATACTTACATCAACACCGCCCCTGCTGGGCACCCTGTAGACATGGGCGCCCAGGAACGCCAGGCGTTCCTTCAAACGCTGTTCACGAGCGGTCAACCGCTTGACCCCCTGGCCAGAGACGCTACGGGTCACCTTTCCATAGGCCGACCTTTGGCTCGTCCACCATGTCATCACACGGGCCCCCTTAGCAATGGAACCTAACAAATATGAAACAAGAAATATGTGTTAATACATGTTTTCACAATATATAAACGAGTGCAGCACCTGAAAATACAGTTTGGTATTATGTTTGTGAATTTCAGTAATTTTATCTTGCTAATAGCAATATAAATTAACCACATTTGCTACTCACCATCATACTCAGTGGCCTTCAGTGACTCTGCCAAAGACTCCCAAAGAGCCAACTTCTGCCCTGTTTTGAGGAAATCAGGGTGGCCTTTGTTGTAAAGCTCCTGGTGAGCCTCAACATAGTCAAACACAGTTGACTCCTGCTCAATGGTCAGCTTCAAAGCAGGTGTCTTTTTCTTGGGTAGAACAGGGACAAGACCCCGCTTCTCCCGTTGAGGTGCATCAAGCCTCAGGGGTTCAGGGTCCTGAGCCCTCTCTGGCACCCTCTCTGGCTCCCCAACCGTCTCCTGGACAGTAGTAACAGCAGCAGCAGCAGCACTCTTACGTGGTGCTCTCTTCTTCCTCGTTGCAGGCATGTCAGTAGTATAGAAAAGGAGAAAACAAAAAGAGACAAGTTCAGATAAAAAAACAGCAGTCTTGTCTCTCTGACTTTTCAAAGCGCAATGGCTGTCCCCACGCCGTGGCCGACCCGCACTACGCAGACACGGTCGCGAGCTTTTATCGTAGTACAACGTAGTTGACCCTAGTTGACCATAGTTGCACGCAGTTCACACGTAGCTCGACCGCAGTTCAACGTAGTTGACCGTATTAAGACGTAGTTCAACCCTAGTTAACCGTAGCCGATTTGACCGCAGTTCAACGTAGTTCAACGTAGTTGACAGTAGTTGCACGTACTTCACCCTACTTAACCGTTCTTTATATTTGCTCTTTTGCCAATTTTGAACCTACTTCGACCCTACTTCACCCTACTTCACCCTAGTTGACCGTAGTTGCACTACGGTCTACTACGGTCAAATGAACTACGTTCAACTACGTTCATGACCGTAAGATGTGACCACCGCATAAGATGGGTTGTCGGTTCATGCCATCGGTTAATGCCGCGCTGAGCCAAGGCAGGTCTACGCTCTATGGGTTATTGACCTGCACGGCAAATTGTCCTGAAAGCCTCCAAGATGCAATTAATCAATGATATGAAATTTAGCCTCAGGGAATCCTAAGATGAGGGGGTCTGGTAAAAAAAATGATGACATGGAAATGTATGCAAAGAGACAGTTACTTTATTATGGGAGGAAGCCCCAAGGGAGTTGGGAGGAGGTGAAAAATCGATATTGAGAAATTAAAGACTGTAGGCGATATGTGAGCAATAGCGAAGAATGAATTCCGGTGTGAGATTTGTATCATCGGTGATAGGGATGGGGGTGAGGGTGAGGGGGGGGGGGGGGGGGTGTGAAGTGATGAAGGCAATATGTATAGTGGGTAGCAATTCAACACATGAATGGTAATGGTGTGATTTCAAGCAGTAATCATTTGATTTATGTTTTAAAGGCACGTTAACTGAATGATATACTGTTGAGTCACTACATGTATATTATAACATCACTAAATTGTATTTTATAAAGTTATGGCAACACATATTCCGTTACTGAGGTATTTCCTTTTAACTAGTTTGCGCCGAGATTATTTTAACATCATCGAGTCGACGCGCGGGATTATTTTTAACAAAACTCGATCCGAAGCAGGTTCAGGCCGCCAGTACCGGAAAGCACACCCACGCATTTCCAGCCTTGCTCGCTGCTGACAGACATTTCCAGCCTTGCTCGCGGCGTGTTTATGCATCATCCGTTTTGAATCTGGGGAAAACTTTGCGTTTATATTCATCATCCGGCGCGAACAGGTTAACAAAACCAAAAACCATTTAAACCTGCCATTCTATTGTTATCTACTGAACAACTTTGTTATAAACCCTTACACTGTATACCACTTGGCACCATACCGGTACATGCGGTGCAACACATATCTGTCATATCATTCTCACAATCTAAAGACATACATTTGTGTACCACATTACTCCTTAAATAAATCAAGTGACCCTTTGGTCATTTTCCAAACCCCAGCTTCGTCTCAGTCTTTGGCTTCGTTTTATGATACACAGGGCATTGTTACAACATTGTTACATTAATACATTTTACTAGCCATCGTTACAACACTAGTATACAATGTACACATACGAAATAAATACGTTTGTGATGCAGGTTCGCACTTTGTTTACACATCGACGCAACGCCAGTGTTGAACGCAACACCAGCCTTTGTGCTACGCGTGTAATGTTTTGACACGTGTATTGTGCGATCATTTTAAACTACACATTCGGCCGGTTGTTCTACACTGATTAAATTCGAAAATCTTCCATACCCTCGAGCTGTCAGCCCGTAACAGCATGAAAAAATAATTTCTCAGGGAGCTTACAGTCATTAACCAGTCCGCGACGGATGACGTATGTATACGCAAAGTTTTCCCCAGATTCAAAACAGATGACGCATAAACATGTCAGGAGTAAGGTTAAAAAGTCTGTCAGCAGCGAGCAAGGCCAGAAATGCGTGAGTGTGCTTCCCGGTACCATCGGCATGAACCCGCCTCGGATCGAGTTTCGTTAAAAATGATCTCGCGCCTCGGTCTGGTGATGTTAAAATAATCCCTGCGCGAACTGGTTAACAGTAGGTTACACCATTTGCAGATATCAACAAATTGTACTACCGAATTATTAAAAAATATCTTACTTATACATGTGTAGGCATCCAGCAAAATGATTTTGCGGGGAAAAACAAGAACAACATAAGAACCACTGCCCGACGCCATTTGAAAACGAACGCCGTTTTTCTTGCTTTCTTCGGCATCCATGATTGTAAAACTTTGGACAGGTCAGTTAAATGATATTTACTATAAAATACAACCCCCCAAATCCACCCATTCACCTTTCAAGCAATTACCATTGGTGTATCCTACCGTACCTTTAATCCTAATGTCAACTAATACTACAAATTACTACTGGAGTATTAAAGGTAGGATACACACCATTGGTAATTGCTTGAATTATCATGAATGGGTGGATTTGGAGGGTTGTATTTTATAGTAAATATCATTTAACTGACCTTTCTGAAGTTTTACAATCATGGATGCCAAGGAAGCCACGAAAAACCACATTTGTTTTCAACCGGCGTCGGGCAGATATTCTTATGTTATTCTTGTTGTTTTCGCGATCGCCGTCCGGAATAATTAAAGGATATCTAGCGCAATCATTTTGCTGGATGCCTAGAATCATTAATTACTTTAAAATAAGTAAGATATTTCTTAATAATTTGGTAGTAAATATTTTCAATATCTGCAAATGGTGTATCCTACCTTTAACTGCGGTATGCATGTATGTGTATCACTAGTACTACACTGTCCTATGACATTTTAGTAGTACACGTATTTTGTAGAGTTAATATATAAGTTTGTGAACACTAATTTGGTTGGTTACTTTTTTGACAAAAGGTACATGTACCGTATACACATGTACTGTTCTTTTAAGTTCAGCCTGTGTACATAATCAGGAATCGCAAATAGCATCACAACTAACTTTTGACATGCTACACTGCCACTTCATCATTGTATTTGGATTGACAAACTACAAGATCACAACATGTTTCAACATGTCCGAAAAAATAGGCCAAAATCAGAAAAAAAGATGAACATGGAGTGAGGAAGAGGTGGAGGCTGTGTTAGCTATTGTTGGAACTGAAGAAAATAATAAACGAAGTCCAAAAATGCTAGTGGTCCCGGTAGTTGGTTCAAAATTTAAACCTTATATTATTTTTACATTCACAGAATTAAAAATTTGTCAGGTTAGTTGTCTCGCACCTTTCTTTAAGTTTTGATAACTTTTGCTGCACTTCAAACAAATGGTGCAGGCCTACTATAATGTTAACCTATAAGTGTTGATACATTGGTGTAAGACTTCTCTACAAATAATGCAGGGTTAGATTCAACCAAGATTAGGCACTATACAGGGTCAGTGCCATGTTAAAATGTTGTAGGGTAAAAAGGTCAGTCTAGTTTACATGTGTTGAACCTGTGTACATTTGTACAACACACATATTTAATCAAGCTGGCTTAGCACTAGATGTTAGCTCCTTGTGTTTTTCTCACAGCTCTTTTGCTATCCATTACAGATTTGAAGGCTTGCCTAATACCGTATATTATGTATGGTACATCATAGAGCAAGGAACAGGGTACAGGTATGTACTGCGTGATGTGATATGGGATATTTGCCTGCAACATGTACTTGTGTGTACAATGGCAATGTTGGCCTTTATAATGTAGAGAGCCCTGTACTATAAACCACCAATGGACTGCAGGAATCCTGCTCAACTTAAGCCGCGTTCGCATTGGACTTAATACGTGATTGTCAAAGTTCACGGTGGTTATTCTTAGGAGCGTCCGCACTTGGATTACCCGGCTCATAGAGAGTACCAGGCCAGAGTGACATGTCAGAATCTAATAAGGTTGCCTACCCCTGACCTCTGACACCGTGTGCACCGGATGTGGTTTTGTAAAAAGCGTGCACTTAATTTAACAGAAAACTGCAGAAATACGGCTCAAAACTCGCTCGAAAGTGTGCATTCGATCAAGTCACAGTACATGCGTATCATATTGCAAGTACTACTATCGTAATATGCCAGCATTATAGCTAGCTATTTTAGTGCGCAAAACCATAGAGGATATGCATTTGTGTGACAGCCAGGTTATCAGGGATGCTGAAACAGCCTCGCCCTGTAGAAGTACCGCCACAACGTGTAAACTTCTTTGTCTCAAGGTAAATGTAACTGCGCACTTTGTCGCAATGTGTGACATTTTGCCAATTAGTATTTCACAGAGAACAAAACGTTACGTCGCAGTATAAAAGTCCAATACAGTGTAAAATTACACAAAGGAATGTCACAGTAAGTTACTGCGAGGCTGCGTAAGAAATAGTCCGATGGGACTAACATGGCTTTTGCTTGTGATTTCTTTGTTTGTAATACCGTTCTCCTAGACTACATAAGGGTGCTGTAACAAAGTCATTTCCTGGGCACCAACCAGCCTATTGTACATTTCTTTGCTCGTCTCATTATTAGATGATTTGAATTGAGTAAATATTGCCAAACCCTTGTAAGCATGGCATTGGACATGTGTAGCAGGTGATTGCAGGTCCTTCGCAGTTCAAAGCAAAAACGTTTTCAGTTCATATTTCTTCATTAATTCATTCATTTCCTGCCATTACTCACTATGAAGACACCTCATAGGAATCCTCAATAGACCGACCTCCCTGATGTACTTTTTATTACAACCTCAGGATATTTACTCTCTCTGTACGTACCTCCCACCAATGTCAACAAGCTAGTGGGACAGATATTGCACCACAGATATCATACCGGTACACTGCAGTCACTATTGTGGAAAATCAAGTTGTGTTGAGCTGAACAATCATTGTGCACTTACCTGTAAAATGTATACCATGCACATTGTAAACCTGCATCCATTCATGCAAGGGTGCATTACAGATTGGATGAAGACACAATGTAGATAAGATTTATGTATGCTATGAATATTCCCCAATATTTTAAATGTGTTGAAAACTAGTTCCTTGTACTTTCAACCTGTGAAGGCTTTCCACATTTACTTCTACATGTCTTTCTGAATCCTGTAGAATCCCCTAATAGGCTATATTACCAAGCGATTGAAGCTACTGAATCATGTGATGCCATGTAAAATAAAGGTGTCATTTCTACCGTTTGTTCCCAGTAAATAGCATTGTTTCAGCACTATCAATCATTTTAACGAACTGACACTCACGCGCATCTGCGTCTCAGTTCGTGAAACCGCGTACTCAGTCAATTTCAGCTTTACCAACTGATACCCAAATGTGCGCAAGCACATCCGACAATGGTTCGCAAGAGTATAATTTTTGTTTTCACGAACTGACACCCAAGCGAGTGGTGTAAATAGAAACATTGAACACTTTTAAACTTGTGAAATTAACTGTTTTAGTTTGTGAAAACGAAAAATGTGACAATTGCGCATTGCAGAACCGGGTATCAGTTTATGAAAACTAAATGCGATAGAGCATGTAGGTTCAGCTACATGTACTTGACTTTTAGAGAAACCAAACTTCCTTGACCATCGATTAGGAGCTTCAACGTGTAAAGCGAGTAGTTTTCTTGAAATACTTTGTTTTGATTTTGATGCTGTTCTTTTTACTGAAAGGTAGGTAAAAACGTTTAAATAATAATTTTTTTTCAATTTAATATAAAAAATATACCGGTATATTGTTCTCGTTCACGTGCTAGTTTTTCTAAAAGTGTAAACCACCTGCAGTGTACATGTAAGGCAGTTGTCAATATAAGTCCGCACACGTCCGCACACCTACATATGGATGTCAAAAAGTGGCCATCTGCTTTAATCTGCTATCAGAATGGCAAAAAAGCAGATTGAACGTTTTTGTAATTTGTTTACTTTGCTGCTTTTCTGCTACCGGAAAAGTAGATTTTACTTTTACATTGCTGACGGACGAAAAGTGGGCAACTGGACAACTGGTTGATTGAGTATAAGAAAATCCGATTGAACATTTTCGACTTTACCATTTTCCCCTTTGCTGCCACCTGAAAATCAGATTTTTCACAGGCAGCCGAAAAGTGGTCATCAGCGTTTCTGCTTACAGAGGACAATGAATGTTTTGGTTACGAATTGTTTTTGACCGGCAGCATTTTAGAGGCTCTTGTACCAAGTAGTAGTATGTTAGGACGATTGCAGAGTCTGGGTACCTCCATAATCAAGTTTTGAACTGATTCGCGAAGGGCTGGCTGCGCCAAACAAGCACAGAGTCAACTTGGACAGGGCACTGGGCGCACCGCAGCTATAGTGTGCATGCCCGGACCACACGCATCAGTCTGCTGTTCTTTTATTATTATCAAAAGGCCTGTGATTAATTCTACAAAATTAACAGATAATTATGAAATATAAAAAAGTGCTGCCAACTCTGTGTGTTTGTTTGTTTTTTTGTTAAAATGCAAAATACACATACACAATAATGTCATAATTGAGCGAATTGTGTGTGTTGCACGTTTTTATTGTTGCACGTTTTTAAACAAACAAAAATGAAATGTAAGAAAAATTTAATTTGATTTAAAGTGGGTACGAGAGCTTCAAAATGCTGCCAGTCAAAAATGGAACTTAACCAAAACATTCATTGTCCTCTGAAAGCAGAAACGCTGATGGCCACTTTTTGGCCGCCTGTGTAAATCTGCTTTTTAGGTGGCAGAAAATGGAAAGTGAAATACATTCAATCAAATTTTCTGCTACTCAATCAAAAGACAACCAGTTGTCCACTTTTCGTCCGCCAGCAAAAGTAAAATCTACTTTTCTGGTAGCAGAACAGTAGAAAAAATGTATTTTACAAAAACGTTAAATCTGCTTATCTGCCATTCTAAAAGCAGAAAAGCAGATGGCCACTTTTGGTCCTCCATACACACCAACATGTAGTCCAGATTATGGGCGTGTGTTTTTTTTGTGTCCTGGGCGTGTGGTTTTTTTTGGTCCGAGGCCCGGTTTATAAGTGGTCCGTTAGGGCGCCCTCTCCAACAAACGCTCGCCTGGAGAAAAAAAGCGAGTCTGACGGGCTGGCTGAGTATGTGCATGCTCGGGCGCAACGTCGTGTGCGCGCGTCAAATCGCACGAAAACAGTCCAGGAAGTGGACTAACCAACATGCAGTACAGGAATTTTGGGGTCAATCACGTTGCAACTTGTACAGTCAGGTTAAATTGTTTTTCTGCTTTTGTTTGTAAAATTAAGTTTTAATTTATCCTCCATATTTATGGCCGTTTCATGTTTCAGATCTTCATAAAAACAAAGTATTATATGTGACCTGTTCCCACGAAACCCGGACAAAGTCGCACAATGTGTTTTGTCACAATGTACTCCTGAAGTCATTTCGGGATGGATTTTACCATTTTGAGGTTTTAGGTTAAATTCCTAAGTCACTCACTATTAATCTACAATCTCCTCAAATTTGGACAAAATCGGTCTACCAGAAGTGTGTTTTTTGTCAATTTTGTGAAACATTTGTGTATAGAAATAATACGCTTTTCTAAACTTCAAAGCTGTTTATCTCATAATTAGGTTGTCAGGGTTTTATCACTAAATCCAGACCCCAGGGAAGATAGGGTGGGGGTACATATGTAAATGATACATCATTTTAAAGCTGAGAACCTAGAGAATTTGAAAAAAGCAAAATCTGAAAAACTAAAAAGTCGACTTTGTCCGGGTTTCGTTGGAACAGGTCACATAGAAAACAAAATCAATCACATGTACAATTTCTATTGCCAGCGACTCTTAGGTTCAATCGAGACCTTTGTGCGTGAGACTTACACGGTCTATTGTGCATTGCAGTACCGGGTGTCAGTTTGTACAAATAAAAATTACTTGATTCTGTAAAATATGCACGTTTTGCTATATTATTAAACAACATCAAGCATACATTTTGTGTACCAATGTGTTTTTCTGTAGGTATCATGTCAGACAGGGTACAGTGAGAGCAACCGGTACCTGTACAGGGTACAGTGAGAGCTACCGGTACCTGTAGATATAGGGTACATGCAGTGAATTACCTGTGCATGTACACATGTATGTACAGTGAAAGCTACTGGTACCTGTACACGTGTACAGTAGGTACAGAGCTAGCAGTGAGAGCTACCGGTACCTAGTACAGTAGGTACAGGGTACAGTGAGAGCTACCGGTACCTGTAGGTACCTACAGGGTACAGCACTGAGAGCTACCTGTACTGGTACCTGTATGTACAGGGTACAGTGAGAGCTACCGGTACCTGTACATGTAGGTAGAGTGAGAGCTACATGTACTCGTACCTGTAGGTACAAGGTACAATGAGAGCTACCGGTACCAGTACCTGTACATAGGAAATTTCACATTGAATAACTATTGATGTTAAAAATCAAACCATCCCATTTCTTACAATATGATAAAGCTAAATATGCATTTGTAGTGTACTAAGTGAAATATAAACACTAATTGTTGTTAAGTAACGGTAATAGAAACCCTCTTGCCTGGATACATGTAGCATACAGGTAAATTCCCCAGCATGCATTGTGAAATAGAAACAGAATGTCTGGTTGAGACTGACAGAGAGCTTTCCAAGTGACAATGAATTGTCCAAGTAAAAACTGAAGCTAAACTATCTACTTCAGGCTGTCAAGGTGTGTCATTTCAATTTCATCCATTCAATTGGACATTTAATACAGCCACTGCTTCCCATGAGCAAGCATTCTTCATTCTCTGCAGGTCCCTTTTTTCTGTTCTTGTTCTATTGATCAGGGGTCCTTAGCATCCAGAGAAAAGTGCATGGAATCTATATATTGTATTTGAATAAAGGTTTGTTAAATGGCTGGGTGCAGCACAACTCTGATTGGCTTGTCTCTTTATTACAAGAGATGTGTGCACTTTTTATCTTGCAAGGGCTGAAGTAAAAAAGGTCACGTATCTACGGTAACAAGATAAACAGAGCATGCTCAGAAGCGTTGACAACCGTGAAAATTAAAGAGGTGGTATTGTACTAAAGTGCAGTGTGCTTCTAATTGGCATTGTATTGCAGTTTGATCGGACCAAGTCCAGAAGATTTCATTTTACAGTCGTCGTTTTTAAAAACTAGATGTCTAATAATGTGCGGTGATTTAGCACTTTATCACCAACGGTCTCAAAGCGCTTCACATTATTACCTCGGTCATCAGGCCCATGAAACATTCCAAATACCATCTCAGCTCTCTGGGTAGTATAGAGCTCAATACTGCCATTTTAGACCAAAACAGCTAAATCAACCACAATAACCATCTCTGTCCTCACAGGTACCTACATACATGTACATCGCGCCTGTCATTGGGCCCATGAAACATTCCAAATACCATCTCAGCTCCCTGGGAAGTATACAGCTCAATGGTGCCATTTTAGCACAAAACAGCTAAATCAACCACAATAACCATCTCTGCCCTCACAGGTACCTACATACCAGTACATGTACATCACGCCTGTCATTGGGCCCATGAAACATTCCAAATACCATCTTACCTCCCTGAGAAGTATACAGCTCAATACTGCCATTTTAGCACAAAACAGCTAAATCAACCACAATAACCATCTCTGCCCTCACAGGTACTTACAGTACTTGGTACCCAAGGTTGGTTTTCTCCTGAAAACATTCTCTTGGTACCAGTATCTTGGCTAGGAGGTCACGGGGAGGTGTTGGCTTCTAAGTCACAATGTGTTTGTAATAGTTGTCTCCAGTCAGTCCGCAGTGCACGCGTTAATGAGGTCAAATCCCGAAGTTTCTTTGCACGGCCTACGTCACGAATCGGCCGCGAGATTTGCACGCGTTTTTGCGGGAGTTCGACCGATCTCATAAAACGAACTACACGTTCTAAAAGAAGCAGTGGGCTTCCAAGATGGCGTGGTAAGTAGACGGTGCATGTTTTTCCGAGTCGGATGATATAAAATTTGTCAAGTTTTAGAAGTTTTTTTGCTGTGTTTTTTTACTTGTAAGTCAAGGTATGATTTTGTAGACGGTTTGAGTTGTGATTTTTTTTGCTGCGCCCTGACCCAGCTAGAAAATATTAGAGAAAAAGACCACTGCAAATCGATAGGAAAAGCGATGATCTTTCGTATGGTACAAAGTTTAGCTTGTGGCGACATCGAGTTTTGTTTTCTTGAGCCACTTATTCCGAGCGAGATTTCGCTTTTTTCGGCGGATTTTAAAGGGGGTTTCCACATTTGCGCATGCGCTATGCATATGTACATGTACGTGTACGTTTACACATGTACATGTGTATGCCCCATACATTTGAAAAATTAATACATTTCATCATAAAAAAAATATTATTTGTCTGGAGTGGAAATGTAAATGTTGTGTTTTATTGTTCAGTCTTCAGATTTATTGGCTAGTTATGGCTAGTTATGTAGATTAGCGGGTACATTTAATGATTTATGAACATGCACAAGTACATGATCATGCATGCAAAATTTGAAAGACAGTTATGGTTATACTATGCCTAGTAGGACTACTATTAATTACTATAAATGTATACACCATATAGCCCTAGGCCTTCATGTACATGTATTTATGAAACAGGCAGACATGACAAATTGTTGTGTACATGATTTATTTAAAGGTTAGGCCAATGCACTTACATGTACCTTCCTTTTTTTCTGTTATTGTTTCATACATGTAGGTCATGCCGTCCACCACCATGGCCTATTCCACCACGGCCACCAACACCAATTTTTAAGCCCACTCGTGCAGTAAAGGCACTAATTATTGGAGCTTCCTTGAGCAAATATTTAGCCGAGAATGTCTCGTCACCATTGGTTGAGGTCGAAGTGATCACTCATCGCGGAGCAACAATATCCAGTCTGAGGAAGTTTTTACAACAGCACCGAGACAACTTCAAAGATGCTCCTGATATTGTTGCTGTCCATGTTGGGACCAATGACCTCCCTTTTGGATTTTTGCACAGCAACATTGGACAGTTTCGTGACCTGATTGCTGCATTGCATGACGTTTTTCCAACATCAAAGTTGGCAGTCAGTGCAATACTTCCCCGCAAGGACAATGACGGTCTTGATATTCCACGTTTTTACCACAACATCAAGTTTGGTAATGTCTGTGCCGAGCTGCACTGTCAATTCTTTGACATTGGTGAAGAGCTACGGGACTGGCACTTTGCTAGAGATGGCCTGCACCTCAATTGGGATGGCAACTCTCTTTTTGGTGAAATATTTCAAGCCCATCTTGAGAGATTGTCCAGGAATCTGCTATCTTCATGTACGTCACGGTAGGCCGGGCCCGTTTCTACCCCTTCCTCTGCAATGTTTAATTTAAACTACCTCAATGTTGATGTGTTTTATGCATTTTTTCAGCTTGCATAACATAAAGAGTAAATAAAACACGTTTAAGTTTCTTGTATTCAGCGTCTGTTTGGAATGTTACTTTTTTGTTACTAGGGAAAGTATCGGAAAATAATTTCAATCACAAACTACCCTCCATTGCACAGTTCTAACCACCCAGTAAATCAAGTAATGGTGTATCATTTTCAATTAAATTCAATTCAAGAAAATTTATTTCCATTTGTCGCAAAATGAAAAAAAAAAAAATTCTGTGAAAACTTTTCATTTTCAATTTAATTCAATTCAAGAACATTTATTTCCATTTATAGCAAAGAAAATATAAAACAAAATCATTCTGTGAAAATGAATTGAAAAGCTCCATGTCAAAACTAATATTGTAACATTTTATTTGGATTGAAACCAACAAGAATATTGGAACGAAACTTATTGTACCATATAGCATAAAGCACAACCAAATCTGTGTCCGAAATCTGGGCCGCGCCGGCTTGTTTACAAGTACATCCGGGTATGCGCAATACTCGCCATCCACCAATCACAAGCCTAGAAATCCATGTGCAAAGATGGTGGTTGTACCGTTTCAGTCTGCCGGTAGTTTGTGGCGAAAACCTTGCGCCCTGACCCAGCTAGACAAAATTGTGAGTATAAAGGTATATTTTTATGTAGAATATGAAGTAACCTGTTTGTCTAGTGAAAATTTGGGCTGTGGGCACACACAAAAAAGAGAGATTTTAACGTATTTTCTATCTCGATTATTTTCTTTTCTGAACCAAAATTCGTCCTAAAATTTCTCATTTTAATCGATACAAAATCTTATTCAAACTTTAACAGTTTGAAAGATATACTCTTTATCTGTGATTTTATATCGACAAAGTGATCATACATGCCAAAAAAGCCGAGTATTTTCCCACATTCCACAGGCTATTCCAGCTCATTAAATATGCAAGGCGAGGTCACGCACGGGAATTTATGAATACGTTGCAAAGAAAAGGAAGCACTTTCGCGTGCACTGCGGATAGACTGTCTCCGAAGGTTTGTACAAAGTCAATAATGTGTTGAGGTGATCTTAAAAATTAAAGCAAATAAACCATTCACATTAATTGACATAAAACAGTCTCAGGAAACTACCTGTGAGATAGAAGAGTTCTGATTGGATAGAAGTGTAGACTATGCTCTACCCCTATTCTTGCATTCAATGATTCAAGTAAACAGCCACAAGCTGCAAGAGCTTACAGGCTAGATGTGATTGGTCTCAAGTTAAACAAATGAGAGACTGTTTTAGGTCCTTCCCATTCCTTTGCTTTTTAGAGATCCCCATCCACAATGTAATCTGGTTATGCTTTGTATGGTTTGCCTCTTGTTATGTGGAAAATAAAGTAAGATTGAATGAAAAAAAAAGTTTGGTGCAATCAATCCAAACAGTGTACATTATGTTGTTAAGTTTTCTCATGTACCAATTTCATTTCAAACATTAGGTAAATGTATGTATAACTGTTTTGCCATGTATATTAATTCTTTGTTCCTCCATTTTTTGCCAATAACCATAATGTTGATGATTTGTTGTTGTTGATGTTTTTGTTTATATTTATATTTTAAATTTGTATTGATTTATTTTTGGGAGGGGGGGGGGGGGTAATTTCTATTTAATTTGGTATCTTAACAACTACATGTACTACTGTAGTATTTAAGGTTCATCCAATACAATCCATTGTCAAAGAATCACGACAAGAAAAAGATTTTGGGTGATAATCTTGTTAATTATAGTTTTAAGGATTATCATTTACCTTTAATACAATTGTTGGACAGTATACATGTTTTTCTGATTTGAACAGCTTTTACATATATGTGTACAATTATCTTTCCACACTGATCCATTTTTGTACTTCTCTCCCAATCTTCAATCACTAGACATAAGTGAATCATGAGTACATCCACAGAGCAAGGTACCAGTAGCAAGCCAAATGATACAATCTTCCCTCCAGTAACATCAAACCATCATCGTTGATGATATCAGACATCTCTAAATCTCCAGCAATCCAACTCCCAAACCTTGAATCCTTGCCAACCAACCAATGTCAACACCGCCCAACTTAACACAGTTACCATGTCACCTTCTCAACCTCCCTGCATGGTGATGTCATTAGCCTGGCCAGCAGGCACGCAAAGTTCACCAGTAGGGTCTAGACTCCAGGGGTGTAACATTTGCAGCAGCACTGATCATAATCCTGACATTTGGGAGGCTGTAAGACAAGGATTAGATGTACATTTACATGTAGTATGATGCAAGATGCACATGGATGGTATGACTCAGGGTCAGATGATGTAATGGGAATAAAGTTATAGGCACTTGGGCAACTTTAACATTATTGACTTTATTATTTTACAGTAACCCTGGGATAGAGGTAGTCTGGATTAAATCGTTGTTGTAATTCTGTGACACAGTTTTGGAAAATTATGAATTATTCTGCAGTGTTGTTCGGACTCGAGTCCGACTCGAGTCGCCAATTTTTGTGACTTGCGACTTGACTTGACGAAAAATGACTTGTGACTTGACTTGACTTGGAAAAAAATGACTTGTGACTTGACTTGACGAAAAATGACTTGTGACTCGACTTGACTCGAGTAAATTTGACTTGACGACATTGCAAGTTATCATGTATTTACTATTTTATGTTATTTAACAAAAATTGTGTTCAATCCTGCCACGGCAGCCGTTTTTAAACCCAGGCTAGAGCTCCAACTCTGGTCTAAGGCAGGGTTGAGTTCAACCCTGGTCTGGAGCAGGATTGAGATTTTTAACTCGGGTTAAACTCAACCCTGCTCCAGACCAGGGTTGATGTTTTTAACTCAGGTTGGAAATCTCAACCCTGATCTTGAGCAGGGTTGAGTTTAACCCGGGATGAAATTAATATCAAGGTTGACAGAGGGTTAGCGCAGGGATGAAATTGTTCAAAGTGAAAGTGTAAAGCGCTGCATGTTTTCAAACCTGCGGCCACCCGGACATTTATCTAGTGTGTAAAAGGGTTTTCTTTGTTATTTTACATAATAATGTGTAAATGATGAATGCACAAAAGGTTCCATTATTTTAATCCATGAAATTGACCTACTGGTGTCGCTGTTTGAGTTAGCCACGCCGCTTAGACAGCCACGCCGCTGTTCTACACGTGCAGCACCTGGGTGCAATGTGCAAAACGCTTAGTATAACAGCCGCATCATTGCATACACGCTCCCTCTGACTGGCTAATGGTGTCGTCGTAGATTTCTGAGACAACTTTTCTCACCATGTACAGGCAGACATTCGTGCGCCCACTGGTAGCAGAAAGGTGAACAAATCTCTTTTCTTATAAATACCGGGTATTCCAGTGCCTCCTTACAGTGTCTTAAAAAAAGGAAAACCGAGATTCAAATACACATTACGATATCCTTGCTCGCGTGATCAGTCCGGGAGCTAAACAACGCCTAATCTGGCCATTGACGCGCGCGTCCCGCATACTGCGCGTCCCGCATACCGCGCGTCCCGCATACCGCGCGTCCCGCATACCGCGCGTCCCGCATACCGCGCGTCCCGCATACTGCGCGTCCCGCATACTGCGCGTCCCGCATACTGCGCGTCCCGCATACTGCGCGTCCCACATACTGCGCTGCCAGTACAGCGTGAATTAAGAACTCTAAAATATGGACTACTTTGTGGTATTGCGCATGCCTTAATTGTTAGGTTTCAACTAATACAAGTGTAAGGCGACCAGATTTTGACCAATAGAAATGGGTAAACTGTCTATAAGGTGTTATGAATTCCAAATAAAACATCCTTTATTTAATCTTACACTTAATCAGTGATTAAGGGGCTGTCCAAAGTTGTCAACATTTTAAAAGTCGTACAGAGCGTACTACTTTTCAAGACCCCCTCCCTCCCCCCAAAGTAGTACTTTTCAACATTTAGTCCAAACATCGGTAGATCGCATTGCGTGCACGATGTCCATGCACAGCTGTGGGAACGAGTCGCAGTACAGTCGTGTAAAAGGTTATTAATTCACGCTTGGCACATTCGCGCGCTTATTCAGGGCTAGTGTATAGGGCATCAATACATCTAGGGTGACGCGGGAGCGTCACGTCCAACGGGTTCGCCCGGCTGGGAGTGGCAGCGCCGCGGCACCCTTACTTTGCCAGTGCACCGATTTTGCGTTAATTTTATTCTTTCTTTCTTCTTCAGTCCGACTGGAATAACTCGCGATCGCTCCACGGAATCGAAAAGAACCCAATAACGAAAATGATCAGGAGATCAAGGGCATGAGTTCTATTGGGACAGAATTTTGATTTTCGACTTCTCAGAGGGGGTTGTCATACAAATCTGACCATCTGACAATGACAACAAAAAATGTGAAAATTAATTTCCTCAGTTCGACGACAGAGGGGGTTGTCATACGAATCTGACCATCTGACCAACCCAGTCTCTTCTTAAATTGTGTACATATCACAATTGACCAATTGTGTGTATATCACAATTTAAGAAACTGTACATGCGCAGTAATACCGGCAAAACGGAGGTTGGTCTTGAAAGAGTGAATAAACAAGTGTACAAGTGTATGATGTTCTTATTACTTGAATTAGTTGGTTTAAGTTCATTACTTTGTTTTGGGGTAGAATAAGGGAAAAGTCGGGTTAGGGTACAGAAAGAAAAACAAAACTTGAGATACAATGCAATTAAACTTGCGTCAAATAATAACAATAATAAGAATTGCTGTTAATGCGGTAATATGAATTGTTTTTTTCTTGTACCCTAACCCGACTTTTTCCTTTTCCAATCCCAAACTTAAACAACTACTGCAACTAATAAGAACATCATACACTTGTTTATTCACTCTTTGAGGGCCAACCTCCGTTTTGCCAGCATTACTGCGCATGTACAGTTTCTTAAATTGTGATATACACACAATTGGTCAATTGTGATATGTACACAATTTAAGAAGGAGACTGGGTTGCAACTGACATGTGAATGAATTTCCTCAGTTCGACGACAGAGGGGGTTGTCATACGAATCTGACCATCTGACATGTGAGGGTGACGCGGGAGCGTCACACCCAACGGGTTCGCCCGGCTGGGAGTGGCAGCGCCGCGGCAAGAATGTGTGATATTTCTTGCGTTTTTGTGAGTTTCGGGCGTTTTAGCATTTGCTAGTGTCAGTGCGCATGTACTGCGCAATTGTGCGGCGTTGTTTGCAAGTGTGCGCTGCGCAAATGCCGCCAAAACGCTTGCGCACACAACCACAAATTTCAGCTCTGGTAATAATTTTCGCTGTCTGAATCGCTTCAAATTATCGGCAATTTCGGTCAATTCTGTGTTTCTGTCTAACTTTCTTGCTTCTGTCGCAATTTTGTTTCATTTCCTGCTGAAAATTGTCAAACTATTTCGCTTTTTTGCAGCAGTCACAGTGTGCCCTTTGTAGTGAAGCACAACGGCAACTTGACGCTGGGCAATATCATCACAATCGCAGACGTTCGCCGATGACAACGACGACGCCGACTCGCAGGAGGGGGGGGGGGGGGAGGTTAAAAAAAATAACAAAACACCCGAAATAACGAAGCTAAAACGTATTTTGGCTTCAAAAGTGACCAATTTAGACAATTAAGACAGAAACAACGAAGTAGCAGCTGCTATTGACTAGTGCTATCTCCTCACAGGGTAGGAGCTAATGGGTATACGGAGAACAATGTAATGGTGTACAGTACTATATAGTATATACATACTAGTAGCCCGTAGGTCTGTGGCAAGACGCAACACCGTAGGTCTGACGGCAAAGTAGGCTGATTGGTTTATTTAGAGTCGGGTAGGTTAGTGGCTCGACTAACTGTAACGGGTGGTTCTGTTCTGTGCGGGAACAACGTGTACCGAGGTGTCAACTTGCATCTATACTCAACAACCGTTTGCTGTTTGTTCGCACATCGGCAAACTTACATTGTGTTTTTTTGCAGGTTTCCTTCGCTCGGAATCTACGCATCGATTTCCGGGCACAACAAGCGATAGACGATTGCTTGTAAGAGGTAAGAGAAAAAAACGTAAAAAAACCTTCAAAACAAAAACAAAACACAAAACTAAAAAAAATAATGGCGCGCAGTGCGGCCGACAAGCGACGGCCGCCCAAGGCGTCGCCGCGTCGCCGACTGCGTCGCAAACCCTACGGGGCGCGGGAGAGTGAGCTGCCACTCGTCGACAGCAGCCAGTCGCAGTACACTAGCGACGCGCACGAGATACAAGCGCACATGCCCAAGTTGCCCTGCGGCGACAACACCGGGCCGCAGGCGGCGCATCGCGCGCGGGCGCACTCGTGCTCGCGCGATAGGGCGCATAAGATCAATCGGCGTCAGCGCAGTCACTCCGCGCAGCCACGCGACGACACGCGTCCGGCCCAGCACGTGCAGCTGCTCTACACGCAGTTTATGCACATATGGCTGGACGCGCGTCGCGACCGCATGGCGCGCATTCCGCGTCGAAAGCGACGCCCCAAGTTCCATGCGCCGGCGCCGCTCACCATCACCAAGCGAGAGAGTGAGCTGACACTCTGCAACAACAGCCCGCCGCAGTACAAGGGCACCTCACTGCCGCACAAACAGAAGTGTGCCGGCAAGTGCAGCCAGCTGCCCTCCGAGTAGACTTGATCCAAGTCGGGATTATGTGGTAACATTGCTCATGGTCATCCACACTGTGCGCCTTGCGTCACGTCCACGCTTATCAGTAGCGCGCCCTCATGCGCCACCCATGCTCATGTGTGGTTCAGAAATCCCGACTTGACGGATGTGCCACACGTTTGTACACAACCTATGGGCTCATCTACCGAAAACGGTAGAGGCCAATCAAATTGCAGAATTGTATAAATTAGCATATATCTGTAATAATATGAACTTTGACCCAGTTGTGTGACGGACATACGTGGACATTGTGATGTACAATGTACATACACATGTGCATTGTGTACATTATGTGTAAATGTACAAACGGTTTAATAGTCTTGCTATCGTGTACATTGTCCGGCCGTTAAGTTTTCACTATACCATACTCTAACTAAATAAACGAAGTATGGACGCAGTTATTTAATTTGAAAAAGGCATCTAGTGACAGTACTGCCTACCATTCCTCCATAGTCCGTTAGCGGTCTAGCGAGTCCGTACCGATTGGCGGACTTATTTGGCATACATCGCGCATAACCATGTGATGCGTATGCAAATAATTTATGAATAACTACATATCACCGCGGGGGGTTTGATTGGCCGATCCGTCAAGTCGGATTTACTGCACTGACATGATGACATCGCGTTGATGCCGATAGCGGAACGACAACCAGATGACGGCGCCTTTTTTCTAAGGCCAACAAAGCACATAACTATTCGGCCGGATTGACGAAAGCAAATTGGTAGTCTTAACTCCATGGTAAGTCCGACTTGGGTCAAGTCTACCCTCCGAGTACATTGCGCGCGCCTCTACGCGGCATACGAGAAATTGCGCCGACTGCGCACGCACAAGCGGCGTATCGCCCGCCTCTTCAAAGAGGATGCGCAGTGGTGGGCGCACACGGGCGTCAAAGCGCTGCTGCCGCCGTCGCCGGCCACCATCATCGAGCTCCTCTTCAAAGAGGATGCGCAGTGGTGGGCGCAAACGGGCGCAAAAGCGCTGCTGGCGCCGCCCGTGACGGTCGAGCAGACGTCGCTCCCAACGCCTGCCATGCAAATCGTACAGTCGCCCGGCGCCGACATGACGATGCTCGGTCACGTCGCTGGCGCTCGTACAGCGAAAGCCAAAAAGAAGCGCGCGAGCGTTGCAGTGAAAAATCTGCCCAAGCGCGCCGCCACCAGCACATCCGCGCAGCCAAGCAGCGCAGCGCCGCCACCGCAAAAGCGGGCGCAACCGAAGCGCAAAGAGCAGCGCGAGCGTCTGTGGCAGTTGCAGTCGGCCGCTGTCGACGCCGAGTTTGCCGCTTACGACAGTCGCGCCGACAACCGTGACGCGCTCGAAGCGCGCTTGCGTGAGCTTGTTGCCATGGCGGCGGACGGTGACTGCATTCTGTCGGCGCGCGAAAAACTTCTTACTGTTCAAACACAAGCTACTAAATAAAAGAAAGTGGACAAGTCAAAGGTAAAATGCTCTGAGAGCATAATAAAAGGGCCAACGGGTTTCCAGTTAAAGTAAAATGCTGTGCGAGCATTCCAGCTAAAGTAAAATGCTGTCTCAGCACTGCACTCGCGTCAAAAAGGAAGTGGACAAGAGAATGCCAACGAGTTTTACCTCTTACCCCCCAACAAGCGCAGACCGAGCGAAAGGTCAGCAGGTGTGGGCCACTAGTTCGGTGTGGGCGGGTCGAAACCGTTGCCCTCCCACCGAGCAGTAGATGTTAACTGGTTAGCACCGTACCGTAATCACTGCATTTATTTGCATACACTAATGCTGGTGGGTCATCGTAAGATAGCCATTACGGCTTGGATGGAGTTCAATTTTGGTTTTGCGTTGCTATAAAGAGTACTGTAACGCCCGTGCCGGTTGGGCGGTAGAGGGCGCTGGAGCGATTCCACGGTGGTGGGATCGCCCTGGTGGCTCCTGCTGGTGCGCCCCGGAAACCCGCCTTTGGATTGCGCAAGCGCCGAACCAGTTCTAACCAGTTCGGGTGCCGCGTGATTGCGGGAGCCTGAAGTCCATGTTTTGGTCGGCAAGAGGTCACAATAAACCAGAGAGAATCACCGGAAATACAGAATACTTGCGTCAAGAGTCCTTCTTGTGTGTGTAGTCGACCCCAGGCGAATCTTCGTTACATTGGTGGCAGCGGTCGGCATGCAGGAGGACTAAGAAAAGACCAGGTGAAGTGTTCATGTTTTGAGAAAAACACGATAGCACGGCAGCCAACTCGGCCCACGGCGGGAGGGCCGCCCAGGGCCGTGGACGACGGCGCAGCCGGCAGGTCGTTTCACTCGGAGCGTCCGCGGGTTGTGTTCGTCGACGCAACGGGGGCAGAACTGCTCCGCACACAAACATGGAGCGGAGCCGTCGGCACTGCTCCGCATGGGAGTCAATGGAGCGGAGCTGCTCCGCACACAGTGCAATGGAGCGGATCCGTCAACGTTGCCCACGCTCTCTAAGCCAGTCGGAGCCGCAGGGACAGTCACAAGGGACCGCCACAAGAGGAGTCGGAGGGGCCCGGCCCATGCTGTAGACGGCAGCGGGGGCGGGGCCTCGCCGGGACGCCCACGCTCTCTAAGCCAGTCGCAAGAATCAGTCGCAGTCGCAAGAATCAGTCGCAGTCGCAAGAGGCAGTCACAGTCGCGGCCACAGGAGCCAGTCGCAGTCGGAGGAGCCAGTCGCAGTCGCGGGGGCCAGGTGCAGTCGCAGTCGCAGTCGCGGGAGCCGGTCGCAGTCGCGGGCACCAGATACAGGAGCCAGTCGCGGTCGCGGGAGCCAGTCGCTGTCGCGGGAGCCGGCCGCAGTCGCGGTCGCAGGAACCACAGTCGCAGTCGCAAGAGCCAGCCGCAGTCGAAGGCACCAGTCGCAGTCAGAGGAGCCAGTCGCAGTCACATTTGCAGTCAAGTCTTAACATTAGAGGGGTGTGCCGGGGCCAGGGGTGTGCCGGGGCCAGGGGTGTGCCGGGGCCAGGGGTGTGCCGGGGCCAGGGGTGTGCCGGGGCCAGGGGTGTGCCGGGGCCAGGGGTGTGCCGGGGCCAGGGGTGTGCCGGGGCCAGGGGTGTGCCGGGGCCAGGGGTGTGCCGGGGCCAGGGGTGTGCCGGGGCCAGGGGTGTGCCGGGGCCAGGGGTGTGCCGGGGCCAGGGGTGTGCCGGGGCCAGGGGTGTGCCGGGGCCAGGGGTGTGCCGGGGCCAGGGGTGTGCCGGGGCCAGGGGTGTGCCGGGGCCAGGGGTGTGCCGGGGCCAGGGGTGTGCCGGGGCCAGGGGTGTGCCGGGGCCAGGGGTGTGCCGGGGCCAAGGGCTTACCCCAAATTGTTGTAATGCAAATTGTTGTAATGTAAATTGTTGTAATGAAAATTGTTGTAATGTAAATTGTTGTAATGTAAATTGTTGAGTAATTGTTGGCGTTATGCGTTTTCCGGGCGGTTGGCCGGGGTGCGGCAGCAGCGCCCATGGTTTTGTTTGGGGGCAAGCAGGGTCTTCGTGGGGGGCTGTGTAACGCCCGTGCCGGTTGGGCGGTAGAGGGCGCTGGAGCGATTCCACGGTGGTGGGATCGCCCTGGTGGCTCCTGCTGGTCCGCCCCGGAAACCCGCCTTTGGATTGCGCAAGCGCCGAACTGGTTCTAACCAGTTCTGGTACCGCGTGAGTTGTGTGAGCCTGATGTCCATGTTTGGTTGGCGAGAGTCCAGATTAAACGGCTGAGAATCACCGGAAGAACAAGAATACTTGTGTCTAGAGTCTTTCTTGTGTGTGTAGTCGACCCCAGAGAAATCTTCGTTACATTGGTGGCAGCGGTGGGATACGGAAGGACGGGAAAAGACCAGGTGAAGTGTTCATGTTTTCAGAAAACCACGATAGCACGGCAGCCAACTCGCCCTACGGCGAGAGGGCAGGCCAGGGCATGGGCCCAGGGAACGGGGAACTCTAGGGAGGTTATGGGGACTTGGGAGTCTGGATGTTTCCTGGGGGAGGAGTTGGAGAAGGATAGCGGGAATTTCGGGACATGCGCCAATGGCTGGGGGCTTCAGTGCGTCCACTCCGATTTGGAGAGAGGGCGCCCTTCTCCATATTTGTCCGGGTCCGCTACCAGGTCTGTCGGGGGGCCGCCCCATGCTGTAGACGGCGGCGCAGCAGACGGATGGTTCCACGCGGAACAATCCCAAGCTGTGCCCGTGGATGCAGTGGGGGGCGGGGCCTCGTCGAGACATTCTCTGGATCTTCTGCAGGAATGAAACCGAGTCGGGGGGCCCGGCCCATGCTGTAGACGGCGGCGCGGCAGACGGCTCGCAACACTCGGAGCGAGCCCGAGCCGTGCCCGTCGGCGCAGCGGGGGCGGGGCCTCGCCGGGACGCCCACGCTCTCTAAGCCAGTCATCAGTCACAAGAGCCAGTCACAGGAATCAGTCACAAGAGCCAGTCACAAGAGCCAGTCACAAGAGCCAGTCACAAGAGCCAGTCACAGGAGCCAGTCACAGGAGCCAGTCAAGTCTTGACAGCTGGGGGTGTGCCGGAGCTGGGGGTGCCAGAGCTTGGGGTCGTCTGGCGGACCACGCGTGCGCGACGGAGTCGGACCACGCATGTGCCTTGGAGTCGGACCACGCATGCGCCTCGGAGTTGGACCACGCATGCGCGACGGAGTCGGACTGTGCATGCGCGACGGAGTCGGACCACGCACGCGCCTCGGGGAGACGGCCCAGGCGTGGAGAGACATTCCACCAGAATTCTGGGAGCAGCTTCAGGCCACCTCCCACCTACTAGGCGGGAACTTTTGAACTTTTCATTTTTTTGTAATGTAAATTGTTGTGTAATTGTTGGCGTTATGCGTTTTCCAGGGCGGTTGGCCGGGGTGCGGCAGCAGCGCCCATGGTCTTGTTTGGGGGCAAACAAGGTCTTCGTGGGGGGCTGTGTAACGCCCGTGCCGGTTGGGCGGTAGAGGGCGCTGGAGCGATTCCACGGTGGTGGGATCGCCCTGGTGGCTCCTGCTGGTGCGCCCCGGAAACCCGCCTTTGGATTGCGCAAGCGCCGAACCAGTTCTAACCAGTTCGGGTGCCGCGTGATTGCGGGAGCCTGAAGTCCATGTTTTGGTCGGCAAGAGGTCACAATAAACCAGAGAGAATCACCGGAAATACAGAATACTTGCGTCAAGAGTCCTTCTTGTGTGTGTAGTCGACCCCAGGCGAATCTTCGTTACAGTACTATCACCAATGTTCGATATACGCTGCGCGCTCTCCTGCACTGACGACACTGTCTGAGAGGTCCTAGGTGCCGCTATGCACGCTCTTCTACTCTGGCGCATACTAGCTACGCCCATAATTCTAACCTACACCCTCCAGCTAGCCCAAGACACTTGACAGCCTTCGCTCCGCTTTGCATGCACATCTGCGCCGGCGTACTTTCAGCATCTGTCAGCTACACCTAATGCATGAGCGCCTGTGCCTGCATAGGGTTGCACTTCATACACTGCAACAGGTCATCACGTCAGTTGACAATGACAATTCTACTTAGCACCGCCTTCTTTCTCCCCCTTTAGACCACCGTACGTAGCTGTGCCTTGCGCGCATTTGTCTCACAAACGCTCGCAAATACACAGCGAACGCACGCTTTCTCTAATTCATCCGACACGTGTGCCGGATTCCAAAAAAACCGATGTCACCTTGCTTCAATACTCAACAACTTTCGCACGGAAACATGTGAGCGCCAACAGCAGCATACTTACTACTTGATACACAGCGCGCACAGAGCGGGTAAGAAGTGAACTTCACCGTGGGCCCACAGCGCGTGTCGAGATTATCCGTTAATAAGCCCATTATAAGCTTATTTATAAGCTCGTGCTCATCCGCCCTATCGCGCGAGCACGAGTTATTGTTTACGCGCCGTCCATTTCGTGCCAGTTATTCAGCTACGTGACCACCGACCGCGTTACATAGCCGGTGATCGCCTTCCCACTCTCTTGCGTTGCGGCCTTCTCTCTCTCGCAGAGAGTGCAGCGCTTTCCCCTCCAATGCGTGTGTCTCTCTCTCATTGGCTCATTGAGTCGGTGCTTTAGACTACCCGATTGTGAGTCCATGCTGCTATGGGAGGAGGGGGCGAGGTGGGAGGGCAACGGTTTCGACCCGCCCACACCGAACTAGTGGCCCACACCTGCTGACCTTTCGCTCGGTCTGCGCTTGTTGGGGGGTAAGAGGTGAAACTCGTTGGCATTCTCTTGTCCACTTCCTTTTTGACGCGAGTGCAGTGCTGAGACAGCATTTTACTTTAGCTGGAATGCTCGCACAGCATTTTACTTTAACTGGAAACCCGTTGGCCCTTTTATTATGCTCTCAGAGCATTTTACCTTTGACTTGTGTGTGTATGTACACCGCATGCTTAACGTTGCGCTATACGAAATCATTGCCAACTCGGTCGCCGCGGCGTGTAGGGCGGGCGGATCATCCTCGCAAGCTACGTATATAGCTAGCCAGGGACACATCGGATTTGTTTTCTCGGAGTTGCACAATAGCTGTTAACAAGGTATAACCTGCCGAAGCAATCATTTTTGAACAGCGGACTTTGTATCGCTTCTGATTTTAACGTTGGAAATTCTTTCGAGATAAAAAAGAAGGAAACAAAACCAATCATATAATTTTCCTTTGCTGATTGTACGGTACAAAATCTACATTTTATTTACAATTTAAAGTCGTACGCGGCCTCCGACCCCCCTCCCCCTGTCGTACGCTTTGTACGACCATTAAAATGTTGAAAACTTTGGACGGCCCCTTATCCCTGTCACGAACTAACTGGTTTCTTGTTTTTAAGACACGCTGTATAGCGTGTATGAATTGCAGGCTCTCAACTGGCTTATTTTCACAATGTTTAAGAGGGCATGGAAACTCGCGACTTCTGAATAGAGAAAACCATGGTAGATGGGCTCAATCAATGTACCGTTATTTTGAACAAGATCAGAGCTGAAAACATGTCCAAGATTTGGAATATCAGGTGATGTTCAACAGATGCTACGATTGGATAATGTTTGAAGGTTAATACAAAACTGTTGCCCTCTAAACTTCACCTTATAATCAACAATAACCACCCAAAATCTGCAAAATCATCCCAAATTGTAAGATTTTGGCGGATTTGGTCCAGAAGTCCCGAGGTGAAAAAATAGTGATGGAATTTGGTGGATTTTGATGGATTTGGTACAGGAGACCTGAAGCAGAGCCGGTGCAATTAATGATTTTTGCCCAGTATCAAGTAGTGTTGTATATTTATAAGGCATGTGTATTTTTAAGTCAATGAACATTTAGGCCATGTAAATCAACTGGTGGATTTTGGCGAATTTGGTCCAGTACCACGCCAGACCCTTGTAGGGAGTTAGGGTTACCGGTAATGCACTGGCTGTATTTCTCGCTATTATGGCTGTTAACTGAATCTATTTGGTGAGAAAACACGCTTACTAATTAAAGGCATAAGAAGCGCATGTATTGGCTTTATGCGAGTCGTTGTAGTTTTCTAGGTCATTTTACTTTGCAAGCTCATATACATGTGTATAGGTGCGAGTGTATTGATTTTAGATTGCCCTTACTCTAAATATTGATTTTTGCTGATGACAGTGGGGAAAGGGTTAACCTGTGAGTGCATTTGATTTGAACATTAAATGTACTGACAAATGGTGGCTATTTATCTTCTACGTACGTGACTGTTATTATATAATCCACATAAAAGATTGCTTTCCAACTACTACAACATTACTACATTCTGTCTATTAACATTATAGCACAGCATGCATAATGATGGTGTATATTATATGAGATACATGTTCAACAAAAAAAGGTATTAATTCGCGCGGTGCATCATCATGTAATGGCATTATCATGTAAAGAGAACATTTCATCAAAAAGTGATTTTC
This sequence comes from Crossaster papposus, assembly GCA_037893245.1. Lineage (NCBI taxonomy): Eukaryota > Metazoa > Echinodermata > Asteroidea > Velatida > Solasteridae > Crossaster > Crossaster papposus. The sequence goes on from JBAIAA010001095.1 coordinate 294,198, forward strand.
ATTTTTAATACTTAAAGTTTCAGGTTTTCATTCACAAAAATTTTATTTTGATGAATAAGTTGAAAAACCGACCATTTTGTGTGCATCGTTTAGGCTGTTTTCTCAGTTGTGTAATTTAAACTTCAAGGAAGTAATCAATATGCAAACACGTCATATCTCCAGAACGGGAGGGGCTGTGGAGCTCTATTATATACCAAACAAAAGCTTTTGTTGTAGGGTTTCCAAGTATATAACTCAATTAGTTTGCAGCATACCTATATTTGTGTAGTGGGTCAAAAATATTCAAAAATATTTCCTTACAGTAGAAAATAATGTTTTCATTTTATTTTGTGATAAAACATTCTGATGACAGCATCTGAATGCAGGTGCCAATAATTCATTAGCAGCCACATTCCAAACATTCCCCCACCCCTCCTATTTCAGACCTCAGACCTCAGACTAATCACAACATCCTAGGCTGATGAAACATCTCATAGATCAATATATCTCTGAAACAAACCATCCAGGTACGTAGGAGAAGACCTTGGGCACATCACGCACACACACCTTAAGCAACAGAGTTTGATAGAAAGTCCATTTGATTGATATGATGCACGTTCCAATCCTATGACTCATGCTTGGATCATACCTTAAAATAGTCCAGCAGGGATTGCCTTCTATGATGAGATTTACTCCATGAAAAATAGCATCTTTTACTAACTGATTGAGGAGGTGGTACAGAGAGGGGTAGAGCAAGATTGTGGGAGGTGGAGGAGGACCAATGAGGGAAGTAAGAATCACAGGTATTACCCTTGGCATCTTAAAGCTTCTATGGTAAGATGTACTCCATGCAGAATAGCATCTCTTACTAACTAATTGAGGAGGTGGTACAGAGAGGGGTGGGAAAGGTTGCAGCAAGGTAGTGGGAGGTGGATGAGAAACAATTAGGAGAAGTAGGAATTGCTTGACTAGTCACAGGTAGTACCCTTGGCATCTTAAAGCTTCTATGATGAGATGTACTCCACGCAGAATAGCATCTCTTACTAACTGACTAAGGAGGTGGTACTGTGAGGGGGGGGGGGGTACAGCGAGGGGTAGGGAGGGGTGGAGCAAAGCAGTTGGGGAGGGGGTTAACAACCTTGAAGACTAGAGGGGTTGCCAAACCAAGTAAGAAATAACCATGGGTGTCTCAAGGCCTCTCTCAAAATGTACTGGATGCAAAATCATCTCTTACTAACTGCTTAGAGAGAGGGTGGGGAGAGGTAGAGGGGAGGGTGGAGGGGTTGAGGGGGTACTGAAGATGTAAGAAATAACTTTAAGCTTTTTGAAGCTTCTTCTATGAGGTGCTGGACGGAGAAATACCACTAATTGCTTAATTGCTTAAAGGTGGTGATTGGGGGGGGGGGGGTAGAAGGTACCATAGACTGTACTAAGTAGACACAAAGGGGATGCAACAAAACGTTGATTGCTTTAAAAAAAACTTTGGGTCATGAGAATTTTCTTTAATCAGGTGCGAGATGACAAATGCATTATCCCCGCCTCCCCCCCCAAAACAAAAACCAAAATAAAACACCAAAAAAACATTTAAAAATAAAGGAAGACTAGTACGAATAACATGTGTACAGTACTATTTATATCTGGTATAAAAATAAACCTATTGTAGCCAGCTGATCGTAAATAATGTGTAAAATGGACTATTGTATTCAAAGTTACAATGTATAGGAGGATTATATACTGTATTATATACTGTATTATATTTCACTGCAGTAATTATCTCCCAGCTAATAATCCAAAGACCAGCAAGCCAGCAATTTTACCTTATAATTCAAGGACAAATAATACAAGATATATTGCAACTTTAAACAATGACTATGTCTGTGTTTCAATTGTTAATAAAAACAAAATACTGGTAGCCCTGATATTGAATTGCACAATATCTATTCTTGTATCTATTATATTCAAAACAGTCCAAGTGTAGGATTAAAAGTCTAGTTTGGCAATACAATTCCAAAGGGGGGGGGCATTTATGGGTCTAGAGTTTTTGGCACATGTAGAAAACATAAGCGGACCGAAATGTAGAATCACCATCTTGTTTTTTGCACTTTAAAACACTTTTTGCCCACTCACAGCCTGCACACATCAGAATCCTTTCAGATAATCAGAATACAGTATTGTTAACCAGTTCGCACCGGAATTACTTGAACATCACCGAGCCGAGGCGCGGGATTATTTTTAACGAAACTCGTTCCGAGGCGGGTTCAAGACGATGATACCGGGAAGCACACCCACGCATTTCCGGCCTTGCTCGCTGCTGACAGACATTTCTGGCCTTGCTCCTGACGTGTTTATGTGTCATCCGTTTGAATCTGGGGAAAACTTTGCTTGTATACGTCCTCCGGTGCGAACTGGTTAACACTTCCAAATCATCCAGAATATGCGTGTATGGTTAAACTCCAAGCAAGTACATGTAGGTGGATTGCCACGTTTCACTGCTCTCTACAGGGGGGGCGTTTTTGTGCAGTGATTGATCTGTGTGACTCAGTTACAACTCTTTACCTGAAGAGTTTTCGTTTATTGGTTAGCGTTTTAAACCAAGTAGTGACTCAAATAAATTAAATCAAATATTAATATTAGAAACTCAATTATAATTAAAACAGTGCAAAAGGTATTCTTTATTTTTGAGTGTGTACCGGTATGTAATTGTTACACTTATGCTGTAATTAATAAACATATTGAAAGTAAACTAAGAAGTAAACTGTTAAGACTTAAGAAACTTAGTTCTAGATCTTTGTTTGATAGATTCTCCAATTAAAACTTTACCTACCGGTACCTTGAAATGTTGTCAAAACTTCAGCATAACTTGAGCAGGACGCCCAATCAATTCCCACATGCAATTGGCTGTCTACTTCACCACGATATTCAGACGACAGTGATATTCAGACGACAGTGGTCTTCACCACAAAACTGCTCGACAATGAAAGTGACCACTTTCCACAAATCACTGCTGACTCTGGCAACTGCTAACCTAGCAATCCTCTTTAACCGCAGACAAAGAAATATGCAGGAATACCACCAAAACTCAATTTATCGTCTGTTTGTCTGACAGACGAGCTTCTTGATGTGCAAATTTATGTTGATGAATTCATCTTGGCTCCTGTGTGGTTTTTTTTCTAGCATGACTCCAAGACGCCTTAACACTTTGCCGTCACCCTCGCATAACAAGAGATCTTACAAGAAGGTGTCACTATCTTGATGTCTAATACCAGTTAACTCATCAATCTCCCTGCTACATCAAAATCTTTTGAGAAGTGGACAGCAGTGACTTAATTAATTGTAATCAGATGTAATTGTTGCTGATTTGTTTTAATGTAGAAATATAATTCTGTGTTTTTTAAAGGGAGGTTGCGAGGTTTTATATCATTTCAGTCCTAAAGACATACTTAGTCTCAAAGTTATCTGACTTTGAAATAACAAAGCTAGACAACAATATTGAGTTCCCCAAAATGTCAAGGTAGTAGCACTATTATACTCATACATGTCTGACAAATTTCTCCTTCATTTCAATACCATTTCACTCATCCTAATTAAATTGAAACGAATATTATTTTGTAGAATTACTTCAATTATAACCAAACCTTGAGTCCAACAGATGGGACACTTGATTGTACACACGGGAACAATATTTACTGCAGATAACTGCGTGTACGAATGTGTATAAATGTGTGTATGAAGTACATGTACCTATAGGTCAAGTCTTTTGAAACTAGATAATGTGTACATTGTATGCGTGTGGTACAAAATATAGGCCTGTCGGTATATGCCATCAAGTTAAACCTGTGATGTCGGTATTATCACTCACCGGATTATACAGTACACTGCACAGCATCCTTTGTCGTGGAGTGCCATGGCCTCGTGGTCTGGAGCATTGAATTTGTAATCTGTAGGCAAAGCTACAGGTTGGCCTGGGACTATGGTGCTTGTGCCCTTGGGCAATGCACTTTGTCACTCATTGCTTCTTTCCACCCAGGAGTAAATGGGTACCTGTGAGGGCAGAGATGGTTATTGTGGTTGATTTAGCTGCTTTGCGCCGAAATGGCAGCATCGAGCTGTATACTTCCCAGGGAGCTGAGATGGTATTTGGAATGTTTCATGGGCCCAATGACCGGGGTAATAATGTAAAGCGCTTTGATACACCCACATTGTGGGAGTCTAAAGCGCTATTATAAGAACTAGCATTATTATTATTTGTCATGCAGCTGCACTGCACAATGAACCCGAGTCTGCAGCTGTGACTCAGGATGTGTTCTATGGCGTAGCAAAACTGATAACAGTATTCCAGATGGATTAGGGGGAACAAAGCCACTCTTCGGCATCAAGAGGTTAAAATGTAGAGATTGGTTTTCATCTTAAAATCAGAACAGGTGTGTCGGCCTAAATGCATGACACTGTATGCTACAAGCCCAGGACATTCCAGCAATAATGCAGTCAGAGTCAGGCCAAAGCCACAGGGCAATGGACTGAATCTATTGCAATACATACATTCCAACACAAGTCACTCAGCACATTTTAGCACAAAGCTCTACCAGTATATGACAAACTAAATATCTTGGAGTCCGTATGACAATATTTTTCATCTTTCGACTAGTGACTTTAAAGATAACTTGGATCGGAAATTGACTCTGTGTTTGCTAACAATAATAATAATAATAATAATAATGCTAGGAACAATGATTCATGAAGTTACAGTCGTGTACCCATGAGGGTAAGGTTGATCATAGCATGGTTTAATAATAAAATTGGTGTTTTTTAAAGGTAGGATACACCATTAGTAATTGCTTGAATTATCATGAATGGGTGAATTTTTACAATCATGGATGCCGAGAAAAGCATGAGAAACAGCGTTTGTTTTCAACCGGCTTCGAGCAGTTAGTCTTATGTTATCTTTGCTGGACGGCGATTGCGAATTTTTCTTTATAAAATTCTATTTTTCGGAATAATTACAGGATATCTAGCGCAATCATTTTGCTGGATGCCTAGAATCAAATTTACTTACTTTCAAATGAGTAAGATATTTCTTAATAATTCGGTAGTAAATATTTTCGATATCTGCAAATGGTGTATCCTACCTTTAACTTTAATATGAGCATATTTGAAGTAAAGGATTTCAAGTTACTTAATGCTCGTCACTCAGTGAAACAATCCTGTCCCTTCCTAAGAGAATTACCAGCACTACTCGGGTAAATCCCACCCTAAGGCATAAAACAAAAATATGTTATGTTGGCGTAACGGGCCCAAAAAAATAGGGTACCTGTAGGTAGGTCGGGATTCTTTTTTTTTTTTTTTTTTTTTTTTTTTCCTCCCAACAATGAAAATGATATGTTGTCTAATTGTTTAAGCCGGTAGTGATACACGATAGCGTGTCCAGGTTCAATATTTTCACAATCCACACACACAACAATGAGAAACGGTCAGAAATGGTTTCAAACGTATTTATAACTAGATTTATATAGATTTTAATCATTAAATTTCGTCCCTTGAAAAAAAAATGTCCAGGGTCGGCCGTATTTTTAGGGTCGGTCGGGTTACGCCAACATAACATTTATTTTTTTTATGCCTAATTATGCATCATAATTGCTATCACTGTGTCATGCTCATCTGATGATTTAGGTCATGATTTAGGTCATGTCCTAGATACATGACAATGAATTAGGTCAAGTTAGTCTACTGGCTTAGCCTGGCCTCCTTCTAATCGATTTACATGACTGGCTCATCTCACTATAGGCATACATGTACCTGACAGGCAGAATACCTGACAGGCAGAAATAAGGCCCTTGGGTTTACATTGTCACACTTCCCTAATTCAATGGGGAAACTGTGACTATATTTCACTTGTCAAGGGAATTTAATAGGAAATGGCATGTGAGTACAACAGATGGTGATTATTGGTATGACGGAATAATTAAGCTGGACAAACCCAGCCAAATAATGTAAACAGTAAGTATGGATTTTAAAATTGGACAGAATAAAAATGAGTAGTTCATTGGATGTTATAAAAATAATTGAACTTTAAAGTACATGACATCCAGAGTGTAAGGTTTGTCAACTGGTTACATTTGTACTTTCCTACATTGTTGTGTCCCTGCAAGTCCTTTCACAAGTCCTTTCACAAGTCCTTCCACAAGTCCAGTCGCAAAGCCAGTCACAAGTACATGTACCGGTAACTGGTTAAACAATGACAAATGAACGCTTTTATTAACAGTTTATTTGAATAGCTGTTGACTTGACTTGAGACTGAAGGGACCCTCACCATCATTCTTCATCGGGAGGAAGGTTGGTATTACAGAGCAAGAACTAATGCAGTCAAATTATTATTAGGTACAATATAATATACCAACAATTAAAGGAAATTACACCCGTAATGTGAGTTGACACCTTTTGAGTTGCATTAACACCCAACACCCCCCCCCCCCCCCCCCCCTCCCTCCAACTCAAGTGTTAACCAGGGGTGTACCCCTTGTACGAAAGAGGAATTCTGAGACCCCCATGCTGGACAAGATGGTATTTTGTTGAATTAACTACCTGTACCTTGGAGTCGAAAATTTCACTAATTTATCTCCCATTCAAAAAAGTAAATTTATCTCCATTCCCTTCAATTCTGTTGTTGAAAGCAAACATAAATTGTTTATGAATAAGAATAAAACTGCTGCAAACTGCTTAAAACAGTAAATACTCCAATATTTGGAGGATTATCAAAGTAGGTTTTGGTTTTTAGTGATTATTGTTATCTTGCCATCGGTTGTGCCTGTTCTAAATATAAAGTAAATCAATCATCACCAAAAAAATATCCATAGAAAATGCAGAACTTAACCATCTGGCTATTTAAACCAATTTTTGTGTCAGCAATTTCATTATGAAATAAGGCATTTAAGGTAATCTGATCACCTGTTTCAAGTTGAAGTGCAACCCATTATCTGATCTTGAGTTCACATATACAGTGGCATAACTGGGGAAGGGGCTGGTGGTGTTGGGGAGGGGAGGATGCATGTGACCCCCCCTCCCCCCCATGATTGGGTTATTGTAGAAACGCTGTGTTTTAAAGAAGATGGTGGGCAAGTTTGTTGCTGTTACGTAAACTACATTATGACTATGACATTCCAGACGAGTACATGTACATGTAGGTGGGATGTGATGAGGTAAGAGAATTAGATGAGAGACTCCTAGCAAATTTAATACAGTGATTTGCCCTACGAGATTCAAGCTGGCAATGGCATCCTGATAAATGACAAATACCAGTACAGTGTACCTGAAGCCTAGGATGATTTGTAAAGCACGTTTATGAACCGACTCTAATTTTGGAATTGAACAGAAGTTATACTAAAATGCTGACAGTGTTTTAACCTATTCTTACTTAGTCTAAAAGTCTTAATGCCGAGTTATTTCTCAATTAATGCATGATTATATCTGCCATAGTGGAAGGTTCTGACAGTGACAGGTCTAAAGAGATAGGCCTAGGCTCATAACATTGCATGTTAACATTAGGCTACGTACTCGTACATGTAGGTCCAACACAATGTTGGGTGCAGACATTGCGACAAAAATACACGTGTTTCAAAGTGAGCATAACACAGTAAGGATTACTGGATACTGAAAAACACAAGATGAATAGCCTACATGTACCTGGTTTTCTTGTATTCACCCGAGGAAAGACAAATTCACTGCACTGAAACACAGACCTACATGTAGACCCAACAGAGGCGCCATTTTGAGATTACCAAAATTAACACACTCAAAACACTCAAAATTAACTGATTTCGTTTAAAGTAGTGGGATAAAAGATGTCCATTCGTGAAAACCCGAATTCCCGAAACCGTATGGGTGGCCCAGAATCAAAATTTGGTGTGAAAAACAATTCTGAAAGCGAGAAAATTAGTAATTAGCCAACATTTTCTAAACTAAAGGCCCCCCAGGCTAATGCCAAACCCATGATCCCCCTGGTGACTACCTTTCACCCCAGTCTCCCTTCCCTTCGCAAAATCACCAACGACAGCCATCACATTCTCCACACTTCAGATCGCCTTGTCCGGGCCATCCCCGACAGCCCTGTATTGGCCTATAGACGCCCTCAAAATCTACGAGACCTCATGCATCTCCCCCCATCCAGCACGGAACTTTCAAGTGCAGCTCTAGATGTGTGGTCTGCCAGATCCACATTCAGGAGTCCGACTCCTTTTCTGGCCACTCTTCTGGTACTACTCATAGAATTATTGGTAACATCACTTGCAGTACATCTAACGTCATATATCTCTTGCAGGTTTTGTGGAGTTCAGTATGTCGGAGAGACCAAAAATGCCCTAAAAAAGCGTTTCTACGGTCATCGATCGACTGTCAACACCAAGAAACTGGATACCCCTGTAGGACATCACTATAACCAGCCTAACCATTGCATTTCTGATATGATTCTTCAGGGCATAGAATCACTTGGCCATCGGAAAGACTCAGTCCGCCTCAGCCGGGAGAAAGTCTGGATGAATCGTCTTCGGACTATTCAACCACATGGGCTTAACATCCAACTAGGAAATGATTAACTTCTATTTTTTCTCCATTTGTCATCTGTTTCAGATTCATTCCTTGCCAGAATTTTGTTTTTGTTTTTGTTTGTTCTCACTTCTCAGGTTTTCCTCAAACCCCCCCCCCCCCCCCCCCCCCCCCCCCATCCTCATTACTCCTATTCATACTTATTTGTTAGTTCTTCCCTCTGATCTCCACCCTGGACCCTTTTCCTTGTGGCTTTACCCTTTCTGTTTTTGTTCCTACCCCGCCTTTGATCCTACCCACACTGACCTCACCCTTTAATCCCTCAGCCTAATCCTCCTTTTGTTGTTTGTTCCATTGAACTCTGTGCTTTGTTTCTTTTGTGTTTTTTCAGCATCCATGATGTGCATCATGCTGTACATTGCCCTATATATGTTTGTTTCTTGTACACAGTCATTTAGTCTCTGAAGAAGATCTTGTTAAGATCGAAATATTAGGCCCTCTTAACTTATTTGATTTTCTAAACTACATGAATACAAAGGAATGTCCACAATACATAAAACTGAGTTTGTTATCTGCATTCAAATAGTGGACATACTTGTACACTGTACATGTACCGGTACATGTAGAACAATGGAGGACAATAGGGTCCACGATTGAAAAAAGGGTCCACGATTGAAAAAGAAATCCACGATTGAAATTTGTGCGCAAAACATATGGGAGGCCTTAGTACAAACAAGAGGAACAATAGGGGGGGGGGGTCAACGGTGGAAGGTGTTTACACACATGGTAGTGTGCTCTTACATGTTATTTCGACCTAGGAGCGAAACACAAAGGAAAACAAAAGGAACAAAGAATCCTCGGACGACAGTTTCTTTTTCAAATTTGTACGATAAGTCTATGGGGTAAGGTTATAGTACAGGAACAAAGGGAAACACAAAAGGGGATCCTCAGTTGTTATGGTAAAACATGAGTACGTGTGCGCTTTCACATTGGCACTTATAGGATACCGGGAACAAAGGGGAAAAAATGAGATAATAGTACCCCATAAGTCTGTCTTTAGAAAATGAAATTTCCCTAAGCCGTAATGCTATTCAAGATTTCAAAGGGGACAAAGGAGAACGAATGAAGGGAAGTAGGATCAAACAATAGAGGTACCCCACAAGCAATAGCATGTTAAGTGTGGATGAGTATGTAAACAACAGCAATCATGGACTAGGGACAAAGGAGAACACAAGAAGGGAAGTAGGATCAAACAATAGAGGTACCCCACAAGCAATAGCATGTTAAGTGTGTGTGAGATCAAATGCAGATAAATGATTCAATGAGATCAAATACTAATTACACAGAACTGTTGTAATAAATTACAATTGGGTTAATAACTTCAGGTTGACATTAAAGTGTGTACTGTCCTTATTGGCGAAGGGTCTCTTACTGTGTTTAGTAAGGACCAAAAAGTCCATAACTGAAGTATCACCAATAATCCAATGGTCAGACCATCAGTGTACATTTCAAACTGGTCAAGCAGTGACAACACTGCATGTACCAGTATTTTGAAAATCCCGTCAGTAGGTCAAGAGATTATAAACAACATTGACTGAGCACTGCCAATACAAATTTCAAGACCAAGACAAAATAAATATCCCCTAAATGTTGAAGTAAATCGACAAAGCAGGTCAAGTGTCTCTGAAATCAAGGACTGTGTTATAATTCTTGTTCCGCTCCACCCTTTTATCTCTTTAAACACCACCTCAACTTTTGAGCAAGACAAAAAAAAGACTACAATTAATTGGGTTTGGACATAGTCCAGCACTCTTCAATAAGATTGATGAGCAATTTTAATAAATGGAATGGGGCGGACAGAGGTTTAACTGCTACCGGTAGTTTGCCACCAATGTCAAGATTTATCTTGTGTTGTCAGACACCGGAAGGTAAAAAGATGACACTCTATAACCACAATTAATCAGTACGGCGAGACATTATTTGTTTTCAGTCTTAGCTTCTGAGTCATTTAGAACAATTAAGGTGATTTCATGTGGTTACTTAAAATACCATCTGTAGTTTGGCAAACTCTGGTTGATAAGGACCTCAAGTTGGTCTGTCTCAGAGAAACATTGATGGCCAAAATATTGTTATGATAATGCCATTCAAGCTACAATTTGTGTGTTTCTACTAAATCCGACTGACTTCATATGTTAGCTTTTAAACTTAAAAGGATTTTTTTGAAATGGAATAATGCAATCAGCAAGCACTATATTTTCCTTAGAAGTCTGCTTAAAAATCTGGCTATAATCGTATACGGTAGGCTACAGTTAAAGTTAGCAAATACACACAAGTAATTCGAGCATGAGGGTAATTTCATCATAGGGATACTTAATCAACAACAATAGAGTACACATACACCCAACCATTGACTCCAACTTTATTATTACAAAGCATTGTAAATGCATCTTACCAGAATTGTAAGGAATGCCCTAATGAATATTTTCAAACAGCCCAAAGAAAAAAGGTGCCATACCAAACAAAGCCCCAAGCCTGATTGTGATAGACAAGTAGTTCATCACTTATCAGCAGTAGATAGCTGGAGGAGGCTCTAAAAACACAGTTTACACGCACACACCAAGGAGTCATATAGTACACCAAACACAGTGTGTTGGGATGTGCAATGGAAGAGGATATTATCAAGGGAAAGCCAGAGCACATGTTTCATGTCTGGCTTCATCATTATCTAGATCGTTGCATCTCTTTATCAAAACAACACTGAGTGCCTGCTGGTTATTCTATTTATTCCCATCATTCCTGCTAGCGGGATTCCATCCGTGGGAAAATTCTCAGCGAATTGTAGCATATAGTTGGTGATTGGTGTCTGAACCAAGAAACTGTGAGTGTGATACTGACTCAATAACTTTACCGACTTAGAATAATAAAGATGAATGACTAAAGATCTAGTCAAAATGTATGGGATTGAGTGTAGCACTTATCTCCTAAGACTTGGAGGGTATCCTGATAGACGGGTACACATTGTTATAGATTGCAATACCGGTAGGTTATTAACTTGGGAAAACTTTTAACTCACTTGGATAAACAAAATTTGAGAGTGAATATGTTCCAAGCAAATCTTATAAATTGCTATGTATGTATAATATCTTTATGATGCATGATGCAAATGCTTTTTGACAATACATTTTTGACTGTGCATTGTCTGTGAAGGTATCAAATTAATTAAAATAATAAAATTGACACCTCGAGTCTTTACTAAGACCCAAGTCCAACTCCAATATGAAAAAGTTAGTATACATGAGTTAGTCTTGCATACGCACTGTGGACCTCCGAACAATATAGGTCCACACGATGCGGGAAGAGGTTACGGTTTGTGGACTTGCCCAGGTCCACAATCCGTTTTTCAGTTTCCGAAGAAGAGCGCTAGAGGAAAAACGGGTTATGGTTATACATCCATGTATATAGAAAAGATAGAAGGAACAGCTGAGAGGCCCAGAATCAAAATTTGAGGGTAAATTTGTTTTGGGGAAGCGAGAAAAATGAGTATTTAGTCAACGTTTTTTTAACTACACGAAGACAAAGGAATGTCCACAGTACGTATAAGGTAAAGCTGCATGTACATGTATGGTGCAAACCAAGTCTGTTGTAATAAGCTGACACCAACTACACGCCACAATATCAGATCAAGCCAGGATAAAATTGGCCGGGCGGTACTTTTTCAACCTGATGAACGGTTGAAAGGAGACACCTCATTTGCATACAATCCTCGCAACGCCTGACAGCGATTGGTCCCTGACAACTAACTCACCAATCAGAGCCTAGGATTGTCTTAATGGACCAATCAATCATACCATGTGCGTAATTAGAGCCAGCTGGTTGCCTCCCAAGTCTACAGGATTTAAGACCATAAGGCTGGCTGTGTTAATATCAAATGATACCGGTTAGATACCTACATAAACTCTAATCTGAAGATTATTGTATCGAAAAAAGGCACAATATTGTTAGTGTACAGGAAAGCAACGATTGTAAAGAATAATGTAGGATTGGCAGGGCTTTGGATAGTCTACTGTATCTGATGACAGAAAACCATAAGTGCCGACAAACTGCAAATAAGGTTCTGAATACAGACTAACATACATACCGGTACACGTGCATTGTACCAACGAGATAATGAGCTGCGTGCGATTCCTATCCTGACTTCAACTACATGTTACCAGCATTGATTCATCTTCATTTGTACAGGTACAGGTACTGCCTTCCAGTGACAATGAGAGACACGGACATACTTTAGAATTACCACTGCTGATGCAAGTGTAGCATTCATGTGAAGACAATTAAGTACCTGGTACTCATTTTTTAAATTTAATTCAGGTTTATTAAATACCACAAAAAAGAAAGTCAAAGACTTAAATAATTTGTTTTACAAAAAATGCAATAAAAAGTATTCAGAAAATTACATGTCTAAAAAGTAGAAAATATGAGAACCAGTAAAATAAATGGAAAATAAAAGAAATTAATAAAACAAAATTTAAATAAAAGAATTATTAGAAAACTATTGGTTTGCAAGTTATGGAAATACTGAATTCAGCACCTGTAACATGAATGGTACTGGTGAGTTTCTGTATCTCTGAGTTTTTACTCGCAGATTTTCTAGTTGTCGTGTGCTTCTTAGAGTATGCTCTGGTAAATAAGTGGATTTTCGTTCTGGTGGCAGGAGATGGCAGTGTATATTGGGAGTCAATAAGGAATTTTCAAATTTGAAGACCAGGTGTTTAGGCCTTTGACACAATGACTTGATGTTTAAACAAGTCATGAGATCGTGATAAGATGAAGTATTTGGGTAAGCAATTATACGCAGAGCCCTTTTTGGACTCTTTCAATATTCTGAGCTCGTTTTTGTGTAATTCCCGATGCCCACACAACCACTCCAGTTCCAGTAATATTGTAATGTTTCTTTAATTTACCGAAGATAAGCGTCGTGAGGCCTTACTGATAATTTCCTGAACTTGACAGTTTCATCTCAGATTATTTTGTATGGTAACCCCAAAAAGCTTCAGAGAAGAAACAACATCAAGTTACTCCATTACTGGTATTAATTGAACAGGAAAAACCTGATTACGAAGAAAAGAAACCTGCATAACCTTACATTTCAAAGGGTTCAGCTTAATATCGTTGGTATTACACCAGTCCACAAGCGTGGTAATATTTGCTTGCAAATTTGACGGTTCACCTTTAGATAAAACCTCAACCACACTAAGATCATCAACATACTTCTACCGATATTACTGACAGCGTCATTAACCATAGCCAAAATGAGGATTGGTCCCAAATTTGTAGCCTGCGGAATGCCACAAGTTAGTCCCAGTGGAGTTGAGATTAGATTACTTCCTTATATCAAACGTTCTGGGTCTGATCTATCTGAGAGAAAACTAGATGATAGGAGGAAGGATACCTGTATTAACCCCTAACTGTATGAACTTTTCACAACAATGGTTGTATGATTGATGTGATCAAAAGTTTTACTAAAATCAAAAGTGCACAGGTTGACAGAAGTAACACCCTTATCATTGTTCTTATGTATTGTGCAAGCATAAGGTATTGTGAAACTTTACCTACTTGTACTACTTTTGTGCCCTATGTACATGTACAAACTAATACACAAGTATGTATTTAACCACAAGGTACATGTACCTGTGTATACATACAAGAAGTAACAAGATATCAAATGTATACATACTTTATGACCAGAGTGGCCAACCCAGGCATTGCGATTCCCGATGCGGAGAACCGAGGGATTGGACACTCCACATCTTAGCCCCGCCTATACTTATCTGTATTCGCATACGAGGTCATGCGCCACAAATGTGGCGCAAAATATAGGAAAAACATAAGATTTCAAAAACCCAATGATCCAAGGCGAAAAAATAGCCTCAGTAGATTTGCATAAATAGTGGCCGTATGAGGTCGCTGTTCGCGCTGTATCTTTGCATGGGGCGCAAGCTAGCAGCATATTATGCGGGGCGCGCGCACAGTGTATTTCTGGACGGATAACGACGGACGGATAACGACGAACTCGCCTTGACCAAGGCTATTGCCATACATGCACTTTCCTGTTTTACACTTCACAGACCGCATGTGCTTCAATACAATGAGAAGCAATCACACCATTTATCCCACAATGTATCAAAACGTCTACCAGTATTTAAGTCATCAGCCAAGGCATATACAGCACACTGTTCAGCTATTTATTTTTCCATTTTACCTACCTGATGTGAACTTGCAAGTGGCTTGTCCAAAGTTTAGAAGCATTCATAAACTACCTAAAACATATAATGCTTATTAATAATTGTTTGGGTCCAACGGTTACTGTGTTTGATTCATGAATGGTACGCAGGTTCAAATTCTGACAGGAACATGGTGCTTGTGTTCTTGGGCAAGATACTTTACTGCAATTGTCTCACTCCACCCAGAATAAAAGGTTACCTATGAAGGTAGAGACTAAATTGTGCTGATCGCGAGCTACTGCAGAAATGGTCTCGTTCCTGATGAGCAGGGATAATAATAGACTTTGCCACGGACGAATGCATTCGATATTTGATTGTGCACGTTGCGTATTCTTTTCACGCAGTGCGTGCGCCCATCGACGACACAATTATAGACCAGCTCCCTAACTCGCGCATTCGTCTTCCAGCAATCGCAGAAATTTGGTTATCAACACGTACAACATGCACGCACAAAATTCCTTTGTGAAGCAGCGCTTATTAGATATATTATTTTGCTAAATGCACCCTTAACATTTTGATGTAAATGTTCTAACTCTTTAAGGGAGAAACATTTTTACTTTTTTAACAGTCTAGATCAATAGAGTAGGGTCCAAAATGTATAAGTACCAACTTTCGCAAAAAAAGCACTAGGGAAAAACGGGTTGAGTTACAGTAAAGATTGAAAAATGTTGTGCATGCGTCTAGGGAGATGTCACCCACATGACCCATTATTATTATTGTTATTATTATTTTATTCAAGGGAAAAGTTTTCCGGTCACTGACCACTAACCCTGATTTTTAACGAGTAATAATATTTAATAGATGAGTACCAAATGCTGAATTATTTTCCACCTCATAACCAGGTCATTCTGCGACCTTGGGAGTGTTATTAAAGGGCACTTATGGTAGCAATTGTTTTCAGGGATATTGGTGAACTAAACAAAATTCAGTGCTACTTACTGGTCATACTTACAATTTGTAATGAGATATTTGGTTAATAATTTCCAAACAAAGTAATATTTTACAGGTATTTTTGGAGCATTAAAGATGCAAAAGGTTTGGGAAAAAAAGGTTAAAAATTAATATGATGAATTTCAACACGAGTGCAGGTATTAATAAATACACCTGTATAAAAAAATAATAGGAAAACAACCACCAAAGTATGACTAATCACCTGACTAATGACCTTTATAATGATTCACTGACCATGAACTATTGTCAACTCAGGTTAATCAATACACAATGAAGAAAATAATAGTAAACAGTTGAATGTTAACTATAAAAAACCAACCCAATTAATTCACCCAATCCTTGAGATTATCTGTCACTTCATGAGTGAGCAGAAAAAGAAATCAAATAGTAAGGAATTTTAGAGCATGATCTTGTCCCTCCAATTGTAGATGGACAGGTTGCGCTAAATAAATAATAAGCTAAAGACAATGTCAATCATTTAGAACAATGGTTAAAAAAATATGAGTTTAGGCCTACCAAAATAATGTTCATTTTCTATGCCAGATATGAAATATTATTTATAGTTTTATACCCATTGACTACTTACACTATGTACTGCATGCGAGGTAATTATTCAACAGCAATGAAAAGATAACATGTTCATAGTTACAACCAAAAAGTTCAAAGGCAAATTATGATAAGTACAGTGTTCAATCCAAACATCAATCAATTTACAAGACAGGAGTACAGAGACAACATATCAACTGAACAAGTGTGGAAATTCACATCAATAATTCCATCTCTCCAGGCAACATCTCTGGTCATCATAAGTTCAAGTCTTCATTTATACTGGGTAGCTGGCCTACGGGCTACAGTATGTATTTGCTTTTGCTACTCCTTGCCCATTCAGTGTGTATAGTCTTTTGTAATTCATGTTCATTGTTCCACTATTGTTTGTACCTGTTTTGCATTGTCTGTTGTGTTTGGCAAAATAAATAATAACTAGACATGTGTTTGTGGACAAACACAGAGCTGTTTCGAGTGTCTAAAATTACTTTTAATATGTGTGTGGTGGTCTTTTGTGTGTGCCAAGTCTCAAGTCGATCAGATTTACTAAAGTGTCAACGGCAATAGTCTAAAGAAAAACGTGTACAAAACCTATGGGGGAAAAATGAAACTTAAACGTGACGCCCCGTGACCTTGAATGACGTAATCGTGCCAAATTTCTTTTAGGGCCGTCTGCGGATGGTGGTCTAGGTGTGTGCCAAGTCTCAAGTCGATCGGATTTACTAAAGTGTCAAAGTCAACAGTCTAAACAAAAACGTGTACAAAACCAATGGGAGAAAAATGTGCACCTTTAATGTGACGTCACGTGACCGTGAATGACGCAATCGTGCCGAATTTCTTTCAGAAACATCTGGTGGTACTGTTCTGAGTGTATGGCAAGTTTCAAGTCGGTCGGATTTACCAAAGTGTCAAATTCAACAGTCTGAAAAAAAACGTGTACAAAACCTATGGGGAAAATTTCACATTTAACGCGAAGTCACGTGACCTTGAATGACGTAATCGCGACGAATTTCTTCTAGGACCGTCCTTGGGTGGTTGTCTAAGTGTACGCCAAGTCTCAAGTCCATCGGATTTACCAAAGTGTCCAAGTGTATTGTCTGAATAAACGTGTGCAAATCCTATGGAGAAAAGTCTGAAAAAGGAGAAAAAGAAAACTAGACATGTGTTTGTGGACAAACACAGAGCTGTTTCGAGTGTCTTACATTATTTTCAATATGTGTGTGTGGTGGTCTATGTGTGTGCCAAGTCTCAAGTCGATCAGATTTACGAAAGTGACAAAGTCAATAGTCTAAAGAAAAACGTGTACAAAACCTATAGGGGAAAATTGAACCTTTAACGTGACGTCACGTGACCTTGAATGACGCAATCGTGCCAATTTGCTTTTAGGAACATCTGGGGGTGGTGTTCTAAGAGTATGCCAAGTTTCCAGTCGGTCGAATTCACCAAAGTGTCAAAGACAATAGTCTTAAGAAAAACGTGTACAAAACCTATGGGCAAAATTTCACCTTTAACGCGAAGTCACGTGACCTTGAGTGACGTAATCGGGGTGAATTTCTTCTAGGACCGTCCTTGTGTGGTTGTCTAAATGTATGCCAAGTCTTAAGTCGATCGGATTTACCAAAGTACCTAAGTGACCTGTCTGAACAAACGTGTACAAATCCTATGGAGAAAAATCTGAAAAAGAAAAAAAAAAACTAGACATGTGTTTGTGGACAAACACAGAGCTGTTTCGAGTGTCTAAAATTACTTTTAATATGTGTGTGGTGGTCTTTTGTGTGTGCCAAGTCTCAAGTCGATCAGATTTACTAAAGTGTCAACGGCAATAGTCTAAAAAAAAACGTGTACAAAATCTATGGGGAAAAATGAAACTTTAACGTGACGCCCCGTGACCTTGAATGACGTAATCGTGCCAAATTTCTTTTAGGGCCGTCTGTAGATGGTGGTCTAAGTGTGTGCCAAGTCTCAAGTCGATCGGATTTACTACAGTGTCAAAGTCAACAGTCTAAACATAAACGTGTACAAAACCTATGGGTGAAAAATGTGCACCTTTAATGTGACGTCACGTGACCTTGAATGACGCAATCGTGCCGAATTTTTTTCAGAAACATCTAGGGGTGGTGTTCTAAGTGTATGCCAAGTTTCAAGTCGGTCGGATTTACCAAAGTGTCAAAGTCGAAGGTCTGAAGGAAAACGTGTACAAAACCTATGGGGAAAATTTAACCTTTAACGCGAAGTCACGTGACCTTGAATGCCCTAATCGTGCCGAATTTCTTCTAGGACCGTCTGGGGGAGGTGTTCTAAGTGTATGCTAAGTTTCAAGTCGGTCGGATTTACCAAAGTGTCAAAGACAATAGTCTTAAGAAAAACGTGTACAAAACCTATGGGAAAAAATTTCACCTTTAACGCAAAGTCACGTGACCTTGAGTGACGTAATCGCGGCGAATTTCTTCTAGGACCGTCCTTGTGTGGTTGTCTAAATGTATGCCAAGTTTCAAGTCGATCGGATTGACCAAAGTACCTAAGTGACCTGTCTGAACAAACGTGTACAAATCCTATGGAGAAAAATCTGAAAAAGAAAAAAAAAAAAAAGAAAAAAAAAAACTTTAACGATTACAAAAGCTGTTTCGGTGAAAAACCGAAACAGCTAAAAAGAAACTAGACATGTGTTTGTGGACAAACACAGAGCTGTTTCGAGTGTCTTACATTATTTTCAATATGTGTGTGTGGTGGTCTATGTGTGTGCCAAGTCTCAAGTCGATCAGATTTACGAAAGTGACAAAGTCAATAGTCTAAAGAAAAACGTGTACAAAACCTATAGGGGAAAATTGAACCTTTAACGTGACGTCACGTGACCTTGAATGACGCAATCGTGCCAATTTGCTTTTAGGAACATCTGGGGGTGGTGTTCTAAGAGTATGCCAAGTTTCCAGTCGGTCGAATTCACCAAAGTGTCAAAGACAATAGTCTTAAGAAAAACGTGTACAAAACCTATGGGCAAAATTTCACCTTTAACGCGAAGTCACGTGACCTTGAGTGACGTAATCGGGGTGAATTTCTTCTAGGACCGTCCTTGTGTGGTTGTCTAAATGTATGCCAAGTCTTAAGTCGATCGGATTTACCAAAGTACCTAAGTGACCTGTCTGAACAAACGTGTACAAATCCTATGGAGAAAAATCTGAAAAAGAAAAAAAAAAAAAAGAAAAAAAAAAACTTTAACGATTACAAAAGCTGTTTCGGTGAAAAACCGAAACAGCTAAAAACTAGACATGTGTTTGTGGACAAACACAGAGCTGTTTCGGGTTTTCAAAATTGACTTTCGATATTTGTGTGGTGGTCTAAGTGTGTGCTAAGTCGATCGGATTTACCGAAGTGCCAAAAATATTATTGGTTTAAAAAAACATGTACAAATCCTATAGGAAAAATTGAACCTTTAATGTGACGTCCCATGACCCCCGATGACGTCATCATGACGATTTTCCCCTTGGCCCTCCTGGAGATGGTGGTCGAGGTGTGTGCTAAGTCTCAAATCGATCAAATTTACGAAAGTGTCAAAGTCAATAGTCTGAAGAAAAATGTGTACAAACCCTACGGGGAAAAAGTTGCACTTTTAACGTCACGTCACGTGACCTTGAATGACGCAATCGTGCTGAATTTCTTCAAGGGCCATCTGTGGATGGTGGTCTAAGTGTGTGCCAAGTCTCAAGTCGGTCGGATTAACCAAAGTGTCAAAGTCAATGGTCTGAAGAAAATCGTGTACAAAACCTATGGGGAAAAATTGCACCTTTAATGTGACGTCACGTGACCTTGAATGACGTAATCGCGACGAATTTCTTCTAGGATCATCTATGGGTGGTGGTCTAAGAGTAGACCAAGTCTCAAGTTGATCGGATTTACCAAAGTGCCAAAGTGTATTGTCCGAACAAAAAACGTGTACAAACCCTATGGAGAAGAGTCTGAATAAAAAAAAAAAAAAAAGCTAGACATGTGTTTGTCCACAAACACATGTCTAGTTTTTTTTCCGGATGTCTAAGATGACTTTCATTATGTGTGTGCCAAGTCTGAAATCGATTGGATTTGCCAATTTTCCCAAGATATATAAGTTGAAAAATACGTGTACAAATCCTATGGGAAAAACTTAACCTTTAATGTGACGTCACATGACACCCGATGATGTCATCATGATGTCATCTTAATTTTCGTCTATAACACATCCTGGAATACTTGCATACCAAGTTTGACCCCACTCAGACCTTTACTTACAGAGATAGAAGGTCTTAAAAACTACACCTTTAAAGTGACGTCACATGACCCACGATGACGTCATCATGACGATTATCCTTGTGGCCCTCCTAGAGATGGTGGTCGAGGTGTGTACTAAGTCTCGAGTCGATTGGATTTACCAAAGTGTCAAATTCAATAGTCTGACGAAAAACGTGTACAAAACCTATAGGGAAAACTGCACCTTTAATGTGACGTCACATGGTCCGTGATGACGTCGTCATGACGTCATCTTAATTTTCGTCTATAACACTTCCTGGAATACTTGCATACCAAGTTTGACCCCAATCAGACCTTTACTTCCAGAGATAGAGGGTCTTAAAAACTACACATTTAAAGTGACGTCACATGACCCACGATGACGTCATCATGACGATTATCCTTGTGGCCCTCCTAGAGATGGTGGTCGAGGTGTGTACTAAGTCTCGAGTCGATTGGATTTACCAAAGTGTCAAATTCAATAGTCTGACGAAAAACGTGTACAAAACCTATAGGGAAAACTGCCCCTTTAATGTGACGTCACATGACACCCGATGACGTCATCGTAATGTCATCTTAATTATCGTCTATAACACATCCCAGGATACTTGCATATCAAGTTTGTCCCCAATCGGGCCTGTACTTCCAGAGATAGAGGGTCTTATAAACTGCACCTTTAATGTGACGTCAAATGACCCACGATGACGTCATCATGACGATTTTTCTTTTGGCCCCTCTGGGGATGGTGGTCGAGGTGTGTCTCAAGTCTCAAGTCGATCGGATTTACCGAAGTGTCAAATTCAATTTTCTGAAGAAAAACGTGTACAAATCCTATGGGGAAAAATTGCACCTTTAACGTGACGTCACGTGACCACGAATGACGTAATCATGACGAATTTCTTCTAGGACCATCTGTGGGTGGTTGTCTAAATGTATGCCAAGTCTCAAGTCGATCGGATTTACCCAAGTGCCAAAGTGTATTGGCTGAAGAAAAAACGTGTACAAAACCTAAGGAGAGGAGTCTGAAACAGAGGAAAAAAAAAAAAAACAAAAAAAAACTAGACATGTGTTTGTGAACAAACACAGAGCTGTTTCGAGTGTCTTACATTATTTTCAATATGTGCGTGTAGTGGTCTATGTGTGTGCCAAGTCTCAAGTCGATCAAATTTACGAAAGTGTCAAAGTCAAAAGTCTAAAGAAAAAACGTGTACAAAACCTATGGGGGACAAATTAAACCTTTAACTTGACGTCACGTGACCTTGAATGACGCAATCGTGCTGAATTTTTTTCAGAAACATTTGGTGGTGGTGTTCTGAGTATATGGCAAGTTTCAAGTCGGTCGGATTTACCAAAGTGTCAAATTCAATAGTCTGAGGGAAAACGTGTACAAAACCTATGGGGAAAATTTCACCTTTAACGCAAAGTCACGTGACCTTGAATGACGTAATCGCGACGAATTTCTTCTAGGACCGTCCTTGGGTGGTTGTCTAAGTGTATGCCAAGTCTCAAGTCGATCGGATTTACCAAAGTGTCAAAGTGTATTGGCTGAAAAAACGTGTACAAATCCTATGGGAAAAAGTCTGAAAGTGGAAAAAAAAAAAAAAAAAAAAAAAAAGAAAAAAAAACTAGACATGTGTTTGTGGACAAACACAGAGCTGTTTCGAGTGTCTTTTAATATTTGTGTGATGGTCTTTTGTGTGTGCCAAGTCTCAAGTCGATCAGATTTACTAGTGTCAAAGTCAATAGTCTAAAGAAAAACGTGTACAAAACCTATGGAGAAAAAACTGCACCTTTAACGTGATGTCACGTGACCACGAATGACGTAATCGTGACGAATTTCTTCTAGAATCATCTGTGGGTAGTATGCTAAGAGTAGCTAGCCAAGTCTGAAGTCGATCGGATTTACCAAAGTGCCAAATATATATCGGGTGAAAAAACGTGTACAAATCTTATGGGGAAAACTACACCTTTAATGTGACGTCACATGACGTCGTTATGACGTCATTATGACGTCACCTTAATGTTCGTATATAACACATCCCGGAATACCTGTATACCAAGTTTGACACTAATCGGACTTGTACTTCCAGAGATAGAGGGTCCTAAGAACTGAACCTTTAATGTGACGTCACATGACCCCAGATGACGTCATCATGGCGATTTTCATTTTGGCCCTTCTGAGGATGGTGGTTGAGGTGTGCGCTAACTTTTAGGTCAATCAGATTTACTAAAGTGTCGAAGTCAATAGTCTTGATGAAAACGTGTACAAAACCTATGGGGAAAAATTACACCTTTAACGTGACGTCACGTGACCATGAATGACGTAATCGTGACGAATTTCTTCTAGAATCATCCGTGGGTAGTATGCTAAGAGTAGCTAGCCAAGTCTGAAGTCGATCGGATTTACCAAAGTGCCAAATATATATCGGGTGAAAAAATGTGTACAGATCTTATGGTGAAAACTACACCTTTAATGTGACGTCACATGACGTCGTTATGACGTCATTATGACGTCACCTTAATTTTCGTATATAACACATCCCGGAATACCTGTATACCAAGTTTGACACTAATTGGACTTGTACTTCCAGAGATAGAGGGTCCTAATAACTGAACCTTTAATGTGACGTCACATGACCCCCGATGACGTCATCATGGCGATTTTCATATTGGCCCTTCTGAGGATGGTGGTTGAGGTGTGTGCTAACTTTTAGGTCAATCGGATTTACTAAAGTGTCAAAGTCAATAGTCTGGATGAAAACGTGTACAAAACCTATGGGGAAAAATTGCACCTTTAACGTGACGTCACGTGACCATGAATGACGTAATCGCGACGAATTTCTTCTAGGACCATCCGTGGGTGGTGTTCTTATTGTATGCCAAGTTTCAAGTCGATCGGATTTACCAAAGTGCCAAAGTGTATTGGCTGAACGAAACGTGTACAAATCCTATGGCGAAAAGTCTGAAAGTGGAAAATAAAAAAAAAGAATAAAAAAAACTTTAACGATTACAATAGCTGTTTCGGCCGAAATGCCGAAACAGCTAAAAAAACTTTAACGAAAACAAAAGCTGTTTCGGTGAAAAACCGAAACAGCTAAAAAAAAACTAGACATGTGTTTGTGGACAAACACAGAGCTGTTTCGGATGTCTAAGATGACTTTCATTATGTGTGTGCCAAGTCTAAAATCGATTGGATTTGCCAATTTTCCCAAGATATATAAGTTGAAAAATACGTGTACAAATCCTATGGGAAAAACTGCACCTTTAATGTGACGTCACATGACACCCGATGATGTCATCATGATGTCATCTTAATTTTCGTCTATAACACATTCTGGAATACTTGCATACCAAGTTTAGCCCCAATCAGACATGTACTTCCAGAGATAGAGGGTCCTAAAATCTGCCCCTTTAATGTGACGTCACATGACCCACGATGACGTTATCCTGACAATTTTTCCCCTTGGCCCTCCTGGGTATGGTGGTCGAGGTGTGTGCTAAGTCTGAAGTCGATCGGATTTACCAAATTGTCAAATTCAATAGTCTGAAGAAAAACGTGTACAAAACCTATGGAGAAAACTGAACCTTTAATGTGACGTCACATGACACCCGATGATGTCATAATTACGTCATCTTAATTTTCGTCTATAACACATCCTCGAATACTTGCAAACCAAGTTTGACCCCAACCGGACTTGTACTTTTAGAGTTAGAGGGTCTTAAAAACTACACCTTTAATGTGACGTTACATGACCCGCGATGACGTCATATTGATTATTTTGTTCTTGGCCCTCCTAAGCATGGTGGTCGAGGTCTGTGCTAAGTTTCAAGTCAATCGGATTCACCAAACTGTCAAATTAAATAGTCTGAAGAAAAACGTGTACAAAACCTATGGGGGAATAATTTGCACATTTAACGTGACGTCACGTGACCTTGAAAGACGCAATCGTGCCGAATTTCTTCCAATATCATTTGTGGGTGGTGTTCTAAGTGTATGCCAAGTTTCAAGTCGGTCGGATTTACCGAAGTGCCAAAGTCAATAGTCTGAAGAAAAACGTGTACAAAACCTATGGGGAAAATTAAACCTTTAAAGTGACGTCACGTGACCTTGAATCACGCAATCGAGCCAAATTTCTTCTAGGACCATCTGTGGGTGGAGGTCTAAGTGTACACCAAGTCTCAAGTCGATTGTAATCACCAAAGTGCCAAAGTGTATTGGCAGAACAAACGTGTGTAAATCCTATGGGTAAAAACACTGAAAGTGGAAAAAAAAAAAAGGAAAAAAAAAAAAAAGAAAAAAAAAAACTTTAACGAAAACAAAAGCTGTTTCGGTGGAAAACCGAAACAGCTAAAAAAAACTTTAACAAAAACAATAGCTGTTTCGGCTGAATTGCCGAAACAGCTAAAAAAAGAAAAAAAAAAACTTTAACGAAAACAAAAGCTGTTTCGGCTGAAAGGCCGAAACAGCTAAAAAAACTTTAACGAAAACAAAAGCTGTTTCGGCTGAAAGGCCGAAACAGCTAAAAAAACTTTAACGAAAACAAAAGCTGTTTCGGCTGAAAGGCCGAAACAGCTAAAAAAAAAAAAAAAAAAAAAAAAAAAAAAAAAAAAAAATAGACATGTGTTTGTGGACAAACACAGAGCTGTTTCGGATGTCTAAGATGACTTTCATTATGTGTGTGCCAAGTCTGAAATCGATTGGATTTGCCAATTTTCCCAAGATATATAAGTTGAAAAATACGTGTACAAATCCTATGGGAAAAACTGCACCTTTAATGTGACGTCACAAGACACCCGATAATGTCATCATGATGTCATCTTAATTTTCGTCTATAACACATTCTGGAATACTTGCATACCAAGTTTAGCCCCAATCAGACATGTACTTCCAGAGATAGAGGGTCCTAAAATCTGCCCCTTTAATGTGACGTCACATGACCCACGATGACGTTATCCTGACGATTTTCCCCTTGGCCCTCCTGGGTATGGTGGTCGAGGTGTGTGCTAAGTCTGAAGTCGATCGGATTTACCAAATTGTCAAATTCAATAGTCTGAAGAAAAACGTGTACAAAACCTATGGAGAAAATTGAACCTTTAATGTGACGTCACATGACACCCGATGATGTCATAATTACGTCATCTTAATTTTCGTCTATAACACATCCTCGAATACTTGCAAACTAAGTTTGACCCCAACCGGACTTGTACTTTTAGAGTTAGAGGGTCTTAAAAACTACACCTTTAATGTGACGTCACATGACCCGCGATGACGTCATATTGATTATTTTTCTCTTGGCCATCCTAAGGATGGCGGTCGAGGTCTGTGCTAAGTCTCAAGTCGATCAAGTCTACGAAAGTGACAAAGTCAATAGTCTGAAGAAAAACGTGTACAAACCCTATGGGGAAAAAAATTGCACCTTTAACGTCACGTCACGTGACTTTGAATGACGCAATCGTACCAAATTTCTTCAAGACCCACCTGTGGGTGGTGTTCTAAGTGTATACCAAGTTTCAAGTCGGTCGGATTCACCAAACTGTCAAATTAAATAGTCTGAAGAAAAACGTGTACAAAACCTATGGGGGAAAATTGCACCTTTAACGTGACGTCACGTGACCTTGAATGACGGAATCGCGACGAATTTCTTCTAGGACTGTCCTTGGGTGGTTGTCTAAGTGTATGCCAAGTTTCAGGTCGATCGGATTCACCAAAGTGTCAAAGTGTATTGGCAGAAAAAACGTGTACAAATCCTATGGGAAAATGTGACAAAAAAAAAAAAAAACTAGAAATGTGTTTGTGGACAAACACAGAGCTGTTTCGCATGTCTAAAATGCCTTTCAATATTTGTGTGGTGGTCTAAGTGTGTGCCAAGTCTAAAGGCGATCGACTTTAGTGCCAAAGATAAATTGGTTAAAAAAACGTGTACAAATCCTATGGGAAAAAACTGAACCTTTAATGTGACGTCACATGACCCACGATGACGTCATTATTACGATTTTTCCCTTGGCCTTCCTGGGGATGGTGGTCGAGGTATGCGCTAAGTCTGAAGTCGATCAAATTTACGAAAGTGTCAAAGTCAATAGTCTAAAGAAAAACGTGTACAAACCCTATGGGGAAAAAAATTGAACCTTTAACGTCACGTCACGTGACCTTGAATGACGCAATCGCGCCGAATTTTTTTCAGAAACATCTGGGGCTGGTGTTCTAAGTGTATGCCAAGTTTCAAGTCGGTCGGATTTACCAAAGTGTCAAAGTCAATAGTCTGAAGAAAAACGTGTACAAAACCTATGGGGAAAATTTTACCTTTAACATGACGTCACGTGACCTTGAATGACGTAATCGCGACGAATTTCTTCTAGGACCGTCCTTGGGTGGTTGTCTAAATATATGCCAAGTTTCAAGTCGATCGGATTTACCAAAGTGTCAAAGTGCTATGCCAGAACAAACGTGTACAAATCCTATGGAAAAAAGTCTGAAAGAGGAAAAAAAAAAAAAACTAGAAATGTGTTTGTGGACAAACACAGAGCTGTTTCGCATGTCTAAAATGCCTTTCAATATTTGTGTGGTGGTCTAAGTGTGTGCCAAGTCTAAAGTCGATCGAATTTAGTGCCAAAGATAAATTGGTTGAAAAAAACGTGTACAAATCCTATGGGGAAAATTAAACCTTTAATGTGACGTCACATGATACCCGATGATGTCATCATGATGTCATCTTAATTTTCGTCTGTAACACATCCTGGAATACTTGCATACCAAGTTTGACCCCAATCGGACATGTACTTCTAGAGATAGAGGGTCCTTAAAACTGAACCTTTAATGTGACGTCACATGACCCACGATGACGTCATTATTACGATTTTTCCCTTGGCCCTCCTGGGGATGGTGGTCGAGGTATGCGCTAAGTCTGAAGTCGATCAAATTTACGAAAGTGTCAAAGTCAATAGTCTGAAGAAAAACGTGTACAAACCCTATGGGGAAAAAAAGTGCACCTTTAACGTCACGTCACGTGATCTTGAATGACGCGATCGCGCCGAATTTCTTTCAGAAATATCTGGGGCTGGTGTTCTAAGTGTATGCCTAGTTTCAAGTCGGTCGGACTTACCAAAGTGTCAAAGTCAATAATCTGAAGAAAAACGTGTACAAAACCTATGGGGAAAATTTTACCTTTAACATGACGTCACGTGACCTTGAATGACGTAATCGCGACGAATTTCTTCTAGGACCGTCCTTGGGTGGTTGTCTAAATATATGCCAAGTTTCAAGTCGATCGGATTTACCAAAGTGTCAAAGTGCTATGCCAGAACAAACGTGTACAAATCCTATGGGAAAAAGTCTGAAAGAGGAAAAAAAAAAAAAAAAAAAGAAAAAACTAGACATGTGTTTGTGGACAAACACAGAGCTGTTTCGAGTGTCTAAAATTACTTTCAATATGTGTGTGGTGGTCTTTTGTGTGTGCCAAGTCTGAAGTCGATGGATTTACACAAGTGCCAAAGATATATTAGTTGAAAAAACGTGTACAAATCCTATGGGGAAAATTGAAACTTTAATGCGACGTCACATGACACCCAATGATGTCATCATGATGTCATCTTAATTTTCGTCTGTAACACATCCTGGAATACTTGCGTACCAAGTTTGACCCCAATCGGACCTGTACTTCTAGAGATAGAGGGTCTTAACAACTACACCTTTAAGGTGACGCCACATTACACCCGATGACGTCATCATGCCATCACCTCCATTTATATTTATAGCACATCCCGGAATACCTGTAAACCAAGTTTGAGCACAATCGGACCTGTACTTCCAGAGATAGAGGGTCCAAAAAAATGCACCTTTAATGTGACGTCACATGACCCACGAAGACGTCATCATGACGATTTTTATCTTGGCCCTCCTGGGGATGGTGATCGAAGTGTGTGCTAAGTCGGAAGTCGATCGGATTTACCAAAGTGTCAAAGTCAATAGTCTGAAGAAAAACGTGTACAAAACCTATGGGGAAAAAACTGCACCTTTAACGTGATGTCACGTGACCACGAATGACGTAATCGTGACGAATTTATTCTAGAATCATCTGTGGGTAGTATGCTAAGAGTAGCTAGCCAAGTCTGAAGTCGATCGGATTTACCAAAGTGCCAAATATATATCGGGTGAAAAAACGTGTACAAATCTTATGGGGAAAACTACACCTTTAATGTGACGTCACACGACGTCGTTATGACGTCATTATGACGTCACCTTAATTTTCGTATATAACACATCCCGGAATACCTGTATACCAAGTTTGACACTAATCGGACTTGTACTTCCAGAGATAGAGGGTCCTAAAAACTGACCTTTAATGTGACGTCACATGACCCCCGATGACGTCATCATGGCGATTTTCATATTGGCCCTTCTGAGGATGGTGGTTGAGGTGTGCGCTAACTTTTAGGTCAATCGGATTTACTAAAGTGTCGAAGTCAATAGTCTTGATGAAAACGTGTACAAAACCTAAGGGGGAAAACTAAACCTTTAACGTGACGTCACGTGACCACGAATGACGTAATCGTGACGAATTTCTTCTAGAATCATCCGTGGGTAGTATGCTAAGAGTAGCTAGCCAAGTCTGAAGTCGATCGGATTTACCAAAGTGCCAAATATATATCGGGTGAAAAAACGTGTACAAATCGTATGGGGAAAACTACACCTTTAATGTGACGTCACATGACGTCGTTATGACGTCATTATGACGTCACCTTAATTTTCGTATATAACACATCCCGGAATACCTGTATACCAAGTTTGACACTAATCGGACTTGTACTTCCAGAGTTAGAGGCTCCTAAAAACTGAACCTTTAATGTGACGTCACATGACCCCCGATGACGTCATCATGGCGATTTTCATATTGGCCCTTCTGAGGATGGTGGTTGAGGTGTGCGCTAACTTTTAGGTCAATCGGATTTACTAAAGTGTCGAAGTCAATAGTCTTGATGAAAACGTGTACAAAACCTAAGGGGGAAAACTAAACCTTTAACGTGACGTCACGTGACCACGAATGACGTAATCGTGACGAATTTCTTCTAGAATCATCCGTGGGTAGTATGCTAAGAGTAGCTAGCCAAGTCTGAAGTCGATCGGATTTACCAAAGTGTCAAAGTGCTATGCCAGAACAAACGTGTACAAATCCTATGGGAAAAAGTCTGAAAGAGGAAAAAAAAAAAAAAAAAAAGAAAAAAAAAAACTTTAACGAAAACAAAAGCTGTTTCGGCTGAAATGCCGAAACAGCTAAAAAAACTTTAACGAAAACAAAAGCTGTTTCGGCTGAAATGCCGAAACAGCTAAAAAAAGAAAAAAAAAAACTTTAACGAAAACAAAAGCTGTTTCGGCTGAAATGCCGAAACAGCTAAAAAAAAAAACTAGAAATGTGTTTGTGGACAAACACAGAGCTGTTTCGGTTGTCTAAGATGACCTTTATTGTGTGTGTGCCGAGTATGAAATCAATCGGATTTACCCAAGTTAATTGGTTGAAAAATACGTGTACAAATCCTATTGGGAAAGCTACACCTTTAATGTGACGTCACATGACACCTAGGAATGTCATCATGATGTCATCTTAATGTTCGTCTATAAAACATTCTGGAATACTTGCATACCAAGTTTGACCCCAATCAGACTTGTACTTCCAGAGATAGAGGGTCCTAAAATCTGCCCCTTTAATGTGACGTCACATGACCCACGATGACGTCATCATGACGATTTTCCCCTTGGCCCTCATGGGTATGGTGGTCGAGGTGTGTGCCAAGTCTGAAGTCGATCGGATGTACCAAAGTGTCAAAGATATATTAGTTGAAAAAAAACGTGTTCAAATCCTATGGGGAAAACTACACCTTTAATGTGACGTCACCACGATGACGTCGTCATGGCGTCATCTTAATTTTCGTCTATAACACATCCTGGAATACTTGCATACCAAGTTTGACCCCAATCAGACCTTTACTTCCAGAGATAGTGGGTCTTAGAAACTACACCTTTAAAGTGACGTCACATGGCCCACGATGACGTCATCGTGACGATTATCCTTGTGGCCCTCCTAGAGATTGTGGTCGAGGTGTGTACTAATTCTCGAGTCGATTGGATTTACCAAAGTGTCAAATTCAATAGTCTGACGAAAAACGTGTACAAAACCTATAGGAAAAACTGCGCCTTTAAAGTGACGTCACATGACACCCGATGACGTCATCGTGATGTCATCTTAATTTTCGTCTATAACACATCCTGGAATACTTGCATACCAAGTTTGACCCCAATCAGACCTTTACTTCCAGAGATAGAGGGTCTTATAAACTGCACCTTTAATGTGACGTCAAATGACACACGATGACGTCATCATGACGATTTTTCTTCTGGCCCCTCTGGGGATGGTAGTCGAGGTGTGTCTTAAGTCTCAAGTCGATCGGATTCACCGAAGTGTCAAATTCAATATTCTGAAGAAAAACGTGTACAAATCCTATGGGAAAAAATTGCACCTTTAACGTGACGTCACGTGACCACGAATGACGTAATCGTGACGAATTTCTTCTAGGATCATCTGTGGGTGGTGGTCTAAGTGTATGCCAAGTCTCAAGTCGATCCGATTTACCAAAGTGCCAAAGTGCTATGCCAGAACAAAAAACGTGTACAAACCCTATGGAGAAGAGTCTGAAGGAGAAAAAAAAAAAAAAAAAAAAAAAAAACTAGAAATGTGTTTGTGGACAAACACAGAGCTGTTTCGGATGCCTAATTTGTTTTGTAATAAGTGGGTGGTGGTCTAAGTGTGTCGCAAATCTGAAGTCAATCTGATTTACCCAAGTGCCAAAGATATATTGGTTGAAAAAAAACCGTGTACAAATCCTTTGGGGAAAACTACACCTTTAATATGACGTTCCGTGACCCACGATGACGTCATAATTACTTCATCTTAATTTTCGTCTATAACACATACTCGATTACTTGCATACCAAGTATGACCCCAATCGGACCTGTACTTCTAGAGATAGAGGGTCTTATCAACTGAACCTTTAATGTGACGTCACATGTCCAACGATGACGTCATCCTGACGAAGTTCCCCTTGGCCCTCCTGGGGATGGTGGTCGAGGTGTGTACTAAGTCTCGAGGCGATCAGATTGACCAAAGTGTCAAATTCAATAGTCTGAATAAAAACGTGTACAAAACCAATGGGGAAAATTGAACCTTTAATGTGACGTCACATGACACCCGATGATGTCATAATTACGTCATCTTAATTTTCGTCTATAACACATCCTCGAATACTTGCAAACCAAGTTTGACCCCAACCGGACTTGTACTTTCAGAGTTAGAGGGTCTTAAAAAACTACACCTTTAATGTGACGTCACATGACCCGCGATGACGTCATCTTGATTATTTTTTTCTTGGCCCTCCTAAGGATGGTGGTCGAGGTCTGTGCTAAGTCTCAAGTCGATCGAATTGACAGAAGTGTCAAATTCAATATTTTCAAGAAAAACGTGTACAAAACCTATGGAGAAAATTGAACATTTAATGTGACGTCACATGACACCCGATGATGTCATAATTACTTCATCTTAATTTTCGTCTATAACACATCCTCGAATACTTGCAAACCAAGTTTGACCCCAACCGGACTTGTACTTTCAGAGTTAAAGGTTCTTAAAAACTACACCTTTAATGTGACGTCACATGACCCGCGATGACGTCATCTTGATTATTTTTTTCTTGGCCCTCCTAAGGATGGTGGTCGAGGTCTGTGCTAAGTCTCAAGTCGATCGAATTTACAGAACTGTCTAATTCAATATTTTGAAGAAAAACGTGTACAAAACCTATGGAGAAAATTGAACCTTTAATGTGACGTCACATGACACCCGATGATGTAATAATTACGTCATCTTAATTTTCGTCTATAACACACCCTAGAATACTTGCAAACCAAGTTTGACCCCAACCGGACTTGTACTTTCAGAGTTAGAGGGTCTTAAAAACTACACCTTTAATGTGACGTCACATGACCCGCGATGACGTCATCTTGATTATTTTTTTCTTGGCCCTCCTAAGGATGGTGGTCGAGGTCTGTGCTAAGTCTTAAGTCGATCGAATTTACAGAAGTGTCAAATTCAATAGTCTGAATAAAAACGTGTACAAATCCTATGGGGAAAAATTACACCTTTAACGTGACGTCACGTGACCATGAATGACGCAATCGTTACGAATTTCTTCTAGGATCATCTGTGGGTGGTGGTCTAAGTGTATGCCAAGTCTCAAGTCGATCGGATTTACCAAAGTGCCAAAGTGCTATGCCAGAACAAAAAACGTGTACAAACCCTATGGAGAAGAGTCTGAAGGAGAAAAAGAAAAAAAAAAAAAATCAGAAGGAATACAATAGCTGTTTCGGCTGTAGTGCCGAAACAGCTAAAAAAAAAAATCAGAACGAATACAATAGCTGTTTCGGCTGAAATGCCGAAACAGCTAAAAAAAAAAAAAAAAAAAAAAAAAAAAAAAAAAAAACTTTAACGAAAACAAAAGCTGTTTCGGCTGAAAGGCCGAAACAGCTAAAAAACAAACACAGAGCTGTTTCGCATGTCTAAAATGACTTTCAATATTTGGGTGGTGGTCTAAGTGTCTGCCAAGTCTAAAGTCGATCGAATTTAGTGCCAAAGATATATTGGTTGAAAAAAACGTGTACAAATCCTATGGGCAAAATTAAACCTTTAATGTGACGTCACATGACACCCGATGATGCCATCATGATGTCATCTTAATTTACGTCTATAACACATTCTGGAATACTTGCATACCAAGTTTGGCCCCAATCAGACATGTACTTCCAGAGATAGAGGGTCCTAAAATCTGCCCCTTTAATGTGACGTCACATGACCCACGATGACGTTATCCTGACGATTTTCCCCTTGGCCCTCCTGGGTTTGATGGTCGAGGTGTGTGCTAAGTCTGAAGTCGATCGGATTTACCAAATTGTCAAATTCAATATTTTGAAGAAAAACGTGTACAAAACCTATGGAGAAAATTGAACCTTTAATGTGACGTCACATGACACCCGATGATGTCATAATTACGTCATCTTAATTTTCGTCTATAACACACCCTCGAATGCTTGCAAACCAAGTTTGACCCCAACCGGACTTGTACTTTCAGAGTTAGAGGGTCTTAAAAACTACACCTTTAATGTGACGTCACATGACCCGCGATGACGTCATCTTGATAATTTTTTTCTTGGCCCTCCTAAGGATGGTGGTCGAGGTCTGTGCTAAGTCTCAAGTCGATCGAATTTGCAGAAGTGTCAAATTCAATATTTTGAAGAAAAACGTGTACAAAACCTATGGAGAAAACTGTACCTTTAATGTGACGTCACATGACACCCGGTGATTTCATAATTACGTCATCTTAATTTTCGTCTATAACACATCCTCAAATACTTGCAAACCAAGTTTGACCCCAACCGGACTTGTACTTTCAGAGTTAGAGGGTCTTAAAAACTACACCTTTAATGTGACGTCACATGACCCGCGATGACGTCATCTTGATTATTTTTTTCTTGGACCTCCTGGGGATGGTGGTCGAGGTGTGTGCTAAGTTTCAAGTCAATCGGATTCACCAAACTGTCAAATTAAATAGTCTGAAGAAAAACGTGTACAAAACCTATGGGGGAAAATTCACCTTTAACGTGACGTCACGTGACCAAGAATTATGTAATCGCGACGAATTTGTTCTAGGACCGTCCTTGGGTGGTTGTCTAAATGTATGCCAAGTCTCAAGTCGATCGGATTTACCAAAGTGTCAAAGTGTATTGGCAGAAAAAACGTGTACAAATCCTATGGAAAAAAGTGACAAAAAAAAAAAAAAAACTAGACATGTGTTTGTGGACAAACACAGAGCTGTTTCGAGTGTCTTACATTACTTTCAATATGTGTGTGGTGGTCTTTTGTGTGTGCCAAGTCTCAAGTCGATCAGATTTACTAAACTGTCAAAGGCAATAGTCTAAAGAAAAACGTGTACAAAACCTATGGGAAAAAAATAGAAACTTTAACGTGACGCCCCGTGACCTTAAATGACGTAATCGTGCCGAATTTCTTCTAGGGCCGTCTGTGGATGGTGGTCTAAGTGTGTGCCAAGTCTCCAGTCGATCGGATTTACTAAAGTGTCAAAGTCAATAGTCTAAAGAAAAACGTGTAGAAAACAATGGGAGAAAAATGTCAACCTTTAATGTGACGTCATGTGACCTTGAATGACGCAATCGTGCCGAATTTCTTTCAGAAACATCTGGGGATGGTGTTCTATATGTATGCCAAGTTTCAAGTAGGTCGGATTTACCGAAGTGCCAAAGTCAATAGTCTGAAGAAAAACGTGTACAAAACCTATGGGAAAAATTTCACCTTTAACGTGACGTCACGTGACCTTGAATGACGCAATCGAGCCAAATTTCTTCTAGGACCATCTGTGGGTGGAGGTCTAAGTGTACACCAAGTCTCAAGTCGATTGGAATCACCAAAGTGCCAAAGTGTATTGGCAGAACAAACGTGTGTAAATCCTATGGGTAAAAACACTGAAAGTGGAAAAAAAAAAAAGGAAAAAAAAAAAAAACTAGAAATGTGTTTGTGGACAAACACAGAGCTGTTTCGCGTGTCTAAAATGACTTTGAATTATGTGGGTGGTCGTCTATGTGTGTACCAAGTCTGAAGTCGATCGGATTTACCAAAGTGCCAAATATATATTGGTTGAAAAAACGTGTGCAAATTCTATGGGGGAAACTACACCTTTAATTTAACATCACATGACACCTGATGACGTCACCATGGCGTCACCTTTATTTTCGTCTATAACACGTCCTGGAATACCTGTATACCAAGTTTGACACCAATCGGGCCTGTACTTTCAGAGATATAAGGTCTTAAAAACTGAACCTTTAATGTGACGTCACATGACCCACGATGACGTCATCATGATGTCACCTTAATTTTCGTCTATAACACATCCCGGAATACATGCATACCAAGTTTGACCCCAATCACACCTGTACCTACGGAGACAGAGGGTCTTAAACACACTGCACCTTTAATATGACGTCACATGACCCGAGATGACGTCATCGTGACGATTTTTCTCCTTGCCCTCCTAGGGATGCTGGTCTAAGTGTATGCCAAGTCTCAAGTCGATCGGATTTACGAATGTGTCAAAGTCCATAGTCTGAAGAAAAACGTGTACAAACCCTATGGGGAAAAAAATTGCACCTTTAACGTCACGTCACGTGACCTTAAATGACGCAATCATACCGAATTTCTTCAAGAGCCATCTGTGGGTGGTGTTCTAAGTGTATGCCAAGTTTCAAGTCGGTCGGATATACCAAAGTGTCAAAGTCAATAGTCTGAAGAAAAACGTGTACAAAACCTATGGGGAAAATTGTACCTTTAACATGACGTCACGTGACCTTGAATGACGGAATCGCGACGAATTTCTTCTAGGACCGTCCTTGGGTGGTTGTCTAAATGTATGCCAAGTCTCAAGTCGATCGGATTTACCAAAGTGTCAAAGTGCTATGCCAGAAAAAACGTGTACAAATCCTATGGGGAAAAGTCTGAAAGAGGAAAAAAAAAAAAAAAAAAAAAAAAAAAAAACTAGAAATGTGTTTGTGGACAAACACAGAGCTGTTTCGCATGTCTAAAATGCCTTTCAATATTTGTGTGGTGGTCTAAGTGTGTGCCAAGTCTAAAGGCGATCGAATTTAGTGCCAAAGATAAATTGGTTAAAAAAACGTGTACAAATCCTATGGGGAAAACTGAACCTTTAATGTGACGTCACATGACCCACGATGACGTCATTATTACGATTTTTCCCTTGGCCTTCCTGGGGATGGTGGTCGAGGTATGCGCTAAGTCTGAAGTCGATCAAATTTACGAAAGTGTCAAAGTCAATAGTCTAAAGAAAAACGTGTACAAACCCTATGGGGAAACAAATTGAACCTTTAACGTCACGTCACGTGACCTTGAATGACGCAATCGCGCCGAATTTTTTTCAGAAACATCTGGGGCTGGTGTTCTAAGTGTATGCCAAGTTTCAAGTCGGTCGGATTTACCAAAGTGTCAAAGTCAATAGTCTGAAGAAAAACGTGTACAAAACCTATGGGGAAAATTTTACCTTTAACATGACGTCACGTGACCTTGAATGACGTAATCGCGACGAATTTCTTCTAGGACCGTCCTTGGGTGGTTGTCTAAATATATGCCAAGTTTCAAGTCGATCGGATTTACCAAAGTGTCAAAGTGCTATGCCAGAACAAACGTGTACAAATCCTATGGAAAAAAGTCTGAAAGAGGAAAAAAAAAAAAAAAAAAAGAAAAAAAAAAACTTTAACGAAAACAAAAGCTGTTTCGGCTGAAATGCCGAAACAGCTAAAAAAAAAAAAAAAAAAAGGAAAAAAAGAAAAAAAAAAACTTTAACGAAAACAAAAGCTGTTTCGGCTGAAAGGCCGAAACAGCTAAAAAAAACTTTAACGAAAACAAAAGCTGTTTCGGCTGAATTGCCGAAACAGCTAAAAAAAAAAGAAAAAAAAAAACTTTAACGATTACAAGAGCTGTTTCGGTGAAAAACCGAAACAGCTAAAAAAACTAGACATGTGTTTGTGGACAAACACAGAGCTGTTTCGAGTGTCCAAAGTTACTTTCAATGTGTATGTGGTGGTCTTTTGTGTGTGCCAAGTCTCAAGTCGATCAGATTTACTAGTGTCAAAGTCAATAGTCTAAAGAAAAACGTGTACAAAACCTATGGGGGAAAATTGAACCTTTAACGTGACGCCCCGTGACCTTGAATGACGTAATCGTGCCAAATTTCTCCTACGACCGTCTGTGGATAGTGGTCTATGTGTGTGCCAAGTCTCAAGTCGATCGGATTTACTAAGTGTCAAAGTCAATAGTCTAAAGAAAAACGTGTACAAAACCTATGGGGGACAAATTAAACCTTTAACTTGACGTCACGTGACCTTGAATGACGCAATCGTGCTGAATGTCTTTCAAAAAACATCTGGTGGTGGTGTTCTGAGTATATGGCAAGTTTCAAGTCGGTTGGATTTACCAAAGTGTCAAATTCAATAGTCTGAGGAAAAACGTGTACAAAACCTATGAGGAAAATTTCACCTTTAACGCGAAGTCACGTGACCTTGAATGACGTAATCGCGACGAATTTCTTCTAGGACCGTCCTTGGGTGGTTGTCTAAGTGTATGCCAAGTCTCAAGTCGATCGGATTTACCAAAGTGTCAAAGTGTATTGGCTGAAAAAACGTGTACAAATCCTATGGGAAAAAGTCTGAAAGTGGAAAAAAAAAAAAAAAAAAAAAAACTAGACATGTGTTTGTGGACAAACACAGAGCTGTTTCGAGTGTCTAAAATTACTTTCAATATGTGTGTGGTGGTCTTTTGTGTGTGCCAAGTCTCAAGTCGATCAGATTTAATAAAGTGTCAAAGTCAATATTCTTAAGTAAAACGTGTACAAAACCTATAGGGGAAAATTGAACCTTTAACGTGACGCCCCGTGACCTTGAATGACGTAATCGTGCCAAATTTCTCCTACGACCGTCTGTGGATGGTGGTCTATGTGTGTGCCAAGTCTCAAGTCGATCGGATTTACTTAGTGTCAAAGTCAATAGTCTAAAGAAAACGTGTACAAAACCTATGGGGGACGAATTAAACCTTTAACTTGACGTCACGTGACCTTGAATGACGCAATCGTGCTGAATTTCTTTCAGAAACATCTGGTGGTGGTGTTCTGAGTGTATGGCAAGTTTCAAGTCGGTCGGATTTACCAAAGTGTCAAATTCAACAGTCTGAAGAAAAACGTGTACAAAACCTATGGGAAAAATTTCACCTTTAACGCTAAGTCACGTGACCTTGAATGACGTAATCGCGACGAATTTCTTCTAGGACCGTCCTTGGGTGGTTGTCTAAGTGTATGCCAAGTCTCAAGTCCATCGGATTTACCAAAGTGTCAAAGTGTATTGTCTGAACAAACGTGTACAAATCCTATGGAGAACAAAAGGCAAAAAAAAAAAAAAAAAAAAAAAAAAAAAAAAAAAAAAAAAACCAGAACGAAAACAATAGCTGTTTCGGTGAAAAACCGAAACAGCTAAAAAAAAAACTTTAACGAAAACAAAAGCTGTTTCGGTGAAAAACCGAAACAGCTAAAAAAACTTTAACGATTACAAAAGCTGTTTCGGTGAAAAACCGAAACAGCTAAAAAAAAACTTTAACGAAAACAAAAGCTGTTTCGGTGAAAAACCGAAACAGCTAATAATAATAATAATAATACAAGCGCACGTTGTCAACATTCTTTAATCTGACGCATCAACTGACAGCACCATCTCAAAAGAGGGCGCTATTTAGCATCCATTCACCAGAACTGCGGGGCACGGAACGGCCAAGGTCATTTGTGATGAGGCTGGGCAACACTGCCATCGCAACATGCATAACGATACTAATCCACTTGGAGTAGCTAGCACAGGTTCTGTACAATGTACATGTATTCGTACAGTACACGTACTGTACACGTACTGTGGGTAGCGTACATAATGTATGTGCAGGATGATCTCCTGTTCACCTACAGCAAGCCATGCTCGTGTTCTCACTGTACGTATTAACGGGCATCGTATTCACGGTGCTTCATGACAACATTAGGTGGGTTGTGTAATTTAAGCCAATAGGGAATAAGTGCAATGACATTAAAACATTGTCACTCTGTAACAAATACATTTATACCCATGACAATTTTTGTTTAATTTTTTATTTATTGAGAATAATTTTCTTTTCTGTAAAATTTGTTTGTTCTATGCATCTAAGATAAATCAATTTACAGACTTTCACACAAATGTCTTTGTTTGAATGTAAATGTATTCTCTATAGTGCAAAAACGTAGAGTTATAAATTAAATTACATCCAAGTTTTTGTTTGGCTGCCTTGGTAAATGAACATTGAAGATGCAATTTGAAAAGACAATTGCATAATGCACATTTCAATAAAAGACATGATTGTGAAGAATTGTTAATTTCCACATCTTTTAATGTTTTTGGTATTAATGGTTAATGGTATTTTTTGTACATTTGTACTTTAAATTCAACCTACTGTGATATAAGGTTTTTTTAAGTCGAGTGTAAGTCGGTTTCCTTTCACATTATAACATTTACTGGTGATCTAATACCTGATAACAATTTGTGCCTGAAATAAAGGGATGGATATGAATGATGGATAGGAGTTGGGAATGGGAATGATATGAATATAATTTACCTGAAAGCCTTGACCTCAACGTAAACCCTGGGGGAAGGAATGTAAAGCAAGGTAATATAACAACTTAGTGGATTCAGATGAGGAAAGAGGCTTGGACAGAGTCCATTCATACTAATGAGTGTATTTGGGGCAA
Organism: Crossaster papposus; assembly: GCA_037893245.1. Taxonomy (NCBI): domain Eukaryota; kingdom Metazoa; phylum Echinodermata; class Asteroidea; order Velatida; family Solasteridae; genus Crossaster; species Crossaster papposus. The sequence goes on from JBAIAA010001095.1 coordinate 334,178, forward strand.
GATGTTGCCAGCCAGTGCATTGCAGTGTGGTTATTACATTGAATACACATGTAGTGAGTGTACTAAAAAATGGGGTAATGCACAATATCAAATATGCATTATGCGTAGATTAGTAATTTCCATTTACAGAAATTGCTATTTAATTGTATTACTTCTTTCCAGTTATCAGTGGTGTAATCTTTCAAAGTTTAACAATATGCCTACCTTTATGGTATATTTGTAAAGTTTTAAGGTGTATCCTCTTGTTAAAGCCAGCACAAATTTAAATTTAAAGTGTAATCATAAAAAGGCACTGCAAGCCAACTGCAAGTCCTTAGTTATCATTTGCTAGGTTTGCACCTTAGAAATGGTGCAAAATGTTGAAACTTGCCTATTCCCTAGCCACACCGTGTATCTCCAGATTCAGCAAGTATAACTTAATAACCAGATTGAGAAAGCAGGGCTAAGTCAGCATCATATTTTATAGTGGTTGAAACTTGGAATGCGATTTTGTAGACTTTCATAGCTCAGTCTTTAAGAAGATATGTACTGTAACTAGTACTAAGTAGTACTAGTACTAAACCTCCACAAAACCAGTTTCTAGATTTCAAACTTTCAAACAAAAAGACAAAGATCGGCTAATTTTGATATCAAATAACAAATGCCGGAAAGAATTTAGTTACATCAGCGGTTGTGTACAAAGTCTATGAGTAGTTGGAAATGTTTCTTGGTCCCAGCGTCAGGTTGCAATATTCTTTCCCAAATGCCTATTTCGGAGTGCTTAAAAAAATGTCTAGGGACAATTAAATCAGACTTAAAAAACAAACAAAAAACAAAAACTAAACTTGAATGGCTTTCTCAAATATAACACCTGTCAAGCCTTGGTTTGAACACATGATTCCAACAAATATATACCAACTCTTAAAGTTAATGGGAACGAACATCTAACCAAATTGTTTTGCCACCACCACAAGAAACTGAATAGTAATACTAGTATGCAACCACAGAAGGCTATAGCTGACAATTTGATACCTGTCATAATCACCCAGCCAGGCCCGACAAAGTAAATAAATAATGAAAGAAACTCTTTTTGTTAATTTCCTTTTTTTCCTCACGTTCCCTTTTACATGCACAGACACTTTTCTCTCACAAAAACTCACAATGACAATTTATTATAGATTGCTTATGCAGCGAAGGTCGAATTATAACGATTAGACCGAGTTAATTTCTCAAAGGATTTTAATCTCGGTAGAAGTAGAACGGTTCGAACAAACTGACAAAATACTACAGTTGCACAATGAAACACATTATAAATAAAACCACAAATCGACTTCCCAAATATAACGCTGCCTGGTGGTATTTTGATTACCGTTTATATTATACTTCGACTCAAATAAACCACAAAGGAGACAAGTTATTGAGTGATGCCACAGCCTCGAAAATGGCAGTATGTTTTATTCCGGAACCAGTTAAAGGGCATACCGGTAGCAAAAGGAAACAATTCAACAAATAAACAATTTGGGCCACCCAGGCCCCCGGGCAACACCAGGCCCGACCATTAAAATGGGCAACACCAGGCCCGACCGGTCAAGGGGAACACCAATCCCCTATGGGCAACACCAGGCCCACCAACACAGGGCAACCAAATGCCCATTGCCAAAGAGGCAACCGTCATGCAACCACAAAGTTGCTTCCATCTACCGATGTTAACTTCGGTCAGGAAAATCTAGCCTCGGGAAATTCGCGAGCGCTATGACAACAGAGCAATTTGCATAAAATATAATTTACTGCCGGATTTGATTATTAGGCCGCTAAATGTGAGGACTTGCGTTACTGGCTGTCTGAATCCGTAATAAATTGCCAGGCAGGGGAAAACATAATATTTAATGCCAAAGATAAATTCATTATTACAGCCTATGAAAATAGTTTCATGATACCTGCAAACACTGTAGTGAATTCCATGAGTAAAAAGGGGACCTTTACATTTGTAAGTGCTATATTAGAAGCAGAGATGTTTATGCTGAGTACAGCAATATGGGAACATATTATAGCCTCATGATACGTTCGAGCGCTATTTAGGATTATAAACTATAAAAAGCCAACCAAGGACATCTATGAGTACAGTATAAATCATATATTAGCCTCGGGAAACTTTCGAGCGCTACAGTGTATATTGGAATGTCACCATAAACCCCAGAATTGATGAAATCTGTGAGTACCCTGAACATAGCCTCATGACACATGCGAGCGCTATATTGTGAACAAAAGATAAAATAGCTAGAATCTAATTATGAATATGTACATCATAATGCAACATCAACATGACCACATGACACCTATGCGAATGCTATAATGGGAACCAACTCAAAAATTGGTGGAGACATTGGGGTGGTGGTGGGATAAAATTTGCTGAACAAAAATTGAGATGTTGACTCTGGAATCGGCTGTGACAGAGTGGCTATAAAACTCTAACCCGCCAAAAGCCCAGCTTACCCACGCGGAACCCATGATTCTCATTGGCCAAAAGTTAACTGTACAAATTTGCATACTGCTGACCTTTTTACCTTTTGCATAATTAACCCTTATATGGGGATAGCATGACATGAACTAAAATTCAATTTCTACCGCCGGCCCAGGCAAGAGTTTGTTGACCTTGCACTTAGTGCTAAATTCGATGAGGGTGTAAATGTCAAAGAAATGCCATGAGAGGGTAAGGAGGCCGCATGAGCTTTCGCTGTGTATAAAACCTTTTACCGTGTAACGGTAAAAGGAGATAATACTTGATCTGCGAAATTCAACGTCAGAATCTCAACCAGTGGGGCCTGCCGCGCCACGTTTTGCGCGCGCCATAAAATCCCGCAAACAAATGAAATAGATTGCCTGATCGCCGTTTCAGTAGAAATAATTTCGATCTTTCCTTTAGTACCCTCGATCGTATATACCTTGCTCAATCGCAACTCAACATAATCCATCCACACGTACACACACTTGTTTGAATAGACTACACGTACAGCTGGCTAGAGTAGCTCGACATTCAATATTATGAGTCTATACTTACTTTCCGATGCGAAGCTTCAGTAATGTGGTCATCCGCCCACGCAGTTTCTACTTGGTAACTGTCACCAAACAGCACGGAAGATGGCGCACACACAGCGTCCAAACTTCACTGTAACTAAACTTTGTATTTAATTTTGTTTACAACATATAACAACACGGCGTAAAGTCACACATATAACTGCAGAGTTGTTTTGACAGCGATCCAGTAGCTCTCAAATTCCTCGAAATCTAAGCGATCTGCATTCGAAGCAAAATCTCCAGATGAAGGAATTTTGTTGATTGCAGTGACCAAGAGAAAAGGTGCCTTGGTTTTAACATGAATAGCTGACAGAGCACGCTTTGCCACGCCACCTGTCCGTACACTTGTCCTCTCTGCAACTAATTTCTCGCAGAAAAAAAGTTGTGGAGTTCTTTGTTTGGGACATGGGCCGCAGCTTTCGGCAACAACATAGAAAAAAGAATTTGAGATGATGTCAACCCTTGGCCATACATGGGAGCACCATGGCTAAATATGGGATCACGTTGTACAAAGGCAACAACCAATAGAATGGTGACCAATCAAAATAGTGAATATGTAAGCAGTTGAAACATGTCAGGACACGATTTTTATTCGTTTTTTTGGCAGCGGGCCCACTGCATCAGTGGCACGCGAGCGATGTGCGCATGTACATGTACGTACGTACACGGCATTCACAAGGCAAAGGCAAGGCTGACTGGCAACGAGGCACGCGAATCACACATCGGGAGCATTATAATGGTGGCGCTATACACAACTTGTGTTTATGATTATCCCTTTATACTCAAGTTGAAAAAAATGCTACAACCATGAAGCTATATAGCTCCATGCTTCAACCAGTCACTTTACAATGGCGATATGTGTCACCACATTGCCGACAAGGTTACAGTCATCAACACATCATGGCTTTCTCAAATTTTGTCATCACTGATAAACCATGACAAATCAAATCCAAAATGACCTGCGTACCTTCAGTACATACATCCCTGCATCCACTTTCCAATATGTTTAAAATGTTAAAAAGGATAACGTCATCATTCTTAATTTATTGGAAATAAATCTCCATGGGATACATGCATTGTTGCGGATTGTCGACGTACTTGTACGTAATACTACTACCATTACAGGATATAAATAATGTTCGTTCGCCGCTAGTATTACCACATTATATACATTGTTATGGAAATGTATACATTTTGCCACAAACGTGCCGCTCGCGCGTGTGTTTACAAACAAAGTTGACCTCTAAATGCCCTTTACATTTAAGAGCACCGTGTAGTTCATGTTATTTACATTTTTGGGGGGGGGGGGGGGTATGGAGCGCCAAAAGTGGACAACCGTATTTTCTGATTTTCTGCTAGTAGAATTTTAGATTTTCAGGAATTGCGACACCTGTTTTTTAAAAACCCAATTTTTTGCTAACAGAAATTAGGATTTTACTTTGACTACTATTTTGATGTTAGTAAATATTCGAGTTGAACTTATTGTAGAAAACCAAAATCTCTTAGTTTTTGCAAGCAAAACTTTGGTCGTGACCGAACGAACCCTTCTGTTCGAAATAGATCAGTATGCGGGATGTTCACGTCGTCACGTTCTCATGATGGGTTTACCTAACCCCTTCGCAAAGAGTGGACGACTCTGATCTGAGAAGGCTGGTCCAGTAGTGGCTAATCTGACGGCCCTTTGTAATTAGCTGTTTCGGCATTTCAGCCGAAACAGCTATTGTTTTCGTTAAAGTTTTTAGCTGTTTCGGCATTTCAGCCGAAACAGCTATTGTTTTCGTTAAAGTTTTTTTTATTAGCTGTTTCGGCACTACAGCCGAAACAGCTATTGTATTCCTTCTGATTTTTTTTTTTTTTTTTTTTTTTTTTTTTTTTTTTTTTTTTTTTCTCCTTCAGACTCTTCTCCATAGGGTTTGTACACGTTTTTTGTTCTGGCATAGCACTTTGGCACTTTGGTAAATCCGATCGACTTGAGACTTGGCATACACTTAGACCACCACCCACAGATGATCCTAGAAGAAATTTGTCACGATTACGTCATTCGTGGTCACGTGACGTCACGTTAAAGGTACAGTTTTGTCCCATAGGATTTGTACACGTTTTTATTCAGAATATTAAATTTGACACTTCTGTACATTCAATTGACTTGAGACTTAGCACAGACCTCGAACACCATCCCCAGTAGGGCCAAGAAGAAAATCGTCATGATGACGTCATCAGAGGTCATGTGACATCACATTAAAGGTGCAGTTTTTAAGACCCTCTATCTCTAGAAATACAGGTCCGATTGTGGTCAAACTTGGTATTCATGTATTCCAGGATGAGTTATATACGAAATTAGGATGACGTAATTATGACGTCATTGTTGGTCATGTGACGTCACATTAAAGGTGCAGTTTTTGGGACCCTTTATCTCTGAAAGTACATGTCCGATTGGGGTCAAACTTGGTACATACAGGTATTATGGGATGTGTTATAGACGAAATGTAGGTGACGTCATGATGACAACATTGTGGAACATGTGACGTCGCCTTTAAGGAGCAGTTTTTGATGATGTTGTGATGACGTCACCGTGTGATTTGTATATGAAATGTTGTGTTTTGTGACCTTTAAGCCATAATTATGGTGGCCTTGGAGGGACTACACAGAGTGTGAATATTGACATCAATATTTGCAACAAATGTTACGACTTTTTCCAAAGTAGCGAATATTGACGTCAATATTGACGTCAAATGTTATGACTTTCCCCCAAAAGTTGCTAATATTGACGTCAATATTGACGTCAAATGTTATGACTTTCCCCCAAAAGTTGCTAATATTGACGTCAATATTGACGTCAAATTTCACGACTTTCTCCAAAGTCGCGAATATTGACATCAATATTGACACCAATATTGACATCAATATTGACGTCAAATTTTAAGAGTTTCTCCGAAAGTCGCGAATATTTACGTCAAATTTGACGTCGATATTCGCAACAAATTTTACGACTTGCTCCCAAAGTCTTGAATATCGTCGTAAATATTGACGTCAAATTTCACGACTTTCCCCAAGGTCGCGAACATTGACATCAATATTGACGTCAAATTTCAAGAGTTTCCCAAAAAGTTGCAAATATTGACGTCAAATTTGACGGCGATATTCGCGACTTTCCCCAAAGTCGCGAATATTGACGTCAATATTGACGTCAAATTTCAAGAGTTTCCCAAAAAGTCGCGAATATTGACGTCAAATTTGACGTCGATATTCGCAACAAATTTCACGACTTGCCTCAAAAATCTTGAATATCTACGTAAATATTGACATCAAATTTCACGACCGGTCATACATTTTGACCTGATTTATTTTCCAGCAAGCTAGGTTTTTGTTGTCGGTTATTATGCGCACGCGCAGAATAATTGGGCGTTTGTACTTGCAAACATCATGCGACCGCATGCACTGGTACTTATGCACGATGAACATTGTAGGATTTTTGTTGATTTCAATCGTTTCTCGCAGTGTGCATAATATCTCTAACTTAAGGTTCATCTGTGAACAAATTTAAAAGAAGCTAATTTCAACTGATTTGGGTAGGTATGGGTATGGACAACTACCAACAAAACGGAAGGAGGGATAGGGGTTGGTGATTTTTTTTATTAGAGGTCAAAGTTTATTGACCCCTGCCCAAATCACTAAAAATTATATTTTAGCAACAAAATATGGTATATAGATGATCTTGGTGTCAAAATGCACAGAATTACAATAGAAGATGACATCAAATAATTATTGACCCTTGGGACCAAATCCTGACCTCCGAAAATGAGGTCAAAGGTCACAAAACAATTTTATTACTAAAATGTCATATTTATAGCAACAAAATATAGTATATAGATGATATTGGTGTCAAAATGCACAGGATTATGAAAGAAGATGACATAGAATAACTACTGGCCCCTTACAGAAAAAGGTCAAAGGTCAAAAATAGACGTATTACTTAAATGTCATATTAGTAAAATAACAGGAAAATTACCATGAACAAAAACAAATCTAAGAGGCTAATTTCAACTTATTGTGGCGGGTATGGGGGTTATTATTTATTCCAAGAGCAAAGAAGGAGGGGAAATTCCCTTTCTGAGGGTCAAAGGTCTTTGACCCTGCATTAAAACATTATAAATTGTATCTCAGCAGCAGTATGTTTTTCATAGGTCTAAGGTACAATTTTCCCCATAGGATTTGTACACGTTTTTTTTCAACTAATATATCTTTGGCACTTGTGTAAATCCAATCGACTTCAGACTTGGCACACACATAGACCACCACACACACATATTGAAAGTAAGACAATCGAAACAGCTCTGTGTTTGTCCACAAACACATGTCTAGTTCTTTTTTTTTTTTTTTTTTTTTTTTTTTTTTTTCCACTTTCAGACTTTTTCTCATAGGATTTGTACACGTTTCGTTCAGCCAATACACTTTGACACTTTGGTAGATCCGATCGACTTTAGACTTGGCATACATTTAGACAACCACGCAAGGACGGTCCTAGAAGAAATTCGTCGCGATTACGTCATTCATGGTCACGTGACGTCACGTTAAAGGTGCAATTTTTCCCCCATAGGTTTTGTACACGTTTTCATCCAGACTATTGACTTTGACACTTTAGTAAATCCGATTGACCTAAAAGTTAGCACACACCTCAACCACCATCCTCAGAAGGGCCAATATGAAAATCGCCATGATGACGTCATCGGGGGTCATGTGACGTCACATTAAAGGTTCAGTTTTTAGGAGCCTCTAACTCTGGAAGTACAAATCCGATTAGTGTCAAACTTGGTATACAGGTATTCCGGGATGTGTTATATACGAAAATTAAGGTGACGTCATAACGACGTCATAACGACGTCATGTGACGTCACATTAAAGGTGTAGTTTTCCCCATACGATTTGTACACGTTTTTTCACCCGATATATATTTGGCACTTTGGTAAATCCGATCGACTTCAGACTTGGCTAGCTACTCTTAGCATACTACCCACGGATGATTCTAGAAGAAATTCGTCACGATTACGTCATTCATGGTCACGTGACGTCACGTTAAAGGTTTAGTTTTCCCCCTTAGGTTTTGTACACGTTTTCATCAAGACTATTGACTTCGACACTTTAGTAAATCCGATTGACCTAAAAGTTAGCGCACACCTCAACCACCATCCTCAGAAGGGCCAATATGAAAATCGCCATGATGACGTCATCGGGGGTCATGTGACGTCACATTAAAGGTTCAGTTTTTAGGAGCCTCTAACTCTGGAAGTACAAGTCCGATTAGTGTCAAACTTGGTATACAGGTATTCCGGGATGTGTTATATACGAAAATTAAGGTGACGTCATAATGACGTCATAACGACGTCATGTGACGTCACATTAAAGGTGTAGTTTTCCCCATACGATTTGTACACGTTTTTTCACCCGATATATATTTGGCACTTTGGTAAATCCGATCGACTTCAGACTTGGCTAGCTACTCTTAGCATACTACCCACGGATGATTCTAGAAGAAATTCGTCACGATTACGTCATTCGTGGTCACGTGACGTCACGTTAAAGGTTTAGTTTTCCCCCTTAGGTTTTGTACACGTTTTCATCAAGACTATTGACTTCGACACTTTAGTAAATCCGATTGACCTAAAAGTTAGCGCACACCTCAACCACCATCCTCAGAAGGGCCAATATGAAAATCGCCATGATGACGTCATCGGGGGTCATGTGACGTCACATTAAAGGTCAGTTTTTAGGACCCTCTATCTCTGGAAGTACAAGTCCGATTAGTGTCAAACTTGGTATACAGGTATTCCGGGATGTGTTATATACGAAAATTAAGGTGACGTCATAATGACGTCATAACGACGTCGTGTGACGTCACATTAAAGGTGTAGTTTTCCCCATAAGATTTGTACACGTTTTTTCACCCGATATATATTTGGCACTTTGGTAAATCCGATCGACTTCAGACTTGGCTAGCTACTCTTAGCATACTACCCACAGATGATTCTAGAATAAATTCGTCACGATTACGTCATTCGTGGTCACGTGACATCACGTTAAAGGTGCAGTTTTTTCCCCATAGGTTTTGTACACGTTTTTCTTCAGACTATTGACTTTGACACTTTGGTAAATCCGATCGACTTCCGACTTAGCACACACTTCGATCACCATCCCCAGGAGGGCCAAGATAAAAATCGTCATGATGACGTCTTCGTGGGTCATGTGACGTCACATTAAAGGTGCATTTTTTTGGACCCTCTATCTCTGGAAGTACAGGTCCGATTGTGCTCAAACTTGGTTTACAGGTATTCCGGGATGTGCTATAAATATAAATGGAGGTGATGGCATGATGACATCATCGGGTGTAATGTGGCGTCACCTTAAAGGTGTAGTTATTAAGACCCTCTATCTCTAGAAGTACAGGTCCGATTGGGGTCAAACTTGGTACGCAAGTATTCCAGGATGTGTTACAGACGAAAATTAAGATGACATCATGATGACATCATTGGGTGTCATGTGACGTCGCATTAAAGTTTCAATTTTCCCCATAGGATTTGTACACGTTTTTTCAACTAATATATCTTTGGCACTTGTGTAAATCCATCGACTTCAGACTTGGCACACACAAAAGACCACCACACACATATTGAAAGTAATTTTAGACACTCGAAACAGCTCTGTGTTTGTCCACAAACACATGTCTAGTTTTTATTCTTTTTTTTTTTTTTTTTTTTTTTTTTTTTTTCCACTTTCAGACTTTTTCTCATAGGATTTGTACACGTTTCGTTCAGCCAATACACTTTGACACTTTGGTAGATCCGATCGACTTTAGACTTGGCATACATTTAGACAACCACGCAAGGACGGTCCTAGAAGAAATTCGTCGCGATTACGTCATTCATGGTCACGTGACGTCACGTTAAAGGTGCAATTTTTCCCCCATAGGTTTTGTACACGTTTTCATCCAGACTATTGACTTTGACACTTTAGTAAATCCGATTGACCTAAAAGTTAGCACACACCTCAACCACCATCCTCAGAAGGGCCAATATGAAAATCGCCATGATGACGTCATCGGGGGTCATGTGACGTCACATTAAAGGTTCAGTTTTTAGGAGCCTCTAACTCTGGAAGTACAAATCCGATTAGTGTCAAACTTGGTATACAGGTATTCCGGGATGTGTTATATACGAAAATTAAGGTGACGTCATAACGACGTCATAACGACGTCATGTGACGTCACATTAAAGGTGTAGTTTTCCCCATACGATTTGTACACGTTTTTTCACCCGATATATATTTGGCACTTTGGTAAATCCGATCGACTTCAGACTTGGCTAGCTACTCTTAGCATACTACCCACGGATGATTCTAGAAGAAATTCGTCACGATTACGTCATTCATGGTCACGTGACGTCACGTTAAAGGTTTAGTTTTCCCCCTTAGGTTTTGTACACGTTTTCATCAAGACTATTGACTTCGACACTTTAGTAAATCCGATCGACTTCCGACTTAGCACACACTTCGATCACCATCCCCAGGAGGGCCAAGATAAAAATCGTCATGATGACGTCTTCGTGGGTCATGTGACGTCACATTAAAGGTGCATTTTTTTGGACCCTCTATCTCTGGAAGTACAGGTCCGATTGTGCTCAAACTTGGTTTACAGGTATTCCGGGATGTGCTATAAATATAAATGGAGGTGATGGCATGATGACATCATCGGGTGTAATGTGGCGTCACCTTAAAGGTGTAGTTATTAAGACCCTCTATCTCTAGAAGTACAGGTCCGATTGGGGTCAAACTTGGTACGCAAGTATTCCAGGATGTGTTACAGACGAAAATTAAGATGACATCATGATGACATCATTGGGTGTCATGTGACGTCGCATTAAAGTTTCAATTTTCCCCATAGGATTTGTACACGTTTTTTCAACTAATATATCTTTGGCACTTGTGTAAATCCATCGACTTCAGACTTGGCACACACAAAAGACCACCACACACATATTGAAAGTAATTTTAGACACTCGAAACAGCTCTGTGTTTGTCCACAAACACATGTCTAGTTGTACGTTGCTTCCGTCATGCGTCCCCGTCTTGGTCTGCTACGGACATTTCTATTGGATTATCCATGACTATTTTATGACTTGTCAAAAGTACCGTTGCGTCATTTCATTTTACAAAATAACCGTTCAATTTAACAATTCAACAAAACAGCATTCAAATTCACATGAGCTTTTTCGAGACGTACCTGTATATTCGGTAATTCAAATGTATTATTGGGCAGGCATTTTTTCCATTTGGGCATGCAATCTAAAGAACGCCCTGTATGGAGCGCCAAAAGTGGACAACCGTATTTTCTGATTTTCTGATAGTAGAATTTTAGGTTTTTAGGAATTGCGACACCTGTTTTTAAAAAACTCTATTTTCTGCTAACAGAAATTAGGATTTTACTTTGACCACTATTTTGATGCCTCAAAAGTGGACAACTACAAATCTCTGATTCTTACTAGCAAATAATATGATGCTCCAAAAGTGGGCAACCGTATTTTCCGATTTTCTACTAGCGGAAATTTAGATTTTAGAAGTAGCAATACACACGTTGTTAAAAATGTCAATTTTCTGCTAGCAGAAACTTGGGTTTTACTTTGACGACTTTTCTTGACGCCTCAATAGTGGACAACTAAATATCCGTAATTTCTGTTAGTAAATATTCGGGTTGAACTTATTGTACAAACCAAAATCTCTTAGTTTTTGTTAGCAACAATTTGGTCGTGACGGAACGAACCCTTCTGTTCAAAATAGAACAGTATGCGGGATGTTCACGTCGTCACGTTCTCAAGATGGGTTCACCTAACCCCTTTGCAAAGAGTGGATGATTCCAATTAAACTAAAACTATTTCGCCTCCCCAGTTTTACCGTGTTTAAAATTCTGAATTTGGGCATTCAAATTCGCACAATCATCATTCAATATAGGAAAGCTGGTTCGACTAGCGATTATAGCTGATTGATTTTGTTTTCAATTTCGTAAAGAGGCAATTAATTTCGCTAAATGAGAATTCAAATAAGTACGACTAAAAAGAAAACAAACAGATAAACAAAATAAACTGTTGCAAACAACAGTGTTTCGTGCCTTCAATTATAAGTCAGCAAAACATTTAGTTTTTCTTTATTCGTTTAGGCCTATGTTCCTACCTGTTGTTTCCTTTTTTTGCGGGGGGGGGGGGGACCAAGACGTAATTTGTTTTTGTGTTTTTGATTTTGAAACATTAACGGGGTTTGGGGGTTGGTTCATTCTAAAGGACAACATTTGAACAGGGCGTTTTTTAGATTGCATGCCCAAATGGGGAAAAAATGCCTGCCCAATAATACATTTGAATTACCGATTATACATGTACGTCTCGAAAAAAGCTCATGTGAATTTAAATGCTGTTTTGTTGAATTGTTAAATTGAACGGTTATTTTGTAAAATCGAATGGCGCAACGCTATCAGATCATCAGATTATAGCCGCTAGTAGTACTGTACCAGCCTTCTCAGATCGGAATCGTCCACTCTTTGCGAAGGGGTAAGGTGAACCCATCATGAAAACGTGACGACGTGAACATCCCGCATACTGAACTATTTCGAACAGAAGGGGTTCGTTCGGTCACGACCAGAGATTTTGGTTTGTACAATAAGTTCAACCCGAATATTTACTAGCAGAAATTACGGATATTTAGTTGTCCACTATTGAGGCGTCAAGAAAAGTCGTCAAAGTAAAACCCAAATTTCTGCTAGCAAAAAAATTGACATTTTCAACAACGTGTATTGCTACTTCTAAAATCTAAATTTCCGCTAGTAGAAAATCGGAAAATACAGTTGTCCACTTTTGGAGCCTCATATTATTTGCTATTAAGAATCCGAGATTTGTAGTTGTCCACTTTTGAGGCATCAAAATAGTAGTAAAAGTAAAATCCTAATTTCTGTTAGCAAAAAATTGAGTTTTTTAAAAACAGGTGTCGCAATTCCGAAAAACCTAAAATTCTACTAGCAGAAAATCAGAAAATACGGTTGTCCACTTTTGGCGCTCCATAGCCCTGTTCAAATGTTGTTTCCTTTAGAATGAACCAACCCCCAAACCCCGTTAATGTTTCAAAATCGAAAACACCAAAAACTAATTACGTCTTGGTCCCCCCCCCCCCCCGCAAAAACCAAAACAACAATAGGGAAACATAGGCCTAAACGAATAAAGAAAAACAACAGGTTTTGCCGACTTATATTAAGTGAAGATACGGAACAGTTGTTTGCCACAGTTTATTTTTGTTATCTGTTTGTTGTTTTTTTTGTCGTAAACAAAATGTTGTTGAGTGTCCTTTATTTTTAAAAGTTCAGGTAGGGAGGGATTTTTTATTTTTTTTCTTCTAATTTCCATTGAGTTTTGTTGAAATGTAAAAATATAAAATAAAGACTACTGTCTTCTCAAAATGATTGTATTTTTTCACTCTAACTCACAGGGGAAAATTGTTTACACATGGCTTGGGCTTGCATGGATAAATTAACAGATGATTTTGGCGTACCTTGTGCCAAAGTGGTACCAATAGTTTATTAGGGGTACCGGCTTCGAGTTCATCAGTAGAGCGCGTCTTCAGTCATGGCGGCATCATCATGCGCCCCCACCAAGCTCGACTTGGGGACAAAACGGCAAACTGACCGGGAAAACCTCAACGACATACAATAATGGATAATCCAATAGAAATGTCCGTAGCAGACGTAGGCGGGGACGCGTGACGGACGCAACGTACAACAAAGGGCCGCCAGATTAGCCACTACTGGACCAGCCTTCTCAGATCGGAATCGTCCACTCTTTGCGAAGGGGTTAGGTAAACCCATCACGAGAACGTGACGACGTGAACATCCCGCATACTGATCTATTTCGAACAGAAGGGTTCGTTCGGTCACGACCAAAGTTTTGCTAGCAAAAACTAAGAGATTTTGGTTTTCTACAATAAGTTCAACCCGAATATTTACTAACAGAAATTACCGATTTTTAGTTGTCCACTTTTGAGGCGTCAAGAAAAGTCGTCAAAGTAAAACCCACATTTCTGCTAGCAGAAAATTGACATTTTTAAAAACGTGTATTGCTACTTCTAAAATCTAAATTTCCGCTCGTAGAAAATCGGAAAATACGGTTGTCCACTTTTGGACCATCATATTATATGTGCTAGTAAGAATCCGAGATTTGTAGTTGTCCACTTTTGAGGCATCAAAATAGTAGTCAAAGTAAAATCCTAATTTCTGTTAGCAAAAAATTGAGTTTTAAAAAAACAGGTGTCGCAATTCCTGAAAATTCCTAAAATTCTACTAGCAGAAAATCAGAAAATACGGCTGTCCACTTTTGGCGCTCCATAGGGGGGGGGGGGGGGGGGGGGGGGGGGGGGGGGGGGGGGGGGGGGGGGGGGGGGATGGAGGTGTCAGTTTTTGAGTGGGGTGAATTTTTATGATTTGTTTTTACCGTTTACTCATTCCCTTCAAATCAATTGCTACAATTGTTCCAATTAGTTCTTGAAAAGTTTGCCGAGTTAGTGGTGTAGATAAGGATTAAAAAAATAAAAAGTCACTGGCCATAAAATAGTCGTCGGGGATTGCGAACAGAAAAATGGCGGTCGCAGAGAGCGCTTTGAAACGACAGCAATCCGCAAAAAGTGCCTTTGGAATCCCTCTAAAGTAAGTCGTTGTTGTGCACTTTATCCACTAAGATAGATGTTATAAATGTAAGCAGTCGTTTAGGCAATTATTAAGAATTTATTTACCCCAGTGTGTTCGTTATTTTTGCGAAATTATGACGAGTTTCGCTGCAGAGCTGTGTGTGCAGCGCGCGTAGGCTAGGCGCGAGCTGATACGAGACGTGTACTGTACACCCTCTACCCAGGCAGGGCAGGGCAGGGCGCTGTGCATTGGGGAGTGCACGCGCGGCAAGTCTGCACCTTTTTAGTAATGGGTGTACTGTGGAGCTAGCTAGCTGTATGATTGCTGTGAAACCTGAACCAGGCGTAGAGGCAAATATAGTAATAATAATATATATCAAGTGTAATTTAAACCACACTGCATTTATTTATACGGCGATTTTCACCACTAATATTTTTGGTCCAGTTGAGCTCTTATTCCTCCATGGGTCAAGCTACGGTAAGGCGGAGCTAATTAGCCCTGTTCGCACTGGACTTTTTTTGATAAAACTTACCGAGACGATAGGTACTTTTCCCGGCCACCTGCTGCCCGGAAAAACCTCCCAGGTAACTTTTCCCGAGACAATAAGTCCAGTGCGACTGAACAGCGCGAGTCGGGTACTAGTAAAAGCGGCTCAGGAAAATGTACATCTGGCCCTCTAGTGCGATTTCATACTTCACAAGACACCGCGCATGCGCTTTTTGCATTGTTTACGTGCGCGCATGCTGATATGCATGCACATCGCATCGTGATCACATTCGCATGTGATTCTGCAAAAAAAACAACACAGAAAAGAGCGTGGAGTAGTTGTACTAGTACTATTGTCGACGATGGCGTCAATGATCGATCGGACAAAAAGCGCGTGCTCGCGAATTGGGTACACCGGGGTCAATGCAGAAAGGTCACGCAAAGCCCCCTCATGAGTCATTATAATGACAGCTCGGCTACTTCTTTCGCGGTCTCGGTAAAATTTTCCTGTGTCGAAATTCAAAGTGCGAACAGTGGTAACATTTGACCTTTTTTTTTTTTTACCATCGTTTCAGTAAAACCTTCCCAAACAAAAGTCCAGTGCGAACATGGCTTAAGGGTGTTTCTATCAATCCCAAAATGTAATTAAAGACACAAGCTCGTCAAACGAGAGAGCAACATTTTCAATAGCGCCCTCTGTCATACGCAAAAGGCGAATTTTGTAATGTTTTGTATGCTGTTCTGGGAAGATTAATTACACTCTCTGTTGACATGTGCAGCATACGCGTACACAAGACAAAATTCTCGCGGTCATACATGTACAACCATCGTCACCAGAGGTACCAGTACGTTGCGCCGTGTGCTGGTGAACCTGTCTATTATGTTTCAAGCTTGCATGGTACCGGCGTGAAGTCAATCTGGATGATGATACCTAACGGCAATGTCCAGTCAGCTTTCTAAGATTCTGTAATTATTTGAACCCTATAGTTCCACTTCTTCCTGTCTTCATATGCATACTTAAACGTTCTGGTGAAATAAATTTACAGTTTTCACAGTCATTTGACAGTTGATTCGGCTTATTCCTAATCTCGATCTGGCTTTTTTGCCTATTGTGCTTCTGTCCTTGGGGGTAATGTACACGATACAAGCTGCGCTGATGCTATAGCTCGCACGCACACACACACCCAGTCATGTATAGACCGGCAATCGTGGACGGGGCATTGTCCGACCGTCTTCCCTCTTTTGTTTATACTCTAACGTTTTCGGATGATCACCATAGGATTTGTACACGAGAAAAGATCGTGGACGTTGTGTCAATCGTGGACCCATTGTTTGACTCCCAATTCTTTTGTCCGACGACCACGATTGCCGGTCAAAACAAACGCACACACACACATGCCTAGCCACAATACTGGACTATTTTTAGACTGAGCCTGCATAAACAATGTGCTCGCGTCCCCTTTGGGATTGTAAGAGCTGGCAACCGCACTAGGGCAAAGGTGACCACAAATTTGTTCGTCGTGCATTGACGAGCCTCCGTCTTTAACCAGTTTTTGCTGTACGGATCCTCAACTTTTTTCTGCATTCAGCCTAGTTTCTCCGCTGGTAGAAATATCAGTATTTCCAGTGTTTTAATCTTGACATTTACAGTTTTTCTTATTGGTATACAGATCCTCAACATTGTCACGCATTCAGCCTCCAGTTATACACCAGGTGTGTTACGTGACGGGTGGCCTTGCTAAACTCTATCAAACCATTCAGGATTTGGGCAAAGACTGTACGCATGATGGGGGTGAGTTAACAAATAACCTCTCTCGTCTCCTACATGTATCTGCTGCATCCTACCTAGGCTTGGACGGTATTTCGGTATTACCGGATAGTCACGGTTTTTTTTTATTACCGACTAGTCGGTACTAATGATCTACAAAAACCGAAATACCGGTGATCTCGGTATGGAATTGCAATACCGCGATATTGTTCAGAACCTCGCAAAAGTCTTTCAAACAGAAAGAGAAACACCCGATCCACATGTTTCATTCCATTCAGTGTCATGTCTGCATTCAATCAAGTGGAAAGATAAGACGTTATTGTCAATCTCCACTTGATAACCCGATACTTCAGCAGCAGCTGTCCTTCCAGAAAGGCCTTTGAAGTTTGCTTATTACGCCGCCGTGTTTGCGGTTTTCTTTGTGTGTAGTGTCTGGACGAAAGTTCAAACAACTTTTTAAATGCGGCCCAAAAGCTGCTCCCAGTCCCACACCCACTTCACTTTCTCGAATCAAACATGGCAGACCTCGCAGACGTCGCAGAAATACGCCTAGTGTTTCATGATCATTTATTTTATTTCATATTTACTCGAAATAAAGATTTGGGAAGTGACATCTGTATGTTCAACCGAGTTTTAGGCTATTGAGTTAATATATGGAACTGCTTCGTGGTTAATATCACTACTAAAAATCACTTTTTATAATTGCACGTCATCTATTGCTTGTTCCCAACTTCTCAGGCGAAACGAAAACAAATAGCGTATTGGGTCACTACACGTGTTTGTACAATGTACAGTCGTACGCGTGTACATAGTATGTCGGTACAATAAGAGCGCATACTCCACACACAGCATGCACAAGGTAATACACGTGCTTTTCTCCCACGCACGACTTGCACGCCGCGAGCTAATGTCATTTTAAACAAATCTGATTGGCCGTCTAAAACAACGACCAGAACATTTTTCATTCACAAATAAGGTTTCGTCACACCGATTACTCCAGTACGGCCTCCTATTGGCGCCTGCTCTGATTGTATCGTCGTACGCCCGCCCTGCAAACAGGGCGATATTATAATACATGTACCAGTACATGTGTACATCGCCGCTGCATATGCTGCGAACGCACACGCAGTAGGAATCGCTGGTGGCCGGCATGAATCACTGCCATTGATGCAGGATACCAACTGATAGCTAGCATGATCGTGGGAAGCAAGTTCGCAGTGTGCCGGTGCAGTGCATGGGCATTACGACTGGGCATCGGTCGCTAACAATCGGCATTTCTTTGATAGACATATCAATGACTTTACAAACTCAAACAATGATTCCACAAAAAGTAAGCTTTTAATTTTCAATAATCCATCACAGTGATACATTTTTACAAATATAAAGACTGATAATGAATCTTAGGTGTTGAAGAATTTGCCATGAAGATGCAATTACGTGGTTTGCCGGTTCGACGTAGCATGCAGTGATCGCTGTAATTTGTTTGGGTTGATAATAATGACGTAATACCCACTTAACATAACACCTCGGTATTACCGAATACCGCGGTTTTTTTTGTCACGGTATCCCGGTATAGTAAAAGGCAATACCGTCCAAGCCTAATCCTATCTCCTCCCCATGCCCCACTAGCCAACCACCATCCCACGCCCCGCTAGCCAACCCCCACCCTACGCCCAGCTAGCCAACCCCCACGCCCCACGCCCCACGCCCCACGCCCCACGCCCCACGCCCCACGCCCCGCGCCCCGCGCCCCGCGCCCCGCGCCCCGCGCCCCGCGCCCCGCGCCCCGCGCCCCGCGCCCCGCGCCCCGCGCCCCGCGCCCCGCGCCCCGCGCCCCGCGCCCCGCGCCCCGCGCCCCGCTAGCCAACCCCTACCCCATGCCACAATAGATTAACCTAGTTTTTTTGACAATGTTTAGACATTGAGCTTTACTAATATTTTCAGTGGAAGTACATGTATATAGGAGGGCATCCACTCATACGTGATCCGTGATCCGTGTCCGCGTCTGTGTCTGTGTCTGTGTCCGCGTCCGTGTCTGTGCTCTTGTATCGTATTACGATCGAGGGTCGAAACACAAAGAATAACAAAGGGAACAAAGGATCCTCGATCGACGGTTTGATTGTCCGAATTCGGTCCTTGGGGTTAGGGTATAACATAGGAATAAAGGAAAACACAATAGGGGATCGTTATGTGGTTCACGACTACGTGTCTGTGTATGCGTAAATTGAACATCCACGTGTTGACATACGTGAAAACACTCCTTTCCCCCATATGAAAATATGAAAAGCAATGTTCCACTGTCACTGAGGTCATCGAAGTCCTGCCAAGCTTAAAAATAACACGTCTGTGTCAGTGTCAGTGAAAATCGCTCACTGCGCGATTGCTCGTGGACACGGTCACACACACACACACACACGGAACGGATCAATGGATGCTTCGCAATGTTTTCCCATGTAAGCGATTTTCAGGGACGCGGACGCAGACACGGATCCCGTATATCCTTATTGCTTGTGTTACTTTGTTCAACTGATTGCTATAAATACATCACAAACATACATATTTACAGTACCAGTTAATTATGGATAAAATAGTTGGTATTTATTTGTCACATCTTGGCATACAAACAATGAAATTTGTTTAATTTTTTTTAACATGATTTTGTGCTTAACGCAGGCATGTCAGACTCCTGCGTTTCTGCTGTTTTCTGCATTTTTTATTTCCCAACTCCGCTCTTTTTGTGCGCGATCCCACGTTTGACATGCAGTTTTGTCAATTTGGAGAAAAAACTACTGCGATGTGGTGCAGCAACCTCTTACCTGAACAAATGACATGCACTTGCAATGAGAAATGATTGTTTAATATGATTGTTTTTATTTGTCCTTAGTTGCACTGTTGGCTAAGCGATATCGTTTCATCAAGATTCTTGGTAAAGGTTGCTCAGCTACACTAATACAAGCTGTGGATACATTTAGACCAGACAATCAACAGGTGGCTATCAAGGTACTCAGCCAGGAATATTATACTTTAGGATACCAGGTAAGTTGAACAGAAAAAAGAAAAACAAACAATAAACAAAACTGCTTTCCTATTTTATTTTTAACACCATAAATGTACATGTACATGTACGTACAGTAGGGTTAACCCTAACTCCGTAGCGTCCTGGGAAATCCCAACATCATATGGCAAACTGTACACACAAACTAACCTAGTGCAGAAGACTGTCAGTTTAGGGTCCAGTACCCATCCTAATACTGTAGATCCCAGCAAAACCTGGTGTTGGAGTTTGACTTTATTGGGATTGTTAGGATTATAAGCACGTGGTAGTGTAAGCCGTTGGACTATTATGTGTGTTCAGCGGTAACCCTGCAAATTTAAATCACCAACTAAATCCACAAATTCATAGGACAAAAAACAATGTTTTATTTTTCATGCAAATTGTAACTACTTTACAATTATTAAAGTCAAAGAATATGGCCATGTACTTCTGCGAGATCTCTGACAAACTTTGCGCGCAGTATAAAACAAGTATTAACCGGTGTCCACAGTTTAATCTTCAGTTCCAGAGTCCCTTGACTTTAGCAGGTGCACTAAGTCCGAGGACTATTGCCGGATGATTCCCAATCTGTAGTCGGGTACCACAATGCAGATGGGTCATTCCATTTATTTGGAGGCCAGCTGTCAATTTATGGGTATGCAGCTTGTATGGTCTAATTTTTACTCTGAACAGTAACACACACAATTTTCATATTGACATTGTTAATAAACATGTATTGGGGTATTCCACCAAATAAAAATAATTAAAAATATTTTTAGGATTTTGCTTTTTGCGGGGAATTTATCTGTGGTGTCCCTAGATTTTGCAACATGTCTGTGTGACATAGATTTTTCTTTTGTTTTAAGTGCTGTAAAATGTCCAAGTAATGTTTGAATATAATTACCTGTGGTGTTATGAAAGAACACAATAATAAACATCAGTTCTTGATCGTTTCCATTATTCTGGTGTCCTTCATATTTTTGTAGTCGTTGAATCAATACTGGTGTTACAACGTAAATGTTCGTGTCCCAAACATTTACGTATGGAAAGCCATTTTCCGTGCTGTCTAAATTTGTAATAAAGGTAATGACATCAAACCGCTAATCCACTTGTTCTTAACATTGATAAACATCAACGAACTAATATGGTTAACAAAGAAAAATCTAGCGCCATGTCGGAAAAATCACAACTTTACAGAAAAATACGAACATTCGTGTCCCAACAATTTATTTACGATGTGAAAATTCGCGATGGCATTCCGAGCCCATCGGTAATTTTATGAATGAACGAACCACGTGATTCAAGGTCCCGGATGCGCTTCTTCACAACGAGCGCACATTTTTCAGCCGCCATTTTTCAAGCCACGTTCGCAGTAAAAAAAAGATTTCGTGTCACATCTTTTACGTTGTTGTGGCGTTTACGTTGTGATTTGCCATTCAGCGAGAAATTTGGGGTAAGTTCGTTCTTTCTTGAACTTTATTATTGTAGTTATTGATGCTCTAAATTTGTTTCAAAGGGCCAAAGAAAGACGGAAGGTCGTGTACTCGTGCAAGAAACGTAAAAGTGGCATGTAGTTGAGTTCGGGAAACGAAATTTATCGTGTCGCGATTTACGTAGCTCAACTTTAGTTGTAACCGTATTATGAATTAATAGTTGAACGCTCAAACGTAAACGGAATCATTTCTATATTTATATGAAGTAGCTGGATAAAAATCGTGAGGTATTGTCGTTCGTAATGTTTATTTCTGGCAGTGTTAAAACACATCGTAAACAATTGCACAAGGGACACCATGGACACGCGGCATGATCATGACGATCGATGTTTTTCAGTTTCCTTATTTTTACAATAAATTACATGTATGGCTCATTTTCAAAACGTCATGGTCTTTATTGATAAGTTATTGTTATGGGGGGATAATTAATACATGCTATGTACAAATTTTAATCGACTAGGCCTAGCATTACTACTCATTTGTTCAACGTCATCACATCGTAAACGGGTACACGATCTCGATAAGTGGAATATACCATTCTCAAATGGGGGTGACCGTCGCCGGGTGTATTTCAATTTATTGATTTCATGCTTTAATTCGTTTAGGTTTGGTGTGGATAATTGATTCTTTTATACAATATTAAAGTTCAAATAATTTAAATGAACTCTTTTAAGTAGCCAGGTTGTTTTATTATGCAAGGGAAATAATTTCAAGTTGAAAAAAAAAAATCACCCCTACAACATAAAATAGTCTCACAAAGTGCGTCTCATTTTTTTACAAGAAACATAACGGCTACCAACCGTGGGATCGGGAGCTGTGGAGAGAACCTGCTGCTCTGGCCTACTATTAACCACATCACAAAGGATTATGCCGACTAAAGTGAAACTGCAGAATTGTTTTTTTATTGGTCTATGAACGGCAGTTTGTTCAACCATAGGAACAACCCGAGCCCCAACCACCAATAAGATTCGTTGTCCCCTTCAGGAAGGCTACGTTAATAAAGACATGGATGACGAAGTCGGCGAACTTCTAAGAGCTCCCCGCTGTCTATTCTTCACTGAGTTCATCCGCCGCCGGCCGTCACTGTTATTGTTAACACTAACAGGGTTTCTCCTTTTTCTTTCCACTAGCGGGCCAGACCAGTAATGTTGACTTTTGACTAATAAACCATCCCATAAAAAGAAACAGTCCAATCATGTCCTTCTTTCTAAAATCTCATCTTCTTCATAGGTTGTAATTGTATGCCACGAATAGAAGAGACATTCCATCCCCAGCCTATTAAAATTCCAAAGTAATGGCAGGCCACATGTTGGCTGGCTTGATACAATGTGTAGGTCAGCTGTCAATCATTGTCTAGATTTATTGCCCCCACTAGGAATATAATCGTATTAATTATTATTTACCCCTGAAAACTGTTGGGAATTATTTTGGGAGTTTATTCAAACAAGTCTTTAAGTTCCCTTTCTCTTGTGTTTTCTATAAAAACAAGGCAAATTACATAATTAGCCTTAGGAATTATTTTTTTGTAGGACTAGGTTCTCGTAAATAAAAAGGCTCAGGGTTTTTTAACATCTTTTTATTTGTACAATCTTAATACATTTTGTAAATCAGTACGGCAAACTTTTGTAAAAGTACTTATATTACCCAATTTAATGACCATCGGTTGGTCCAAGACTGATAAATATAAATTCGGTCGAGGAATACACCGACCAACGCCTTTTAAATAAATTCTGTATCTGTCAGGCAAGGGTTAGTGTAAGTACAATTACAACACCAACCACTTTGAATGTTTGTTTACTTTATTCCGCCATCTGCGGCGCATCAAAGAAGATCATTTTCTGGCTACGAGAAACTTTATAAAAACACACAATGGGCTTGCTTCTGGAGACGCATCAGATAGAAAAACAAAACTAAATTCGAACTGAAAAAAACCAAATGGAGTTTTGGAATGGTCGGTAATTCACTTTGAACTGATGTCTCGGACGTTGCGTCGAAATTTATAAATTCGGTTACGGGTACCCGACCCGATAAAATGAAACCGGTTCTTGGCCTTCGTGGGCGCCAAATGTAACGCTATTGTAGTTTTCTGTAGCGTCTGTGTGAGACCGCCTGAACGCTAAAGCTTTGATGTGGGTCTTTTCGGGTCACCAGTCACTTGGGGAATCTTGCGGTTACAGTCTGTGAAGATCAGATGAATTACATGTAGCGCAGGTAAATATTTTCATACTTTTTTTATCTACACATACAAAATTGGAAAATAGAATTAAGTAACGACAAAGATGCTCAAGCTTTTAAACGTGGGTCGTACATCTCAAAGACTGGTGGATCGCAAAAAAATGATTTATTAAGCTAGATTTATACATGTACTATGGTAACAAAGTACATGTAAAATGTTGTATTTAATTTGTATTGTACTGTTTACTTTGTCAATCCAAATTGCAGGTAGCATCTGTACCAGACGATGAGTCATACAGCCTCTCGTACATGATCAAAGCAAAGGGTAGCAACCAATACACCTGGCCGCAGGGAGACGAAGTATTTTGTCTGCACCCCATCACCGACATTGTTGCAAAGCTTGAAGCACCAGAGCCCGTTGCTGTCGGGTCACGTTTGTTTTTTAAATTTAATTTAAAAGATGCTGAAAAAAATTTCAATGCTAAGTAAAACGAGACACAATTTAACATTTCTATATGCCACCTTTTTTTTTTCATTTGTTTTTTTGACATCTGCCAAAGGTTCGCAGGGACACATTTGTCAGTAACAATAACACATTGTAGGCACAATAGCATTTTAAATCTTTGTTTGCTTGGCACATGGTCCTCCAATCTCTATGCTATTGAATGAAGAAAAATCCCCAGGACCAGCACAGGTAATATTTTATGCTGAATTTGGAATGGTAATGAACAAAAACAAAAACCTGTGCGGGTTTCGGTTCCTGTTCTGTTATGAGACCATTTGTGTCCGGAACCTTCTTCAGCTGGGTGACGCAAACATCAGTCTCAACATGAAAGAGTTATTCAAAATTCAACTCAACGAAGTGTTATTAGTAGCAGGAATCCTTAGCAAAACCAGCTTGAGATTCAATATGTTAAAAATTTGATGTTAGTTCAGTCTTGATGTTAGTTAAAATGTGATGTTAGTTTAATCTTGATGTTAATTAGAATTGGATGTTAGTAAATGTAATTTGACCAGTGTTATATGGAAGCACGTTTAATGAAATGAAACAATTTTGTAAAATAGTGCACAAATTCGGTACAAAATAGATGGCAGCTATTCGATACGGTCTATTACTGACAGTCATTGAGTATGAGAATGGAAATTGACTGACACAAAAATTTGTGTCCCCTATGTCCGTGCGGAACCTTTCATACATGTTTTGACCCTGGGAGCATATTCAATTTCAGTTCATGTACTTGTGCTACTGACCATCTTAAATACATGCAGTTTAATTTTACCATACAAAACCAACACCACTAAAATTGGCTCTTTAAGTTGTTCCACGTGTAAATGGGACACCAAGAGATGTTGGTGTCCCATTTACACATGGAACCTTTCAAGCATGTTTTGACCCTGAGAGTATTTTCATATTCAGTAATTAATACTGACCATCTTAAATAGGTCTGTGCATACATGTATGCAGATAAAATTTTATTACAGGAAACAGACGCCACTAAAATGTAGTCTTTGTTCCACGTGTAAATAGGACACCAACATTTTGGTGTCTCATTTACACATGGAACCTTTCATGCATGTTTTGACCCTGGGAGTATTTTTATATTCAGTAATTAATACTGACCATCTTAAATAGGTCTGTGCATACATGTATGAATATTAAATTTTATTTTAGGAAACAGACGCCACTAAAATGTAGTCTTTGTTCCACGTGTAAATAGGACACCAACATTTTGGTGTCCTATTTACATGTGGAACCTTTCATGCATGTTTTGGCCCCTGAGCATTTTCAAAGTTAGTAATGTTGTGCTACTGACCATCTTAAATATGTGCATACCTGAAAAATGTGTTTTATCACAGGCAACATAAACACCACTGAAATTTGGTCTTTGTTCCCCGTGTAACTGGGACACCAAGATATTGGTGTCCCAGTTACACGTGGAACTTAACTTTCGGGGGTAATTTGTGGCCATTAACATTATGCGATCAGTTAAAAGCTTTTGAAATGGTTTAAATACATCCTATGCCACAAATAAGAATGCACTTTATTAAAGTAAGACTTAGTTTTGTGTCTAAAAACAATTTGTTGAACCAAGATGGCCAAAATATGACAATATGCAGCCACAATTGTAAAACTCTGGTCACCCAATTATGGTTTTGGTCAAAATGAACTGTAACTAAATGTCATTTAATGTTAAAAGGGGTCATAGTGAAGTATCAATTTGGTGCAAACTTTGATTTATTTCAATCATTTGTTACATTTATGTTACACAAGCCAGTTACAATTTGGTGTCCCGTTTACACGGGGAATTTGCCAGACGCGTGCCCATTTGAACTGTTCTTACTCGGACAATGTTCATGTAAATTTTTAAAATTTAACGGATTCCAAAAATTAACATGTTAATCATTATTAGGCAACTTGTTTTAAAAGATTGAACTATTTTGAAATGTTGGCCTCCATGTCACAGGTTGGCCCCCAAATAAATGGAATGACCCACGTCCTGTCACACTGGACTGCAAGGCCTGGTCTGTAGTTCCTGCCGAACACAGTTTAGGCTAAAGGGCAGAGGTCAATCCAGATAGTGCCCCCACACATGTACACCAGCTAAGGTACAACGCCTTGACACCAGTCACAATGTCATGAGGCGATTCTACAGTTCTACACCAATGATGTAGGTCGAATGTGTTCCCTCAATCACAATCTAAAGCATAAATTGTAGACACCTAAATTTGTATCCTAGTGGAGACATCTCTTTGTTCTCGTGTACAAACTGGTTAAAAAGTCGGGCACCTTTTTCAAAATGCTCCTATTTCAACCACAATTAATTTCCTGGGTTGAAGTTTTGACCCAATATACCCTATATACCCTAACCCAAACACTAACCCTAACCCACATCCTAAACCTAGTTTTTGAGTAATTTGAGTACAATCCCAAAAATCTATTTCGTTAAATTCCCAGTGGAGACCTATTCATCTATAGAAATTTACCCTCCGGAGACCTTTTGTCTCCATTGTACACATTGTGTTCAGGTCTCCAGAGGGTACCGAATTTCGGAACCTACATGTATGAAACCCAAACTCAATACATGTAGTAGTATTGTGCATGCCTAAGTGAGGATAATTAGGAGAGTGATGACTGTTCATGTGAGAGGGTTTAGCTAATAACAGGAAAAAAGGGTCCTATTTTTACAAAAGTCTAGTTTTCACACTAACTAACGTTTGCAGAAAAACATGCACATTGTAAAGTAGTGTCACATTCTGTGTCCCTACAAAACACCACTAGATATCACTACTCATGCATCGTGTGCTTACATTCAGTAATCAGGACTTATCTGTCTCCCATTCAATTCTGTCCTCCAGAAAACCCACAGGCATCTCAATGCCTCACTGTCTGATCCAAAGGATGACCCAGAAACAGTCATAGTCATTGCCTTTTCTTTAACAACATTTTTAAAGAGACACCAGTCGAAAACTAGAAGTTAATAAAAAATTTCCTTGAAGCCTTTACTCATGGTTTTGACAGCACATTTGTTGTGCATGAGTGATCTCTTTGTGCTATTAAACATATCTTGAACGGAGAATGACTTGGCGATGGTTGAGATGCTTGCCTGAGGATGGTTTTTGCTTAAATTAATATCACGCTTATTGTCTGACATACATGTACATGCATGTACCCTCAACCTGCTATAAACCATACTCACGCTTTCTGAGTCCTCATCCATGTGGTATTTAGTGTAGAGTCATCTTGGGTAATAATAATAATAATAATAATAATAATAATAGGCAATAGCTACGTACATTTGTATCGATCAAGACTGGTACTCAAGGCGCTCTATGATTTTCAAAGACAAGTTAATGGTTTGTGCGATTTTGAGACCCATTATGTAGCACCTTTGTAAGTTTTGTTTTGTGCTGCGCGCACTTTACAGCCACTGTTAGGAACACCGGGCCAAACCTGGAGCGGTAAACCTCTCTTGCTTCGTTCAATAGTTTACAGGCAAGTGTCCAGGGCTGAATTAGGGTTGGCCGGTTAAGGCGTCTTCGGGAAAAGGTCAAACCACGTTCTGACTGCGTTTTGACCAATCCATAGTTTACGACCCAAACATTGAGCTCTTCTAGCGCTTCTATAGTCAACTTTACTAACAACTGACTAACAAAAGGTCCTATTGTTATTAAAATACGTTTAGAACGCGTTAAATTGCCGTGTGTGCCGTGAATGCGGTCGGCTCCACAGAGCTGGCATACAAATAACTGCCGACTGCGGCTACCGCGTTTCCCCCTTTTTCAGATGCAGACATAGTAGGCCAAAGACCTGGGAGTGTGGAACTTTAGACACCTCATTGTAGTACACTTTTTCGATTCATATAATAATTTTGATGCTCCAAGATCATAACAATCCTCACTTAACCAGTTCGCGCCGGGATTATTTTAACATCACCGAGCCGATGCGCGGGATTATTTTTAACGAAACTCGATCCGAAGCAGGTTCATGCCGCCAGTACCGGGAAGCACACCCACGCATTTCCGGCCTTGCTCGCTGCTGACAGACATTTCCGGCCTTGCTCGTGGCGTGTTTATGCGGCATCCTTTTGAATCTAGGGAAAACTTTGCGTTTAAATTCGTCATCCGGCGCGAACTGGTTAAACATAATTACACTATTTATTTCTGAATTATGACATTATTTTATGAGATTCCTAACAGTTTTCCAGCAGTGACTATACAAAATCACATACATGTTATGTCCCCATTTGCTTTATATCTAATGATGTGTGCATTTGTCACTGCATGTTCGCCGCCGTTGTTTTTACCCCAAAATGGTTTCCTTGGCCATTCTAAATAAAAGTGTTTTAACCCTGAAATTCCCAAACATACATGTACTTTATTTCATGAAATTAGGTCTTTACTGGCCATGTAGAAGATGCGAATGTTAACGTTTAGTTAGGCCAAATAATAAAAAAACAGGAGGAGGCCCTTTTTTTTTTTTTTTTTTTTCTTCTTCAAAATGGCCGCCTGACACATCTTAATTCGAGTCATGTAGTGAACATGTCACATGGTTCATCCACGATTAAAAATCAAAATTCATGTGGGTTGATCATGTATGCACCGTACACGACTACACTTCACACCCTAGCCCTCCTATTAGAAACAAAATATTTCCAGAGCATGTACACACATGATTCTAAAGTCTAAAATACGATCTTCAAAAAAAAAAAAAAAAAAAAATTATCATTTTTTTCAAAAAGAAAAAAAAGAAAAAAGGAGGCGGCCCCCAAAAAGGAAGCGGGCGGTGACGCTAAACATTTTTTAAATTTTATTTGGCCTTATAATGCAGACAATCCTTCACTTCCAATTGTTATTTTATCACTTACATGTAGTAAATATAGTAAGAACAGAAAATGCACTTGAGATTTCAATTCATGCGATTAAACTACCGCCAAATAAGATTTGGAACAGGTAATTCAAACATAATATGTTGTTCTGGTCCCGGCTATTTTTTAAATTGTAGGTCAGGTAAAAGGGCGGATGAACCCATTTACATGTAGAGTCAATTACGGCCACACACTGTCTGTTTTTTGTTTCATGCCTTGTAAGGTATAATGATGACGGAAAACCTAGCAAATCCTATACTTCCAAAGCCTGGAGTGCTCAGGAACTCTGCGCAAGGTTCTTTGTTCTACATACTGCATACATTGTATATTATGTGCATGTACAATGTATTCATTTAATGTCAGCAAATCCACAAATACCGGTACATGTATTTTCAGTGCACCAACGTTTCTCTAAACTTTGGCCTTAAAATCAACGTGATTACCGCGTTCTCAACACATAATATTCTCAATGCTCTCAACACATAATTCATGATGACATAACAATGTTGAACATTCCATGCCTACTTTGTGAACTTGCCTTCGCATGAGTGATTTTACCGCGGCAAAAATGTGTTTTGGATAGTCCTTAGTAAAACCCAGAAAGATCACAGTGACCGCATCGGTGAAAACGCGGCAAACATTTATCGAAGACGCCTAAACCACCTGTGTCCTAAATTGTATGGGTCAACTTTTTAGTCATCCAATTTTAATCTTTATTAATTTAATTCTAACCCTTCTCAATCCTCCAAAATCCTCATGTATTGTTTTGGAAGATTTTTGAGGATTAAGGATTAATGGCAAAAATGTTTTTTATTTTCTGAGGATGTACATGTATTGTGTTCATAGGTTGTACCCAGCAATGTCTATGTTCAATCATGCACAATAAAGCCCTTCATTTTGTTTATTCTGCACTGCTTCTAATAATATGAATAATAGGCAGTTCTTATACTTTTTCTGTACCTTGTTTGTAATGGAAATGTTTGAAATGTTCAAACTTCTTAACCAGTTTGCGCTGGGATTATTTTAACATCACCGAGCCGAGGGGCGGGATTCTTTTTAAGAAAACTCGATCCGAAGCGGGTTCAGGCCGATAGTGCCAGGAAGCACACCCACGCATTTCCGGCCTTGCTCGCTGCTGACAGACATTGCCTACCTTGCTCGTGGCGGAAAACTTTGCGTTTATATGTACGTCATCCGGCGCGAACTGGTTAAGGGGTTGATTTTTATATTTATTTGATTTGACAGGAAAGTAACAACGTTGAGAGATTGAATCATGCTGACCCACATGACTTCTCGGCAACTATCAGGCTCTTGGTAAGATTATTTGACATTTGATCATAAGCAACAATTCAACTTCATTATTGATTGTTTAACCCCTTGATGCCAGTATTAATTCCTCACTTTATTATACACTTGACTGCACTGCAGCCTTTGTCCATTAGCTGCACTGCACAATGGACCCGAGTGTGTAGCTGTGACACAGGCTGTGTTCTACTGCGTAGCACAGCTGACAACAGCATTCTACAAAGATTATCAGGCTGCGGCCATAGCCGCTCCCTGGCGTAAATGGGTTAAATAAAGATCTTTGCAACATTTTTTTTTTAAATACGAAGAACGGTTGAGGATGCCATTGCTCAGAGAATTTTTCTGAATTGAAAGAATTGATATGAAGTTTACTGAATAAATAAACTGAAGGACAAACAGCATTAAATGTACTAAGATAATGCTATTAAATTAAATACAAATTGGAAAAATGTTTGGAATACTTATCAAAGGATTTTATAAGATTGTGAGACTGCCTAGTATCAGCATGGATATATCAGGTAACTAGTAACTAGCCACATAATGACTAGCCACATGACCCCATAAAAAAGTGCATTCGCTGCTTGAAATAATGGTAACTCAAGACTTGATTTTAGGCATGTCACACAAAGAAGTGACTTCTATTGTTAGGCCACCAGCCTTGGTCCAAAAATTGGGCCACTGGTATCAATGATTGAGAGGAGCCACATAAGGTTTACTGAACCCTCTTTTCACATCCATATCCCCAACAAATAATGTAGTTTTTCCAACGTCAGGAAATGACGCCTTTTAGTTGTCACAAAACAAATGTCGTTTTGTTTTGCATATACCGACCAAATTCAGACATTTATAAGACATTAATATATTATGTCAAAAAGACGTCTTAACGACGGGACATGATGCTTGCCTATGCTGGTTCAGGGGCCATTTATTCGCAGGTTTTTGAAGCCGGTCCATTATCACATTATCACATTATCACAAGCTATCAACTCTCAAAGGTAATCTAAATACAGTTAAAATGAACTTCTATTTCAATACAAATTGAAATTTGTATTGAAATAGAAGTTCATTTTAACTGTATATGCACATGCACACAAATACTGTACTGCACCATATAGACATGTACCGGTACGTATACCGTTCATGTACAGTGTACAATGTAGTACTTTTGCACGTGGACAGGAAGATAGCAAAAATAGAAAAAGCCATGTGACTCCATCTCGGCCAATCAAGAGACAGAATCTGTGGGTGAGATATGCAATTCTTAAAAAATCCTCCCTGGATCTTATTGCATACTCGTAACTATTCCTTGATGTGATCATATTGATAAAGACCCATGAGAACATTTGAAAACCTATGGGAGGAGGTCTAATCTCCTTATCATACCCATGGTCTTAAGAAGTCTATCTCAGAGACAAGCATCAAAACACTTGACCCCGGCCAGAAAGTGCAGCTAAGATTCCTCTTAAATATAGATGGACAAACCTTGAGACTTTTATTGTGTCTTGCAGCCGGGGTGTTTCGTTGAGTGTACTGCAAATCTTTTCTCTTTATACAAATGTACTGTACGATACAAGTCCTTAAAGTTGAGCCATCAGTAATATTGTTATCACCTTGACTTTTATCTGTGCCTTTGTGTCTTTCAGCGGCTTTGCTTCAAAGGTCTCGGCTTACAATACTGTAGATGTGGCAATAGTGTTTTTTTTGTTTGTTGGACTATATGGGTTGAAAGTACTTTCCCCCTGTTATTTACTAATGCTTCTAAAGGATCACAATGAGCTTAACAATACCAGTACAAAAACTGTGTAAATCATAAATGAGTCTATTTTTTGATGTTATTTAAAGCTCGTCATTTTTCAAGCTGCTCATATTATTTCTGAACCCAAACAGATGTCACAGCTGAATTATTGTCATCAACCTTGGAACATATGTTCATATAATTACTTAGTTTTATGACTTGAAAAAATGCAAGTACATGAAATCAATTTACTGCATAATGTGGATGCAATAAACAAAGTTAATAACTTTGTTAATTTACAAAGGACATTTGAAAACTTGATAAATGATATTCACGTATTCTCAATTGTGGATTGGTATCATCAAATTTAATTCAGATTGTGCTTTTGAATTGTAGTCAATGCTCTTTAGGCTTTTCTTTTGTATTCAGAAGTATCTATACATAGTACAATGTAATGTATCAAGTAAATAAAATCAGGAGTACATGTACATTGTACTGGTACCCTGGCCTACTTACCTGTACTTATACAATTAGTCAGCCATATTTTAGAATGTTATTGTAATTACATGTATAATTAATTTTCAAAACCAAAGTTACCTTTTTGTCTTGCCTGAACAAAGTTCAGGAAAAGACTACATGTGTATGCCATCAATAATCCAGGAATTTGTATCTCTTTGGAGACATCTAGTGTATACAATTTGTGGACTGTCAATAAAAATTCAACCACGGTTAATTTCGTGGGTTTAAATTTGAACCAAATATACCCTATATCATACCCTAACCTAAACCTAACCCTAACACTAACTCTAACCCTATTTTTGGAGTAAAATCCATGAATCTAATCTGTGAAAATCTTGTGGAGTTAAACAATACGTACATGTATATACTATAAAATACAACCCCCTTAAAATCCAACCATTCCTGATAATTCAAGCAATTACCTATACTAACTTTAAAAAATAAAAACACCCAAAAGACACAGAGATTTGTAAAAAAAGTATCATGTCACTACGCCAGTGCCTAGATCGCAGTATGGGAATATATGTGACCTGTCACCACAAAATGAGAGTAAAGTCAGAAATATTGAAAATTGAGATATTGGTATTTTCAAATTCTTGAGAAAGAGAGCTTTCCAATGGTATATGGGTCTGTCCACAGTAAACGTTACAACTGTGTGACATTTAGAAGAAAATTTTAACTGTAAAATGTTTCCATTTTTTTTGGCTTGCACATATCTTCCCCCTATATCCTTGTTAGTTTAGAAAGGTAAAGATAACTTTAGCAATATTTAAGAAGTTATTGATGGTTAATCTTTAAGATGTAACGTTTGTCACATGGACAGACACTTTTCTTTTCCTAACCACTACTCAAGCAAGATGAACAAATTTTTTATTTTTTTGTTTTAGTATGATTAAGTGAACTCAGTGTTATTATTTAGAACATTTTTTAAGGAACTTTATTCTTTCTTAAGAAATTATGGGAAGAAGTATGCCATGAAAATAACGTACGTCACTGGGACAGACAAGACGGTATCAAATTATAATTATTTGGATTGATAAAGAACTTTTTAACAAATGAGAATAGTAATTGCCCTGAAAACCCCCCAAACAAATTATTTAGACTGTTCAACCATATACATAACTGGAAATGAAGAAATACTGACATCTTATCTGAAATAACGTTTGTTACATGGACAGACATCAATAATCACGTTTGTCACGAGGACAGACATTTTTTTTCTTAAATTAACAAATAAAAGTAAAAACCATGATTGATAACTAGCCGAACTTATTAAATATTCTTTCAAAGTTAACTTGTTATTTTTACTTGCAGAAAGAAGTTTTAATTTAGATTTTAAACTTGTAATTTTATTTCACTGAATAATGTTTGTCACTGGACAGACATCACGTTTGTCACAGGACAGACACGTGCATTGTACAATGTAAGATCACGTATGTCACTTTCCCATGAGCTGGGGACAGACATACTCTTCATTCTTCGTTCAGCAAAATGCACAAACCTTTCTAAGAAAATAATGGCAGTTGCATTGCACATATCTTTGTTATAAATGTATGTGCAATTATAATAATAATCCTTTTTTATTTTTACAGTTGGCAAGAGATTAACTGATGTGACATACGTTACAAAAAAATGGACAGAAATTTGCATTTCCTTCAAATGGAATTGTGTTTTGTTACCCAACGAATCCAAATGCACAAAAATGGTATTCAGAATAAAAGCCAGATGATTTCTCAGCAAGATAAATATATTTTTGTTTAAATTTATTGTTGATAAAATGTCAGTACCAGCCAGTATCACGTTTGTCACCAAATGGACAGAACCGTGACGTACGTGATGGCTGAATTAGCTGTTCCTAAATTCTCGATTATTAACACCTTCAATAAAGAAAGGGCTTGAAAAATTATCAGATTTCTCATATTTGATATCTTTGCCAACCATAATTTAACATGTGAATTGTTTTTTTGTGTAATAACACCTCTTATATAACCTGGAGAAAAACACGAGTTGCCATGGTTTATGCATGTCCCACCAGGACCCCCAAAACTTTGCTGGACATTTTTATAAAATTTCTCATTTTTGTATTAACCAACAACCAAATCCTTTATAATTGTGTACACTATCTCTCAACAATTGTACAACTACTATTACCATCATTAAAGTTTATTTTCTGAGTTTCAACACACTTTAAATGAGAGCTAATTGGGATGTTGTGCAGTTGTAACATTTAGTGTGGACAGACCCATATAACACTTTGGGGTTTTGCGATAAATACTTTTTACAGCGCTCTAGAAAATCATGGGTTTCACAAAACGTGTTTGTGAGAAAACTTACTGTAAACATCTTAAACAAAACACGCAAAAGATTACAAAACAGGACAAAGTTCGGTTAAGCATAGCAACGGCTATGTTCTAATCATTATTTCTTCTTAATTTTTTTTCACACATACAAACTATTGTATAAACAACAAAATTTCGAAAACGTGGGATACTTACGAGGGCCTGATTTGCATATTTAATTAGTGTTAATTAGACCACTAATGACTTTAATCCAAACACTACGCAAACCCTACGCAAAATCGCGTAATTTAAGAGGTTTTCGATCATCTGATCTCACCAAAAAAAATGAATATGTAGAGGAGGACTTAGGCTCTCCAAATTACGCAAAATCTCAAAATTGACCCCCTTCATATTTTGACTTTGGATGGCCATAATGTATCTCTGAATAACATTTTGCGACTTTACTCTCATTTTGTGGTGACAGGTCACATATGTCTGTCCCACGAACAGGGGGAATATACATACTTAAAGCCCTGCTGGCATCCAAATATGGTTTCGGATGTATGTTTTTGATTTTGGATGTGATAATTTTATTTTGTACGTGTCCGAAACCAAAAAATAAGGTAATCTTTCAATACAGCACACAGAAATGAGATGCAACAAGTTTAAAACAAAAATGGTTACTTGCCAACTTTCAAATTAAATGTTCTTTCTTTTTAAAAACAACAAGAGGAACTTGTGTTGGGTGATTATTATATGGCAGTTTTTGAACGTGTACGTCCAAACTGTAATGTCTAATTTTGGAATTTGTGGCCATACCGTATTGTATGTCTGATTCTGCAATCCGAAATTAATTACATCTTCCAATTCTGAAGTTACCGGGTATAGACCTTTCTGCTGTGAATCATTGTTTCAATTTGGTAAAAAGATCCAACTAAACTAAGGGTCTTCTGAAGCTCAATTGTTTGTAGTTTGGATATTGCCAACTTATTTCTGACAAACTATAATTGGTCAAATTCAGTATTACTTCATGAAACTACATGGCACTTTTATATGACGCATTTTCAAATTTGGACTTTTTGGTTCAATCATTTCCAAAATTACCCAAATATTGTATATATATTCCCTTAATAATCATCATTTTATTGTGCATGAAATGCCTCATAATTCCCTACACTATTTATTCATATTGCAGCCCACAAATTGAAAACTGAAAAGGTGTAAATTGACATTGCAAATCTTAAAGGTAGGATACACCATTTGCAGGTATCAAAAATAATTACTACCAAATTATGGAAAAATATCTTAATC
The DNA here is from genome assembly GCA_037893245.1 of Crossaster papposus. Lineage (NCBI taxonomy): Eukaryota > Metazoa > Echinodermata > Asteroidea > Velatida > Solasteridae > Crossaster > Crossaster papposus. The sequence continues at coordinate 370,410 of JBAIAA010001095.1, forward strand.
ATTTGACAGTAAATAATGATTCTAGGCATCCAGCAAAATGATTGCGCTAGATATCCTGTAATTATTCCTGAAAATATAATTTCATAAAGGAAAATTCGCGATCGCCGGACGGCGATCGCGAAAAAAACAAAGATAACATAAGAATAACTGCCCAACGCCGGTTGAAAACAAATGCTGGTTTTCGTGTTTTTCTCGGCATTCACGATTGTAAAACTTCGGACAGGTTAGTTAAACGATATTTACCATAAAATACAACCCCCCAAATCCACTTATTCATGATAATTCAAGCAATTTTCAATGGTGTATACTACCTTTAAGACTACTACCTTCAGACTGTGACATCTAACTTGTTTTCTATGTAAAGTGAATTATGTACCGCATTTTATTCAACTGCTATTTTTCAGAATACCTTCTCATTTGATGGTCATTTCTGCCTTGTGTTTGAGCTCCTTCACCCTAAGCCACTCCATCATTATTTCAGGAGGATTCCATGTGGATCTAAGGTAAGTCCATAACGTTTAGATCCTTTTGGTGTGAATTGTTACATTTGTTTGGCACCAGAGTTACTGCTACGGTACTTGTCCATTGTCAGCATGTTTCTACGTTGCTGTAATTGTGGAACTCTCTGGCCATTGCAGTAAAAACTCTTTAAATCTGTACTTTTGTTTGCTACAGAATTTACATACCTATGTACAAGTACATGTACATGTACATGTAGGTCTTAACCTGTTCACGCGTAGATTATTTTGACACTGACCTGACCTGGCCTACCGATAGGTGTGGGATAGTTCTTTTAGGAACCTCGATCAGAGGTGGGTTTTTCACTGTAGTCACTTTGACTTGATTGTACTAAATAATGAGGTGTAGTCTACTGTCATTTTACTTTGAAGCTTCCTTGTTAAGAATGTTAGCGGTGTATTACAATGGAAGATGAAGTTAGTCTGGTTCCCTGACCTGACAATTTGTTTATGCCTAGACATCTTAATTGTAGTTCAGGTAGCCACCGCCGACAAAAATAGATCATGACGCACTTCAGGCAGCATACATGTACATGTACAGTGTAGCTATTTTTAGATGTTAACAATTTAAATTATAACAGCTTTTACCAAAAAGGCACAGTGTCTGCATTGGCAAATTATTAGGCATTTTGTCAGATATTGATTTTTGCCAATGCGAGCTTCAAATTTTATGCAAACCAGAAACAAGAATCTGGCTCGATGGGCAAATTATTTTGTTAAAGTTTACTTTACAACTTAACTCCTTGAAATACTCGAACATCGCGAACATTTACGATAATACCCGACTTACAGGGCATTTTTGGAAAACGGGCAGCTTTCTGCGGCTACCGGACCTAATAATTCATCAATGAAGTAGGCCACATTATGGTAACTCTCTATTCTGGTGCATTGTGCTGAGAAGACTATGACAAGTCTACCTTTGACTGATTCTCACACTATCACCCTACCAAGTGTTTGTTACTCAAAGTTACTCGTGTTGCATACTCAACCCATTAGAGCTGCAAATTGGCATGACAGAAACGCCTGGGAAGAACAACACCTTTTACCTTCTGTTAAAGGTAGTATACACCATTTGCAGATATCGAAAATATTTACTACCGAATTATGAAAAAATATCTTACTGCTTTGAAAGTAAATAATGATTGTAGGCATCCAGCAAAATGATTGCGCTAGATATCTTATAATTATTCCGAAAAAATAGAATTTTATAATGAAAAAATTTGCGATCGCCGGTAGAAAACAAACGCTGTTTTTCGTGCTTTTCTCGGCATCCATGATTGAAAAACTTCGGACAGGTCAGTTAAACGATATTTACTATAAAATACAACCCTACAAATCTACCCAATCATGATAATTCAAGCAATTACCAATGGTGTATCCAACCTTTAAATGAGAGTGTCAATTTGTAGTGTGTGTAGTACAATCAGTGAAGTAAGCATCCATCACACCCTTAAAGCTGGATATGTAAATGTTGCCAAGTAATTGATCTAATTACGGCCTGGTATCCTTTTATTACAGCTGGTCATTGTTCACTGGTCAATTTTTCTTTCTCCCTTGACCAATTGATTAGTTTTGAATTAGCCAAACCTGACCTATCTCTAGTCCTACTGTGCCTTGCCCGCCAGGCTGGCCTGGCCATGGTTCCAGCAGCTCATTTTCCCCAGGTCAGTGCATTATTTCATTTTGCCTGGATGAGTTAAATGGTCCCTGGATTGATCTTGGAGTTGGGATGAGTTGCTGAAGTTACCAATGATCCCTGCAAAGATATTTACCACATGGTATGTACATCAGTGAGCCATGCGTGCTAGCTAGTATTGAGATTAACTGGTCTAACTAGTCAACCTGCTTATTGCAACATTATCCAGTTGATTGATCCAGAAAGCACACAGAAGGCTTCTTCAAACATTTGCCATTTTTGAAAGACGTTGACAGAAATTCTTAAGGAAAAACATATTCTACTCTTTGAGCTGTTAATTTACGTTAACTTATTAATTAATTTAGTTAATTTGTTAATTTAATAAATAAATTGATTAAAGTATTATTATTATTATTATTATCATCATCATTATGCCAATGTCGCACCTCCAGGGCTGAATTAAAATGGCAGTACAAGAAAATACCTCATCAAATACATTAAATTTGTATAAGTAAACACATAAAAAAGATCAAGAAAGATTAAACTAAACTTTAACCTATTACCCTACCACACACAACAAACTGCAACAGGTGGACCTGATGGATCTCTCGCACTGTGTAAGTGTGGGTTTTCACGGGACCCACGAAGGTTGCAAATGCCGAATAAATGGCAAAGTTTAACATTCGGAGAAGTTCTCCGAATGTGTCACGACAATGCAGTTTGTGCGTACCGTACATGTAGTTCTCACAACGTGTGTGCGAATGTCGTGTGTAGCGTTGCCGAACTATGGCCAGTCCACATGCACGAAGAACATGCGACTAAAATGCAAACAACACGAATGTTGCACAAATCTCGGGCAACATTCGTGCGGACATTATGAGACACATGCAAACTTTTCGCGCAAATTTCTCGAATAATGAACGTTGTGCGACATTCATGCGACATTCGTACATATGTCGCGCGATTAACTTGCGACCAGAAATCTGATGCTTCTTTGGCGAAGTCACTCGCTCTCAAGAAGTATGCGAACAGTTCGTGAATAGCTTGGGAAATGATCTGGCGAACTTTGCTGCTTTGCGATACATGCGCGAGACATTCTTTAAACTGTCGGAATCTGTTTGGGGTTTCACAAAGATTTTGCGAACATCACGCACGTCGTGAGTAGGTCGTGCGCATATGACGAAGCTTTTTAGACACTTTCAAAAGCAAATCACGACCCAAGATGCTGGAAACGTTTGCAAGAAATTAATAACTTTTTTGAATTTACTGCCGAACTAAAAACGACTCCCGCGAACAATTGACGACGCTTCTGAACCCCTGCGCATGTTTGGCGAACTTTTGTAACAAAAAATACGAATGTTGGACTTTGTAATTTTTTTGGCATTCGCATCCTAAGCGAATCGTTCACGTGCCCCGTGACAAATAATGCAATTTGATGTGTGTGGAAGGGAACTCACAGAATACCCCTTGGGGGTTAGGGTGGTTAGAAACCTCCTTAGTCTTTATTTTAGGAGATATCATTTAGGAATTGAAATCTTGATAATACAAATCTAAAGTATCAATCATGGAACATGTCACAACTTTTTGTTTAACAGCTCAGTCAAATAGTCATATAGCTCAGTCATATAGTCTTGTCCTAAAACGTATTGTGCTAAGCTGGTAATTATTCCTCAACTCAACCTATTGTTTCAACTGAGAGGCAGCCAGTCTCTGAATTTGTAGGTTGCAAGTAGTGATTTACCAAAACTAGAACACAATTGTTCTGTTCGCTGGAAAAGAGGGGTACCTGTAGTGTTGAGTTGGGAACGTTGAGTTGGAAACAAATTGTAAGACCGGTTAGCTCCGTATTCATAGGACAAGATGATGTGGAAACCCTTTTGTTATATTTTTTCTCTGAGGCATTCTCTTTTGTGTACACGTGTGTGATAAATCAGGGTGCTAGACAGGAGTAGCATATTCTAGAGTAGATCTGACCATAGAGAAAGGCTCTATGATCTGACATGCTAAATGTACACTGTGATAAGATCTTAAATAGGAAGACCACAACATTTTACTGACATAAGAATATAGTGTTTAACTAAATAAATTACACATTGAGTCAATCTGTTTGTCCCACTTGAGTTTATGAACTAAATAATGTGATGTTGAAGATCCTTGTAATGATCCAAACTGTCTGGGATCTATCACACTGAAATTAGTCTCAATAATCAGGGCAGAGGTGTAAGGTTTATCAGTTTGCTTGTAGACTTCATCCGGTAGACGAACCAAATAATGGGATGTGGAAGATCCTTGTATTGATCCAAACTGTTTGGGATCTATCACACTGAAATTAGTCTCAATAATCAGGGCAGAGGTGTAAGGTTTATTCATTAAAGGTAGGTTACACCATTTGCAGATATCGAGAAAAAAAAATTACTACCGAATTATTAAGAAATATCTTACTCATTTGAAAGTAAATAATGATTCTAGGCATCCAGCAAAATTATTGCGCTAGATATCCTGTAATTATTCCGAACAATTTTATTGTATAAAGAAAAATTCGCGATCGCCGTCCGGCAAATGCTGTTTTCCGTGCTTTTCTCGGCATCAATGACTGTAAAACAGGTCAGTTAAACGATATTTACTATAAAATTCAACCCCCCAAATTCACCCATTCATGATAATTCAAGAAATTACCAATGGTGTATCCTACCTTTAAATCATTAGGATGTACAACAAATAACATAATGCGACCAAGCTATCTGTACTACTAAAAAAGCAAATTACTAACACAATCGAAATACGCAAATAAACCACAAGGAAAACTGACTAGATAAATTTGCATTAATTTCAAAGTGAACAAAGAAATTGGCAAGGTGGGACTTGAACCTGCGACTTTCAGAATACCGGACCAGCGCTCTACCAACTGAGCTATCTTGTCCTATGTTGGCGGTTTTCAAAGTTGTCAGAAATGCTTTTATAGGGACGCTTGGCTTTTAAAAGTGGCAGTCTTGCAGAGATTGAAGGGATTTCCTTGCATGACTAGGTTCTACATCACCATCTATCCATGAACATGTACCTGTACATCTATCTTACCACACACAACTGGGCCTAGGTAGGAACGGATTGCCTTGCATGACTACATGTAGGCTCTAAATCACCATCTATTCATGTATCTAACCACACACAACTGGGCCTAGGTAGGAATATGGTGTACGTTTTAGATTACATGAAGATTAAAGGTACATGTATTATACACCATTTGCAGATATCGAAAATATTTACTACCGAATTATTAAGAAATATCTTACTCATCTGAAAGTAAATGTTGATTCTGGGCATCCAGCAAAATGATTGCGCTAGATATCCTGTAATTCTTCCGAAAAATATAATTTTATAATGAAAAATTCGCGATCGCCGGACGGCGAGCGCGAAAAAACAAAGATAACATAAGAATAACTGCTCGAAGCCGGTTGAAAAAAAACGCTGTTTTTCGTGCTTTTCTCGGCATCCATGATTGTAAAACTTCGGACAGCTCAGTTAAACGATATTTACTATAAATACAACCCCCCAAATCTACTCATTCGTGATAATTCAAGCAATGACCAATGGTGTATACTACCTTTAAGTGGAGTTATTGAGTGGGCAATTTGCTTGATTCACTCCAAGATAGCTGCATACAGATATAGAAGTCCCATATCCCTTACCTTGTAATGGTAAAGGCTAAGGTTTCCTTTACACAAAATTTCCATTTAAAGAGACCAAAAAAACCCCTCATTTTTGTTGTTGTTAGCCAAAGAATCAGCGCAGTAGAAACAACCTGAAGAAGCTAGGGTATCAGTTTACATACTCTAACAAAAAAACCAACAAAAATAGAGTTTTTTCTACCCGATTGAAATTTGTTCTTTATCTGGTTGCGTGACAGGGCCTGAGGAGTGATTTTGGTGGGGGTGTTATGTTGCTTTTTTGATTGATTACAGTGTTGGGCAGATTGTCACGTACGTTTGATGCAACTCTTAATGAAATTGGATGGAATTCAGCTCTGGACAGAGTTTTCAGAAATGTGCAACGGCCAAGAGAGTAATGCTTCTTGTTAGAGTCAAATTGGGAAAATTTCAGAAATCATAGTTACATGGTTATTTCACTAACCTTCACAAAATTCCAAAAAAATAAATGGATATTAGTTAATACATGTACATGTAGATACATACATGTGATGATTGGGTTTATGTAATTCAAAACCAAATAGCAAAGTCCTTTTAAAAATGCCCATGATTACAGGTGTACACTGTAGCTACATGTAGTAAAATGCATACAATGTATACATGTACAGGGTCCATAAGGGTAGGTTTCTGACCTACCCAGAGGAGCCTGCCGTATTTACTGGCACCCGGCAATACTTAATGTCGGGTGTCAGATCCAGACATATGTTACGAGTGCCGATTCATGAATGGTCTTCCTGAGGGAGCCCCAGTATACATCAGGGTCAGTTGCAGTGGGTAGGCTAGTGGGTAGCAGAGAACAGCGAAACACAGAATGTCTCATTGAGATGGGGCAGTACGGTTTTGTGAATGTCGATTTTGGCAGATTGCCTCTTTTGACGATGGAAAGGCTAAGGCTGCAGTGACATTATAGAGCAGACAAGGCTGTGGTCCGTGTCACAGTCTGCGCTGTGATAAGTGCAGGTGTTTCGAACTTCCTGTTTGTGTCTCTGTTTCACTAAAACGAAATCAAGCTGATGGCATGATTTAGATCGTGGGTGACACCAGGTCTGTTTTCTGTGAGGTTTTCCAGGAAACATTGTGTTAGTAATACACAAGTTTTGCCGACAGCAGAGCTCGAGCAGTCGTTGACCATTTTCATTCATATTACCAACTCCAAATTTGCCGATGCAGTCGGGCCAGCTATTGTAGTCGGAGCCCACTCGTGCATTTAGGTCACCGAGTAAAACAGTTCGGGTGGTCTCAGCTGAAGTTCGGAGTAGATCTTCAAGTTGATTGTAGAAAAGGTCCTTGTCAGACGCGTCATAGTTCAGAGTCGGAGCGTAAGCAGAGATAACAAGGAACTCACCCAGTCTGGAGTTCAGTCTGAGTGAAGATAGTCTCGCATTGGCAGCCGTTGGGGTCTGGATGCTGCCGATGTGGCAGTTTCTGACAGCAAAACCAGTACCATGTGTCCGTGGCTCTCCAGCTGGTTTCCCAAACCAACAAAAGGTGTAATTCTCTTCCTTGATGGTTTCAGTGTCTGAGAGCCTTGTCTCTTGTAGGGCAGCGATGTCAACATTACGCTTTAAAAGTTCCATGTCGATGGTGACACATAACCCTGTCAAGAAACTGGCTATTATAGGTATGCAACCGTTGCAGATGACTGAAGGTAAGTTTCATGATAGGCTTACATTTCACACACTTCTGAAACTTTAGGATTAAAAAAAGTGTCTGAAACTGGGACCAAATGTCTGAAATATTAGCGCTGTTGTTCATGTTTTAGACATTTTGTCAGGCATTCGGATTTTTCCGATTCGTGGTGAAAGGGAAACACAATGCCTTAATAAGGATGGTTCATACTCAACAAGAAAGCAAATACAAACGTGATTTGTGAGGTCAGAGTGAGATTTTTCACTGCAAATTTGCAAAAGTTGAATACATTTCAACTCTGGCGAATTTCTCAGCGAATGTTTCGTGACGACTAATTTAATTATTATTGTAATTATTTTAATTATTAATGTAATTAATCTTTCCAACAATAAGCCAGGTATCCTCCCAATTAACTTAATTACTGGACAGGAATAGAAAAAACAAAAATGTCCATTAATAGTGAATTTGTAGCGAGAAACAGTCCACAACAACATTCTTTTTCCCACCCTCTTTCCTGCTGTACGGGATTATAGGCAGATAGTGGATCACAAATTTGCTGATTTGTTTTTGTTATTATTATTTTTGGTTGTGTACAATCTCGAACAGGTCACATACATGTATGTAGATTATAAACTCAAAAAAATATGTATTTCTTTATTATTGTAGCACCCCCATCCCTACATATCTGCACAGATCAACAATAGCACAATGCACTATGACCATGACCGAGATGGAACGCATACATAGCTTGCTGGCTGCCACGCACCCTTCAGTCCAACAGAGATCATGAAACACACGTTGCCATCAGATACTTGGGTGGCAGACTTGCTGTAAGTAATCGGGCAAATGCTGCCTTACGAATGGGGCAATAGTTGGTAAATATTGTGAAAACCTGATAAGAAACCGTTCAAAATCGACCCGACCCAAAACCGAGTTGGGCCTGTTTTTCTGTCACTATTGGGTCAGGCTGGTTATAATTTTGCGCTTGCGATTTTCGGGTCAGGTCAGTTTAGCCTTCTTGTGAAAACCCAAAATTAAACCAAAAAAATGAAATCTATGTGAAGCAATAATACGGATGAGTAATTGTGTCTGTATTGCGTTTGTACTATTGCTTTAACCCCTGTGCGATAAAAAGCGGGTCTGTAACGTGTAGATCCACTGGTAAGTCAAATTGGGAGTGTTCCTCATTTACTGGCAGACAACATTTCTAAACAAATCATGCGATGCTGGTACGTTCTGGCACAAAAAGTGGACACAATGTTCTTGAAATAATAGGATGGTTTGTCCAAGCAAGATTTTGTTTTGTTTTTTCTCTCTTTAGGTTTTGGTCGGTTTTTCCCTGAATTTCAGGTCGATGCACATCATTAACCCTAAATAGCGTCGCCCAATACTACTTAATCAGTAATAATCAGTAGTATGCAGTATGTACCTTTATTACACTAGCAAATGAGTATTGTGTACATGTAGTATTTTGTAGTACCACACATTGTTCACATACTCTGTCTCTTGATTGGGCGAGAGCGAGTCGCATTGCATTACCTTTTTTGCCATGCCGCTGGGCACCAGAGGGGCCAAAAAAGGCAAAAAGGTTATTTTGATCATCTTCAATAACGGTTTGGCAGACGTATACATATCTTGCTTACTCTGGTGAAAAAGTGAACTAGCCTGTTAATCACATACATGTTTAGATTTATTCTCTAATTATGGACATGACTATGTGTGAAACCTGAACAGATAATGACTGACATTGATGGCAAAGCAGAGTGGAAGACCTGTATAGATGTCGACGGTATTAAACTTCATACTGGCTATTACTTTGGGATCTCGGCAACTACTGGCGAGTTAGCAGGTACATGTACATGTATGATCTTGGTTACCTGACCCTCGCCTCCGGCTCCCGTCCGGCTCGCCTCCGGCTCGCCTCCAGCTCCCCTCCGGCTCGCCTCCGGCTCGCCTCCGGCTCCCCTCCGGCTCCCCTCCGGCTCGCCTCCGGCTCGCCTCCGGCTCGCCTCCGGCCCCGTTTTGTCAAAATTCTATTTATTGTGTAATTTTTATTATAAAGATTTGCCCATACATTACACGAGTTTCGTGTAAAACTAATGCATCATTATGACATTACTTATAAAATTCATAAGGTCGTATCTCAATTATGAGCAAATGCATTTAACTAGTTCGCGCCGGTCGACGTAAATAAATGCATAAACACACAACGAGCAAGGCCGCAAATGTCTGTCAGCAGCGAGCAAGGCCGGAAATGCGTGTGTGTGCTTCCTGTGACTATCTGCCTGAACTCGACTCGGAACGAGTTTTGTTAAAATTAATCCCGCGCGCCAGCTTGGTGATGTTAAAATAATCCCGGCTAGAACTGGTTAAGCAAAAACGTTTACACGCAAAATGCCATACAGTCGTGTTTGTACAAAAACGTACCTCAATAGTCATCGTAATTCTTTAGCCCTGCCCACAATTCCATTGTACTCGTGGTTTTTTTTAAACTAAATGTATTTTGTTTTCAGATCCAAGATGTATGCCACGCTTTGCTGATGTTCTACGGATGTACAGTACATACTTATTTTTGAGCCGGAACCTCCATCACTACAGCTGTAACATCAAAGCCACTAGCTACAAGACATTCGTTAGACCAATTGTAGAGTACTCGGTCTCCATATGAGACCCTCGTACTCAATTTGACATAAAGAAAATAGAACGGGTGCAACATAGCTCAGCCAGGAATCTACGATGTGGTCTCAATATCTTACCACGTCTTCATCAAGCACCAGAAGTCATGCATCACGATTCCTGTGCCCACACTGCAACTTTTCAGAAAAATCATTTGCAAACCCAAATTGATATCGAACTGATGGTTTCCTTGGCTAGAGTCGTTTTGCGGATCAAATCCGGCACCACCTGGAAAATCACAGGTGGATTACAATGTATTACCCGGTCTGTACATGTAGAGTGTAAACTGCAGAAAGACTAACGCCTTCAGCGCATCTTTTAATTTTTTTAATGGTTAATTGTATTTTGGTTAAGTGTAAGTACTTTACAGATGGGTCGTTATATATTTGTATAAATTTATATTTTGTGCGAGGAATTGAAGGCCTTTTTGTCATTTTGGGGGGTAATTTGTTTTTAATGCCAGGCACATGTTTGTCCTTGTTTTGTTGTATTATTTTGAACTCCGAATAAATAATAATAATATTTATTTAACCCTAACCCCCAAGGGCTATTGTGTGAGCATCCTGCTAAATGCAACAACTTGGTACTATTGGTGCATTCTGTTGCATTTAGCAGGGTTAGGGTTAAAGATTGTCTAAAGAACCTTCCACTGACAACAATGATTACAAAATAGAAAATTCATTAGATTTTGCAAGATTACACAACCTACACAAACTATGCAGTAAAGCTTTATGAAAAGATTGAACAAAATTGTTATGGATCAAGACAATGTGCATGTATATACAATTATTGGAAATACACGTTTGTCAAGTATTTATAAACAAACATATTGTAAGGAATGAATGTAAACTGAAAGAGGAGAAATACAGTTTTAAAATGCACTGAATGATGTTGCTTTTTGTGTGCGTTTGTGTTTGGACCCTAAACTAAAATTACAAAACTGGTGCTGTCAAAAATAGGGTTAGCACGTTTGTTGCATTGCAAAATTTACTGTTCTCCCTAACTCCCTACCCCATTTGTTTGGCACCTAACCTGAATCCTGCTGAATCCTTCAAAATCCTCCAATTCTAAAGTGTTAAAACTTCATGTAAAACCCTCCAATATGTATTGCTGGGGATCACTGCCTGAATCCTGCAGTGGGTTTACCATTAAGCAGCCAAAAATGGAACAAACAGCTGCTAAGTGCCTTATTACAACAAGGGTCTGCACACATGACCCTTGGTATGCAAATGTTTCATATCATTGACACATAACTTGCACCTAGACAAGCTCTATGGAGAAAGTAGCAAATAAGGCCAAATAAAAAAAAAACATGTTTAGAGTCATGCCCTTTTTTAAAAAGGAAGGAGGAGCCCCCTTTTTTTTTCTTTTTCAAAATGGCCGCCCGACACATCTTTAATTCGAGTCATGCAGTAAACATGTCACACCTATCATCCAATTTAAAATTAAAACATGGTTCACCCACGATTAAACATTCAAATTCATGTGGGTCGATCAAGTATGCACCGTACACGACTACACATCACACCCTGGCCTTCCTATAAGGAACACAGTGATGCTAAAGTCTAAAATACGATCTTAAAATGTTATTTATTATCTTTAAACAAAAAAAAACCAAAAAAAACCAAACGTGACGCTAAACAGGTTTTTTTTTATTTGGCCTAACCTCAATCCTCAAATTCTAATTTGACCTGGATCCTGCATTATTCTCAAGTTCTAAAAAACATAAACGCAAAGTCAAGTGTGCTAAATCCTGTGCATTTTGAAAAGAGGATTTTAAAGAATTCTTCACCCGGACAATGCCAATATCAACAAAGGGCGCTTGTTATGTTGTGGCTTTTGGGGTTAGGAGAATGTCGTCTGTCTCAGGTTTGTACGGTGTATTATTTCATGCCGGGTGTTATTTATAGTTCTGGAAATACATGGGCTTTACTTTAGTTTTCAAAGCAATAATGGGCATCTTTCCATCAACGGTTTAAACTGAGTCCGTGATAACCGTTCTTTGTCGATTTCTTTCTTGAGAGTTAGCTTTACCCGACTCTCACTCATAAAAACTTTATACTTGCTACTAAAAGTTCTATCCGTTACAACTTCGCCATCACCATCCTGTTTAAAGGTAGAATACACCAAAATAAAGGTAGTAAAATATTTAATACCGAATTTTTAAGAAATATCTTACTTGAAAGTAAATAATGATCGGAGGCATCCAGCGAAATGATTGCACTAGATATCCTGTAATTATTCCCCAAAATAGAATTTTATAAAACAAAATTCGCGATCGCCGTCCGGTGATCGCAAAAACAACAATAATAAAATAAGAATAACTGCCCGACGCCGGTTAAAAACAAACGCTGATTTTCGTGATTTTCTCAGGCATTCACGATTGTAAACTTCGGACAGGTCAGTTAAACAATATTTACTATAAAATACAACCCCCAAATCCCCGCTTACGGTCACCATTTTCCGCTAACCGCGCTAGCAGAAACATTTTGCGCTAACCCTGTAAGCACAAAATCCTTAGTTACGGGATGTACGGTACACGCATGCTCAGAGACAAAAATTCCTAGCTAACGCCTGAAATACGTTTACCGTAAGCGCCCAATTTTCTGCTATAGTAACAATACTATAAAATACAACCCCCAAATCCACCCATTCATGATAATTCAAGCAATTACCAATGGTGTATCCTTTACCTTTAACGTATCTAACCTTTAACGCAATCTGAAGTTTGATATTAGAGAGCTCTCTCACTTCAGATACGATTCTACTGCTGCCTGTGAGTTTCTAAAAACTGATCTACGTCGTTAATAAACAATCTAAGAATTAACTCCCAGTTTCTATAGTTATTTATAAACATTTTCGTGTTCTGTGGAAAATATCCAATTCCTTTGAGACTTTTGTTGACGTACCAATGCACCTATAGGTTTGTCGCATGCACTAATCACCAGTGGTTTCGTTGCCGATTTTCCCACAGAATACCATATTGGTAACCCACCACGCCAAAACCAGGCGGAAGTCGACAAATGCCATTTCGAGATACGACATTCTACACAATTTTTTTTTTTTGTTTTTTTTTGTAATTTTTTTTTTCTTAAATTTTTCTTTCATAAATCGTTAGTTTAAACTCGTTAGATAATATCGGCCTTCTCCTGATTTTTGCTCAATAATGTATGATAATGATGAACGACTTTAGTGCTCGTTTTCTCAAAAGCATCCCTTGACACTTCCTAACTTCAAAAAGATATAACTTCAAAAAGATATAACTTCAAAAGTATACCACCTTTTTGAGTCCACTGTAGCTTATTTTAAAGCTTAAAACGCTAGCAATCCAATGGTATAAAAATATCTCATTATGAAAAATTTCGACTTCCACTGGTTTTGGGGTGGTGGGTCACACTGTAGTTCATATGGGCAGCGTACAGTTAATTGTTGCCTTCGATATTGTAGACGCGTCGCCGGTCGTCGTTGGCCGAGCGTAGATGGTAGACTGCGAAGTCCAAGAGATGCATGTCATCGGGAGGGACGTAGTGACACGAGATGAGGTAGTCGGAGCAACACTCCGGGCCCTTAAAGATGAAGCACAGGAAGAGTTAGTGCTAGTGCCGCCAGTACTGCTGTTATTGCAGTGGTGAAGGGGGGGGGGGGGGGGTGAGGGAGGGGGGGAAGGGGGGTAGTCCTGGGTACCTAAAACAACCGCAGTATATACTCATATATGTTTATCATTCTTTATCACTTTACACTTTTAACATGTACGCAGCATTTATGCACTTCTAATCCAACTTATCGTGTCCGAGTTACAAACCGTATCAATGTTCTTGACAGCAACTTATACATATCGTAATATGCTGAATTGAACGTACAATCCAGCAACCATACTTAGTACTATTATCCAGGAATGTAGTCGAGTCCATCACAAGTCCCTGCAAGTCCCTGCAAGTCCCTGCAAGTCCACCACAAGTCCTCAGTTCCAATTTAAATCACAAGCTATTCAAACCAGCTTTGACAAAGGCATTCCTTTGTCATTGTTCATCCAGTTACTTGTGACAACCTTTATGAAGGGACTTGTGACTGGCTTCACGAAAGGACTTGTGAAAGGACTTGCAGGGACTCGACTACAACCCTGCTATTATCCTAATCCCACCTATACATGACCACACTATACATGCAGTACGATCGTATTCTTAACAAGATTTATCAAATCAAATCTAATCAAATCATGTTTGTTGAAGCTCCTTCAGTCCAGACCCCTGTCCGTCAGCAACTCCGTGTCACCGCTATGATCGATGTAATTATATGATGGGAACACGCGCATACTCATTCGCGCGATCTCGATGTCCGCGATTATTTTGCGCATCATTGGTTAATTTTAAGCATTTTGCTGAACTGTTGTGAATTACATTTTCCCGCAGTTCACACTAAAGAAGCGCAGTTACCCAACATGTGTTTTAAACATTTCTTACCTGTACTTACTTAACGTTGGGCAAAATAAACTTATACAACGGGCAATTTTTAACATATTATGTTGGTCAAAATATTGCTCAACAACTAATACAAGAAATTCAACCAACGAATTTTAAGCAACTTGTTTGCAGTGTAGCGCTGGCTAATGTGGATAATAGCGCTGGCTTCTGATATAAGCGTGCATAATAGCACTGACTGCACTGATACTATAGCACTGGCTTATCGCTAGCTGCTGATAATACCGTTGGCTGCTGATACTAGCGCTCTCTGCTAATAGCACTGACTGCTGATACTATAGCACTGGCTTATCGCAAACTGCTGATAATACCGCTGGCTGCTATGCTGATACTAGCGGTGGTTTCTGGTACTAGTGCCCTCTGCTAATAGCACTGGGTTATCGCTATAGCCGCTGATAATAGCGCTGGCTGCTGATACTAGCGCTGGTTTCTGGTACTAGCGCCCTCTGCTAGTACTAGCGCCCTCTGCTATAGCACTGGGGTGCGTTCCACTCCAGCGAACGTTGCCAACGTTGGCCAACGTTAGCGTTGTTCGCTTGAGTGGAACGCAATGTGCGCCAATTATGTTGGCCAACGTTAGCGAAAACGGCGAACGACATTCCGAGCTGTTCGCTGTTGGCCAGTGATGTATTTTAATGATGGCGAAGCGGTTAGCAGACGGCAGGGTTCTTTTCACGGTTTTTATTTACGTTTTATACTTTTCGTTATAAACGGTGGATTGTTTTGAGCATTCACAGGGATCTTTTAAAGAAAAATAATGAGTTGGACAAAAAGCAGCGAACCAAACTATGTCACTTTCACTGGGCGCCGCCATTTTGAAAACGTAGTTTTTAAAATATCGTTCCACTTCAACTAACGCCAACTCAAAACGTTGGCGAACGTTCGCGCCAACAGTTCGCGTAAGTGGAATAGCACTGATAATAGCACTGGCTGCTGATATACTAGCGCTGCTTTCTGGTACTAGCGCCCTCTGCTATAGCACTGGCTTATCGCTAGCTGCTGATAATAGCACTGGCTGCTGATATACTCGCGCTGGTTTCTGGTACTAGCGCCCTCTGCTAGTACTAGCGCCCTCTGCTATAGCACTGGCTTATCGCTAGCTGCTGATAATAGCACTGGCTGCTGATATACTCGCGCTGGTTTCTGGTACTAGCGCCCTCTGCTAGTACTAGCGCCCTCTGCTATAGCACTGGCTTATCGCTAGCTGCTGATAATAGCACTGGCTGCTGATATACTAGCGCTGGTTTCTGGTACTAGCGCCCTCTGCTAATAGCACTGGCTTATCGCTAGCTGCTGCTAGCACTGGCTGCTGAGTAGCGCTGGTTTCTGGTACTAGCGCCCTCTGCTAATAGCACTGGCTGCAGATGATACAATAGCACTGGCTTCACGCTAGCTGATGGTATTATAGCGCTGGCTGCTGATTTACCACCGGGAAAAAAGTAGTATATTGCAATCAATTCTTTGGTTGTACCATGGAGAAATTATTCCTCAATGGTTGTACACAGTCTATGGAGAGTTGGGTGCACTCACAGTATTTCCTAACACAATTTTAAATGTTTCTCAGTACAAGATTCGTGTCTTTTTAACAGTTTTGCAATGACTGACCTTCATTGACATTGGAATAATAAAGTAAGTAAAGTAAAATCTTTGTTGACCCATCAGGCTAGCGTTTATCCCCGGTTTACGTTTGATGAAACGGCTCAGAACTTAGTTCTATTCCTCCTCGATAGGACGCTATATAGTCCATCGCAGGTTACTCCAACTGAGCTAATACTTCTGGGTGGAGAAAAGCAAGTGGGGGTAAAGTGGCTTGCCGAAGGACACAGCACATAAACATTCGAACCCCTGGCCCTCTGATCATGAGTCACGAATCCTGACCTATGATCTATTGAAATAATATATCTACTAAAAAAAAAAAAATACTCCGAATCGTGTATATTAGTATATTCACCTTGGCCATGGCGTACTTCTTGTGTCTGTGGATCCAATCCGGTAAGTGATTGTTCACGAAATCTCCGAGGTGCACAGGAAGGAAGCGAGACCTCTTGAGTGCATCTCTAGTGTCGCCAGTTGCCACGCCCAAGGATTGCATGCAGTGTCCCATTCCCACGTCCTCATCATGGTTATTCTTTTTGCACTGATTGACGGTGCCGCCCTGGGCCTGGGCGAACCGGCGCAGGGCTTCCTTGCTCAGCACGTAGCCCGCCCCGCCGCTCATGTACAGGGCGATGGTGTGACCGTAGTACACCGGGGCGCTGCTGTTTTTATCCCGGAGAAAATAGCGCAGGTTCTCTACGATAACGTACGTGTCGTCGTCGGCCTTCAGAAACCAATCGGCGTCCTGGTAATGATGGCGGTAGACGTACACGAAGGCGGCCTGGGTCTTCTTCCACAGGTTCTCCCGACCTTCAGACACGTTCAGACCGACGGCCGGGAACTCCTTGTCGGCTTTGGAGCTCATGTAGAGGGTGACGTCACAGCGTGGGCCCCACGTGCTTTTCACGTCCGTCGTTATCCGTCCAGAAATACACTGTGTGTGCGCCCCGCATACGCTGCTAGCTTGCGCCCACTGACCTCAACACCTGGACGGATCATTGTCCATATGCTGCTGTGCTAACACTTGAAGTCGGCGCGAACTGGAAGTGCAACATGGCGTCACTGCTGTGAGCCAATGAAATGTCCAGTTGTAGAGGTCAGTGGATTTACCAACCAACTGAACTCTACACCTGGACATTTCATTGGCTCACAGCAGTGACGCCATGTTGCACTTCTCTGCATGCCGACTTCAAAATGAAACAATGGATGATCTGTCCATGTATAGAGGTCAGTGCTTGCGCCCCATGCAAAGATACAGCGCGAACAGCGACCTCATACGGCCACTATTTATGCAAATCTACTGAGGCTATTTTTTCGCCTTGGATCATTGGGTTTTTGAAATCTTATGTTTTTCCTATATTTTGCGCCACATTTGTGGCGCATGACCTCGTATGCGAATACAGATAAGTATAGGCGGGGCTAAGATGTGAAGTGTCCAATCACAACGCGGTTGAAACCCGACGTCATCAAATTTGATGCAGCATGGCATTTAAGACAAAATGGCAGATATTCAGCGTCGTCTTTCGTCCGAAGATCTGTCGTGTTGTTTGAATTTTGCAGCGCAAATATTATCCCTCGAAGATTTTAGACCCGAGCAGCGAAAGGCCATTAGAATCCTTTCTTCGTGGTCTTTGTGAATTTGCCGACAGGTTATGGGAAATCCGTCATTTTTCAGGCAGCCTGAGCCCCATTTTGCTCGGAGCTCGCACGTACGGCCAGGTAATCAGCGTCAGTTTTCAGCGTGTTCGGTCAGTTTCTTATCGCCGCATAATCGGCATTAACCCAGGCATGCTGGTCTGTGCGGTATCGCCACATTGTGGTCCAAGCATGGTCCAACGCTGTGGGGAGGGGGCATGTTTACGGCTGCAGAACCAACCTTCAAAGTGATCGCAATATCGTAATTTAAACAGGGACAAGTGTCTTATATCCCCAATAACTCCTCAGATTATTTTCTTGGCAAAATTCAGCCGGCAAGGCATTTAATTATCAGAGTTCCGCGTTTTACCGAGCCACGGTTTTCAGATCAGCTGGATTAGATGTGTGCGACATAATGTAGGGCCGAGTTCGACACGTTTCAATAGAGTCGCGGCCTTCTCCAGTCACCGCGGTTGAAAACTCAAAACTAAGCAGCTAAACACAACTAGTTTTGACCATAACAATGTCAACATTCAAGAAAATACCCAGCAAAACGAGCGAAAATAACTGCGACCCTCACCAATCAAGCAATTAAGACAGTTCAAATCTTCATGTGTAATTCCTACAAGCCTTCGTAAAAATCACTCAACTTTCTCCGATAAAATATGTCAACGATGGCGGTGTTCGTAAACACTTGCGAGCTAGCTATGACCTTTCACCGCTAGCTCAAATTATGCAGTTTCTACGCAACGATCGACCAATAAGAAAACGACTATAAAGGTCAGCTTAATCTATTAGCATAATGAGCACCGCCCCCAAAACCTAATGATCCAAGGCGTTCGAGTATCCTCAGTTAGTTTGCATATAATAGTGGCCGCGTGAGGTCGTAGTTTGAGCTCCGATTACCGCTGCGCTGTACGTACGGACGGGTAACGATGAACGCCTTGACCAAGGCTACATGGTACACCGTACATGGAAGCCTGCTACATGCAGAGGCCAATATGCTGAACATTTTCCATTAGGCAATAGTGTACATTTTCCATTATATTAGGCAATAGTGTACATTTTCCATTAGGCAATAGTGTACATTTTCCATTAGGCAACAGTGTACATTTTCCATTAGGCAATAGTGTACATTTTCCATAAGGCAATAGTGTTGGGGGAAATGGGTTATTTCACATTACTCGGACACTCTCGATAACAGTGACATTTAATTGATTGTACACAAACCATTGGTACTGATGGTTCGTGTACAGATCAGAATGAAACAATAGGCAATAGTGGAGTGTCGTGGCCGAGTGAGAGCGTGTGTTTTCTGTTCCACAGAGCGTGAGTTCGAATCCCGGCCGGGACACGTGTGTCCTTAAGCAAGGCAATTAAACCACTATTGCTTCGTCCTTCGGATGGGACGTAAAGTTGTAGGTCCCGTGTGTTGTATAATTTATAATGTGTGTATATATCTTTCCCATTATAACATTATAAAATTGTATAATGCACGTAAAAGAACCCAGAACACTTATCGCTAAGAGAAGGGGTTTGCCCCGGTGTTCCTGGCTGACACAAACAGCCTCTTTCTACGGGTTTCTTCTGGCGTACGAGCTACAGTGCCTTGAGCACTTTTGAAGGATCCTTGGTTTCATTACCAGAAAATAATAATAATAATAATTATAATAATAATAAGAAAACAGTGCCAATGGTTTGTGCACTGACAGATGTAGCCAATAAGAAAGTATACAATCCTATACGATCCCTGCCCATGGAGGGATCAGCCTCTATTACGTAACTCAAGATAAACAGCAGATTGTTTATCGACCGCGGGGTCATACAAGCACATGTGAGCGCGCTGTTTCGTAATAAGCCATTTGCGCGTGACCCCGAGTTAAATTTGAATAACATCTGGTACACTGACTTTCTCACACACCGACCGTTGATTCTATTTATAGCTATAGCTGTGATTTGGCCTACGTCTTTAGCCGCGTTCGCATTGGACTTTTTTTGGTAAAACCTACAGAGAACTTAACCAAATTAAATCCAATGCGGACAGGCGGTAACATTGTCAAATTGTCCATTTCACCCTCCGCAACCGAAGATCTACAGGCCCAGGCTTCTAGCGGAGGATTTAACACCGTGAACTTTGACAATCACGTACCGTAACATTTGACAATATTAAGTCCAATGCGAACGCGGCTCGGATGTCATTTTACTAAACGGACCCAGATAGGTTATAATTAGAAAGCACTGGAAGAACGTTCTTGGTTGGTCCTTTTTCTATGGTGTATGGTATTATAACAATGACTATTGACTTTGTGTTTGGACCACACTGTTAGAAAAGTAGTGTTACCCCAACACCGAAAAACAGTGTTCACTTCATTTGAACACTACTTTTCGGTATTCAAAACGGTGTTCACTTGATTGAACACCGTTTTCTGCTTTCAAAATGGTGTCCACCCAATTGAACACTATTTGTCGGTGTTCAAAATGGTGTTCACTTGATTGAACACCATTTTTTGGTGTTCAAAAATGGTGTCCACTAAATTCAACACTATCTTTCGGTGTTCATTCTGCACCGAATATTGGCGTTGGATCAATACTGTTTCTCGGTGTCGAGTAAGGATGTACACCGCCCAAGGGTGTTGAATAAACCCTAGTTTTCAGTGTCCAGGTGAGCTACACCGTTGTTCGGTGTTCACTTGACACTGATCATCACACTGCAAAAACTGTGGTGTTAAAATTTTAACACCAATGTTTTTTAAATCTTTTGGAATGAAAATTGGTGTTAAAATGAAGTAAAATGATTCTTGAAGTATCAGTTTCAAATCAAGTACTGGTGTTACGTACTTTTGGTGTTAAATTTGACCTAGTGCGCATGCGTGTGTGAAATAAAGCCCTCTGATTGGTCGATAAGGAATTATGGGATATGTTAACAATAGTCGATGTTAAATTGAATTTTGATTTTTGTGCAAACATAGTTAAAAATTCGCGTTACATTTTATTCGTTTTCAAATTTTGACATTATTCATAAAAACTAGTTGTGACATCGTCGTGGACAAAAAAGCGTAGTATAAAACTAACAACGGCAATAGCTATGTGTGTAGTACGTATTCAGTAGGAATAGGTTATTATTGTATACATATTATGTGTAATAAGTCAGTTCTTGGTAATATTTCATTACGTAATTTGTCCATGCAGTTAATATGTACAAAATTATAGTGTTAAAACAGTACATCCTTTCGCTAGAATGACGAGCAAATGCATCATGTTAAATTTTACTATCAGAGTGTACACCAAAATTGGTGTTAAAAAAATTTGATTCCCAAACTGGTGTTATTCAACACCCAAATCCCTGCCCAAAATAAACACCAGGAAATAATCAAATGTTACACCATTGGTGTACAATTTAACACCACAGTTTTTGCAGTGCAGTGTTCAAGCTACACTATTTAACGGTGTTCAAAAATGGACACTGTCCAGCGGTGATCACTCAACACCGATTATCGGTGTTCAGGGCCAACACCGAAAATTGGTGATGGCAACTAATGAACCCTGAAAAACGGTGTTCAGTGAACACTGTTTTTCGGTGTTGATATAACACCCCTTTTCTAACAGTGCAGGGACCTTATCCACGAAGCATCCGCTATTACCGGGTCCGTAAAGGCCCGGTCACACCGCCAGAACTTTGTTGGAGCGTTCCTTGAACGGTAGGGAGAGGGGGCCGAATTTCGACAACGCTCGTCACCGCGCACAAAATGGGAAACAAATCGAAAACACGGGCGTTGCCTTAGCGGTGCACCGCTGAAGCCGGCGTTGCTTTAGCGTTGGTTTAACGGTAGCGAGCGGTAGCGAGCGTTGGTTTAGCGGTGACACCTCCATACCAACGCCAAACCAAAGTTCATCACC
The DNA here is from genome assembly GCA_037893245.1 of Crossaster papposus. Classification (NCBI taxonomy): domain Eukaryota; kingdom Metazoa; phylum Echinodermata; class Asteroidea; order Velatida; family Solasteridae; genus Crossaster; species Crossaster papposus. Next base: position 392,179 of record JBAIAA010001095.1, read on the forward strand.
GCAATGGATCGCTGCTTCAACGCCCGACACCGTTCCAGCAATCCCGTGTCCGCTCGTAAAACGCTTACAACCGCTCCACCAAAGTTTGTGCAACGTTTAATCACCGCCCGGGCAAAGCTGGCGAAGCAGCGGTGGTCCAGCGTTCAAGATTTCTGCGTTGGCCTAGCGGACCAAAGCGTCCACGAACTTGCGTCTAGCGGTGCCAAACTTTGACTGGGCGTTGTTGGAGCGGTGGTGAACTTTGCCGGAGCGGAAAATTGCCCGCTCCTCACCGCTCGCAATATTTTGTGCAGCTCAAAACTTTCGGAGCGGTAGGAGGGACCATCAGCGGTGGCCGAGCGTATACGGCGTTGCCTTAACGGGGGCCAACTTCTGTTAAACGGTGGTGAACGGTTACGAGCGGTGATGAATTTTTTTCACTGCTCCAGGAACGCTCCAGCAAAGTTCTGGCGGTGTGACCGGGCCTTAACATCCTTTGCGGATAGCCTAACGGATACATTAGAATTGCGCTACGCCGTATTCACGAAAGGTTCCGTTATAGGTATCGGTAAAGTTGCGGAGCTCCGCTAATAATGGGGGTGTCGTTCAACGAGCTGTACGGGTGAATGAAGCGCCTGCGTGATTATGTAACAATTCATAAGAGCGTAAAAAAGAAATGTAGTCGAATTGTTATGAATCCAAAATACATATGGTATCTGATTGCGGCCTACATTTCAAATTCTTGGCGAAAAAAAGATGAATTTCCACAGTGCACTCGTTATTTTCTAAAACTAAGGAACAATTTCGTGAACTTCTTCTGTGAAAGGCATCATACCAATCTATTCCTTTTTTGGTTACAAAACATGTGAAATTAAGAAGTTGACTTAAATCACACAAAAACATAATCTGATGATAAACAGCATTTTACGGGAAGGGCGGTATAATGAACAACAAATTATATTTAGCAAAACCACATCAATCGATTTCTTGCCAACGCGGAGCAATTTATATTCAGTTACCTAGACTGTATATACCATGGCCTATTGTCAAATAGTCTTGGCCAAGACCAAGCTAGCCCGTTCATTTGTTCCGCGGCGCGCCGTCCGTATTATCTGGGATTATTGAGGGCGCCCTTTATTTATCGCCAGATTCCTGGATTTCTTCCACTAGCTTGGAAATCCAGGAATCTGACGATAAATAAAGGGCGCCCTCAATAATCCCAGATAATACGGACGGCGCGCCGCGGAACAAATGAACGGGCTAGCTTGGTCTTGGCCAAGACTAATTGTCAAACAGATCTCAAAGGCAGTTTTTTCGAGGGAGGTGTACAACTTACACTATCGGAAACAATCTTCGATTAACACAATCCGGCATCCAAACGAATTTAGTCATCACAAACACATTTTCGTGCAATGGTAAATAACCATGAGCTTTATTTGTTATACGATACTTTTACTGACGTCGACCACATTATGTTCGTCACGTGCAGGACATTTAATCTCGACAAGTGATCCATCAAGGCATCCCAAAACGTTTGGAATCCGACGATGACGTTCAACAAGAACAGCATAGAAACAAAAACATAGAAACACTGACCGACGCCGGTTTTTCTCGCTTTTCTCAGCATCCATGATTGTAAAACTTCAGACAAAAAATACAACTCCCCAAATCCACCCATTCATAATAATTCAAACAATTACCAATTATGTATCCTACCTTTAAACATGAACATTTACATTAACATTAACGGTGCTTGTGCGCGACATTTTAATTAATTTGGGTGGTAAACGCCTTTAACTGCAACCTGTTTTGAAACCATGTGTTTAAAACATACCTTTTTGAAACCTTTGGTTCGTCTTCGGCTTTGGCTTCGCCTCCGAATTCCGAATTACTGAAAAGCAAATAGAAATTAAAGCAAATGTTAATAGTCTAACTTTTGGGGTTTATATCAATGGATTGATGAAGCACGTACAACAGGCATCAAAGTGTGGCAGGGGATCTCGCAGTTGGGAATTTAAAATCGCCTTAAACCAAAGACCAAGACGAAGCCAGGGATTCGAAAAGGCCCCAAAACACCGTTCGTACAGTGTACTGCAATATTTTTGTTATGAAAGGTTTCGCGTGTAAAAATGTCATTTATCAATTCTGAATTGTTCGCCAACTAACTGTAGTAGTCTATTACAACGTAGTCAAATTAAGTAGCCTACCTCCATCCTGGAGTTTCAGGGATCAGAATATGTTATTTTCGCCTTTTCCCATGACAAATGAAATGTTGCTGGCAGTACAAAATAAACAAGTTACCTGTGTTGTTTGTGGTTATCCTTGAATTTCTATACCCAGCAACATATAGAACCGAGCGACTCCCCCTTAGGCATAACAACAAAAAAATGTTATGTTGGCGTAACGGGCCCAAAAAAATAGGGTAGGTAGGTAGGTAGATTTTTTTTTTGATTTTTTTTTTTCTTCCAGCAATGAAAATTATATGTTTTCTAATTGTTTAAGCCGGTAGGGATACACGATAGCGTGTCCAGGTTCAATTTTTTCACAATCCACACACACAACAATGAGAAACAGTCAGAAATGGTTTCAAATGTATTTATAACTAGATTTATATAAATTTTAATCATTAAATTTCGTCCCTTGAAAAAAATAATATCCAGGGTCGGCCGTATTTTTAGGGTCGGTCGGGTTACGCCAACATAACATATTTTTTTTTTATGCCTTAGTCCCATGTACCTATTCTCTCCCAAGACTATTGTTACCTAACGCACCCCCTAAAAACCTCAAAAGAAACCACAACATTCCGCAAGCACAACCACCACCACAAAGGGGGGGGGGGGGGGGCGTTCTCCCCGTCCCATATATTGCTTCATATGTGCATTTATATTACGAACTTATAGTCCAGGGAAAATACTTAATTTTGTTTTGTGGACCTCACACAAAATAAGAATATTTTCACCGCAGTGCACTCCTATAAGGTCCCTAGAATGACATACTAAAAATCTCAAAAAATCTAAGTGGTGGAAATATGAATAATTTTCATAAATCGTTAAGCGTATTAAATATATTTATTCCTATCTTTGGGTATAGGCCTACTATTATTTATTTATTTTTGAAAATTTTATTTTGGTAATTCTACTTACACATCCTTACTTCAATAACATTTTCTAAAGCTTGTAAGTGACTGAATAATTATGAAAATAATAGTAATGGTCCAAAATGACTACGATAATACCCTATAATTTGCACGCATTTACCTTGTCTCCAGATATCATCAAGTAGTCAGTATTGGTGAGCTTCAAATTCACCAAGTTGCTTACTGGCACAGTTATCCTATTAAAACCTTATTGAAAATCATATGAACAATGATGATATTTAGCCCAGAAACAAAAACTGGGGAAGAATGGTGTGTCCATAAATTGGGCTAAAAGATAGATGAAGGGTTTCCCCATTTTTTGTTTGCTGGGCTAAATATCACAATGTTATCATTGTTCAAATGATTTTCAATAAGGTTTTAACTGAATATGATAACTGTGCCAGTAAGCAACTTGGTGAATTTGAAACTCACCAATACTGACTACTTGATGATATATGAAGACAAGGTAAATGCGTGCAAATTATAGGGTATTATTGTAGTCATTTTGGACCATTAATAATATTAATAATAATATTAATAATAATAATAATGGAGCATTTACATAGCGCCTTTAACAATGATCAAAGCACTGTACAACTATAGCATAGAAATAACACATAAAATATAAGTACATAAAATAAATGCGAAAATCAAGGGGCAGTAAACAGTATATGATGGGCTAAGATGATTTAAGGAACAGATGGGTCTTGAGCAGTTTCTTAAAAACATACAAAGAAGGTGAAAGACGGATGTGATAAGGAATTTTGTTCCACTCCCTAGGGCCAGCAATAGAGAAGGCTTTGTCACCAGTGGTTTTTGTGCCTATGTGTAGGCTAGATGTGTCTATGTGTAGGCTAGATGTGTCTATCTGTAGGCGATATGATGTGTATGTTATTCAGTCACTTACAAGCTTCAGAAAATGTTATTGAATTAAGGATGTTTAAGTAGAATCACCAAAATAAACTTTTCAAAAAATAATAATAATAATAATAATATACCCAAATATAGGAATAAATATATTACGCGGCAGGGATTAACGATTTATGCAAATTAGTCATAATTATTTCCAACAATTGGATTTTTTTAGATTTTTAGTATGTCATTCTAGGGAAGTATAGAAGTGCACTGTGGTGAAAAATATTCTCTTGCAATTTGTGTATGTTGTAAGGAGTTGATGCAAACTGCAAAGTTCGTAGTTGGACATACAAGTTAAATACACATGTAATGAGTAAAAATCTTGGGGTGTTTTCAGTCTCCGCAGATTAACTTTGGTCTTATTTAATTTAATGTCGTAATGCAGTAAAACAGATTTGAAAATAAATTCAATTTAAATTGATATTAGTGACTAAAACAAATTGATCAAAAAAATTGAATGGGATAGGGATAATTGCCTTCGAGTGGCAGAAATGTTTCATAGCAATAATCTTTTACAGTGCAGTGCACTTTAGTTTCTTACGAGGAACCGCAAATATATTTAAAAAAACTAAAGGGGAAATTTGGGCAACGTCGATAATATTTTATCAGTCTAGATTTTATAAGGAACAATCTTGCAGAGAAAAACATCAGGAATTGGTGTAAAGCGCAAGCATGACTAGTTTAAATGAAAGGACGTAAACATTTATATTACGTTTGGGACGTGTGTGAACGCAGTACTATTCACATAGCTAGTAAAATACAAAGGTATCACCGGAGCCGAGAGGTACTTGCCCTCTTTGAAAAAGTCAATAATAAAGCGACTACAACTGCCCGTAAGCATAAATAACTGTCATTGTCATGGTCGAGGTTCGAGGTTCATGGTTCATGTTCGTAGGCGTGTGTCCTTGACAACACAAAGGACCTGTGATTCATCTCAAAACTTACAACTGTAATTTCTCCACATATATCTGCCATTGGTCATGTTTGCTACACTAGTACTTTTGTTATCAGAATTATTTCATGATAAGTGCGTAATAAAAATTCATATAGGATATAACCAGAAAAAAAGTGCAACTTGTTTCCTTTGTACTGCCATCAACAGTTGTTCAATTGCCATACAGTTATTTGGTGAACAATTCAGAATAGAAAAATGGATTTTTTACAAGTAGTTTTCATTCTAGGGACCTTTTTCTGGAACATACTAATTTAGACTTCTATGTTATACACTACGTTATGAAAAGGAAGGAAAAATTGTTAAGAATCAATAACAAATATGTATTTTTACATAACAAGTTAGACTTCACGGATGCATGGGAGAAGTATCAATGCCTAAAGCTTGACAAAGTACATCTTGCATGTGTGCATAGTTTCTACAACCACATGTAAATACAAGTACATTTAATAAGTACATGTACATGTATATATGCAATTGTAAGACTGTGGTCATGCAGTCGGAGCTGGAAAAGGCATCTCCCAGGCTTGCGGCTTGGCCGCTGCCATGGGGGTCGTAAATAACCGTCTGATCAAGCTGATAATAGTCCAGGGAAAATAAGTTTTGACCTCACACAAATTACAATAGAATTTTTTTCACCACAGTGCACTTCTATAAGGTCCCTAGAATGACATACTAAAAATCTCAACAAATCCAAGTGGTGGAAATAATTTGCATAAATTGTTAATCCCTGCCGCGTAATATATTTATTCCTATATTTGGGTATATTATTATTATTATTTTTTTTTTCAAAGGTTTATTTTGGTGACTCTACATATCCTTACTTCAATAACATTTTCTAAAGCATAAGTGACTGAATAATTATGTGAACATAGTAATTATCCAAAATGACAACTTCGTTAACCCATAAATGTGCGCACATTACACTGTCTCCAGATATCATCAAGTAGTCAGTATTGGTGAGCTTTAAATTCACCAAGTTGCTTAATGGCACAGTTATCATATTTAAACCTTATTGAAAATCATATTAACAATATTAACATTGTGATATTTAGCCCAGCAAACAAAAACTGGGAAAAATGGCGTGTCCATAAATTGGGCTAAACGATAGGTGAAGGGTTTCCTAAGGTGAGAGACTTGAACAAGTTCAAGGAAACCCCCCAAATTAAAGATTGTTGTTGCTTACAATAATCATATCTACGTTAAAATGTATTTTGGGGATTTTCTTGAACTTGTTCAAGTCTCCCATGTTAGGCAACCCTTTAACTACATTTTCGCCCAATTTATGGACACACCATTTTCCCCATTTTTTGTTTGCTGGGCTAAATATCACAATGTTATCATTGTTCATATGATTTTCCATAAGATTTTAATATGATAACTGTGCCAGTAAGCAACTTGGTGAATTTGAAGCTCACCAATACTGACTACTTGATGATATCTGAAGACAGTGTAATGTGCGCACATTAATTGGTTCACGAAGTTGTCATTTTGGATAATTACTATGTTCACATAATTATTCAGTTACTTATATGCTTTAGAAAATGTTATTGAAGTAAGGATATGTAAGTAGAATCACCAAAATACACTTTAAAAAAAAACACATTATAATAATATACCCAAATTATAGGAATAAATATATTACGCGCAGGGATTAACGATTTATGCAAATTAGTCATATTTCCACCACTTGGATGAGATTTTTAGTGTGTCATTCTAGGGAGCTTTCTAGAAGTGCACTGTGGTGAAAAAATATTATATTTGTGTAAGTTCAACAAAACAAAATTAAGTATTTTCCCTGGACTATAAGGTGTGTACACAAAACCCCTGGTGTCAGGGGGTTTTGTGTAGAAATGTTATAAGGTACCAACTTTCACGACAACGTGCTGGTAGTGGACAGCGCCACCGAAACTTGAACTTGTTCGACAGGATTTTGGCGGACATTGCGATGTACTGGCCACCAAACTGAGCAGTTTATTCAATGTTAATCAAAGCCAAGTTTAGTTTGAGTAGATGTAGAAGATGTATTTAAACTTGTATTTAACTTGTTTTCACTTTCTGTATGAATTTATAGTATGAATTTATATTAATTTTGGCGGGGAATAACAGAAAAGTACCGTGTTGATTATTCGGCTGAATTATAATATTGTACTCACTTCTGTAAGGAATGTAGAGAGGGAGCGAGTACAGCGCCAGGAGAATGATAAGGAACGTCATGGGGGGGAGCCAGCGTATCATCTTGAAACGCGAGACACTGATCACACGTACAGCGAGTCGTCGCGATATGGGCAAAACGCAAAGACGGTGTGCGCGCGCCCTGCCGTCCGGCCGTGGTGTCAATCGCGATGGCCGCGTCACTTGTATATGGATCTGCCAGTAATAGGCGTTTATGACTGTATTCACTGTTCCTTTCTCTATGGGCCTTTTCGAAACCTTTGCTTCGTTTTCGGCTTTGGCTTCGCCTCCGACTTCCAAATTACTGAGAAGCAAATAGAAATTAAAGCAAATATAAATAGTCTAACTTTTGGGTTCATATCAGTAGATTGAATGTTTCTGAAGCGCAACAGGCATCAAAATGTGGCAGGGGGTCTCGCAGTTGGGAATCTAAAATCGCCTTAAGCCAAAACGAAGCCAGGGATTCGAAAAGGCGGCACGATTCACCGAGCGTGAACAATTGGCCGTTTACGAAACATCTGTTTCGTTCTATACTGCGGCTTCATCACTAGCTCAGCAACCAATAAGCATTACAAACAAAAACTTCTAACTTTGGCTCCAATTACAAAACATCAACAAACAAAACTTCCAAATTATTATGAAATTGCTGTCGGTGAATGACAGTCTAAAGCCCCCTGTAAAATTAGAGTCTTTGCGTTTTAGACCGTCAATTACTAGCCAATCAGCACTTGCGAGTGTTCATGAGGTCAGCGGTGCTTGCGTCCCATCCAATGAACTATCGGGACTGTACCTTAGCTTGTTGTTATTCATAATAAGGTCTGACATACGATCTACGTGATTATTCTTACATTAGACATGTAGTATACACGTCCTACTCCCGCTGGTGACTGATGACATACCAAATGTGTACAATGGCGCTTACAGTGAGCCCAGCCAGGTTTAATCATAATTTTGAGTGCAAAAAGGTTTGAAGCGTGGGATATGTAGGGGTGACTGGGACAACTGCAAAATGGGTTTTCTTAAGTTTGGCGAGTGGTGCGTTGGTAGGGGGGAGCACCGTACCTGACGGACCCCCCAAAATTCGATTTAATCATAATCTCTTCATGGGTCGAAAGTTTATAGTGTACTGAATATGATTTGTATACTTAAGAAAAATATAATTGGTGCTAAGTACATTTAAGAAGGTCTTCAAGTGGTGCCATCCCTAATTAAGAAAGGGTCAAAGGTCATCATAAGTCATTAAACCTAATAATTATAACGTTGAGTGCAACTTGCATTTATGTGTATATCAACAGGTTATCATAGACCGATCACTGATCACAAGCTTAAGAACGTAATATATAGTTCAAAGTCTAATTAAGAAGGTCTTTAATTGGTGCTGATTACACGTTTAATCATAATTACAAGTGCAAGGATAAAACAAGTGTCAATGTGTAGCTGACACCCTGCTGGATCAAAATCCAGTCAATAAACACCGATAATTATAATGTTGAGTGCAACTTGCATTTATATGTGGATCAACCGTTTATTATGGACCAATCACTGATTACACGGCGCAATGTCCAATCAAAATGTCCAATTAGTAAATGATTAGAATGATAATTGAAATCATAAAACGAGCGTCAAAGTGTACATGTAATTTACCAAACGCAAGAATAAAACCCACCACATAAAAAATATCACAAACAGTCATGAAGTTGATTGCAATTGCCTGTACCCTCTCAAACACGAATGGGTGTAAATATGAAATACGTTAAAATTAGGGAATATGAGATCACCGAAGCTTATAATTATAGGAACATAACTTGTTAGTAGTTTTTGAGCTCAACAAGGTTTGCATTAAAGTAGACAACAGTCAATATTGAGAACTTTATTGTGATGATATCATTAACATTGGCTGATGAGCTGCTTTGGAGTACGAAGTTACGTTACGCCTTATAGTACAGTGGCTCCGTAGCGAAATTCCTGAACTTATGCAGCAGCGCGATCGTGTACACAAAATTGCAAAGCGCACAGGCTCACAAATCCATCGGGATTCATACAAAGACCTGCGGCATATCCGCCATTATAGAAGAAATCAATTAAGTAGTATACACCATTGGTAATTGCTTGAATTATCATGAATGGGTAGATTTGGGGGGTTGTATTTCATAGTAAATATCGTTTAACTGACTTTTCCGAAGTTTTACTATCATGGATGCCGAGAAAAGCACGAAAAAACAGCGTTTGTTTTCAACCGGGGTCGAGCAGTTATTCTTATGTTATCTTTGTTTTTTCGCTCTCGCCGTCCGGCGAGAGCGAATTTTTCTTTATAAAATTCATTTTTTTAAAATAATTACAGGATATCTAGCGCAATCCTTTTGCTGAATGCCTAGAATCATTATTTACTTTCAATTGAGTAAGGTATTTCTTAATAATTCAGTAGTAAATATTTTCGATATCTGCAAATGGTGTATACTACCATTAACCTATGATGTGGAAAAATCTGCAGGAGGTACTCCTTAATGAGCAGACAACTGAACTGTACCAAATTCGATTACTTCCCCAAAATGGTGAAATATTGACGATTCCGCCGAAATTGCTGATACATTAAATAAACACTTTTTAACAATCGGCAAGCGTACTGCTGGTAATTACCCTTTGCGTGAACTTGAAATAGATGACACTACTGACGTCACTATCAATGATTCTCTTGATGAAGAATGCATAGTAACGTACCTAATGTTACAGAAGAGTTTGTTCAAAAGAGTATGTCGGTTGGGAAAGCAACAGGTCTGGATGAAATTAGTGTTAAAATTATCAAAATTGCTTCACCTTATATCATTAAATATTTAACATGTCTATAAGATGTGAGCGATACCCTAAAAATTGGAAACATGCTTTAGTAACACCAATTAATAAGGGAGGATATAAATGTAGTACAGGTAACTATCGGCATATTTCTATACTGCCAATTATCTCTAAGATTTTTGAAAGATAGGTGCACAGTCACATCGGTATATAGATACCTTGATAAAAACAATCTGATTCCTAGTTGCCAGTCAGGATTTAGACCCCTGCACTCAACTGAAAGCACCCTACACGACTTAACCAACAAGTGTTTTACGGCCATGGAGAATGGACAAGTTACAGGCAGTGTGTTTATAGATCTCAGTAAAGCATTTGATTGTGTTAATCTTGGCATCTACTAGAGAAACTAGAAAAGATGAACATGTCATATTCTGTAATCAATTGGTTTATTAAAGTCATACCTAAGTGATCGTAGTCAGTCTGTGAGGCGGCACCATATAACATTTCCTGTCCGTAAACACTAGTTTTCCGCAGGGGTCGATTTAATACCTAATGTACCTTCTAGCTTCTTCAGATGGTATGTTTGCTCGTCTTAATTGGGCTCCTTTTTCTAAAAGAGTTAAGCCCAAAAAGGCTATTCTTAAATGACTCCTTCGTACATGACAAAAAGTTTCACACCTCTTACAGTTATTCGCGAAACAAGGCAATCAACCCAAACGGCACTAGTTCCTTTCGCCAAAAAAGAATGCTACGCCACAAGTTTCCGCGTAGTCTTTGGGCAAGACGTTGCTTAATTCGCAGCCACGAGAGGGCGCTATCGCGATAAACCATCATCACTAGCACTCACCATCCTGTCCGTAACGACAGGATGGTGAGTGATGATGTTTGTCGCGATAGCGCCCTCTCGTGGCTGCGAATTAAGCAACGTCTTGCCCAAAGACTACAAGTTTCGCTGCGAGTGGTGCAAATTTTTGGAATAATCCGCCCGAACAATTGCGAACATTGGACTCCTTAAGCACATTTAAATCGGAGCTCCGTCGACGGTGAAATCCGTTACATACGGGTAATTATCAGCACCCAGACTCCAAGCGGTATTAAACAGAGTGATTAAAACCTCTGGAACACACTTTTATTCCCTTATTTAACTACCTTTTCGCACAATTTATGGGCACACCATTTCCCCCAGTTTTTGTTTGCTGGGCTAAATATCACAGTGTTACCATTGTTCAAATGATTTTCAATAAGGTTTTAATAGGATAATTGTGCCAAAATAATTTTAATTTTATTATGTTCTGTTGATGAGATATGGTCCAAAAATGAAACAAAATCATAACAAATCACACGATGACGTCATCATGATATCACTTCAATGTATACCTATAACACATCCCGCCATACCTGCATACCAAGTTTTAACCCAATCGGACTTATACTTCCAGAGATATAGGGCATTGGAAAAAAAATTGATCTTTAATGTGACACTCAATTACTTTGCATGTGTCATTAAAATGCCATTTAACAAATCCAAGATGGCCGCCATAAAGAACCTAAAAAACAAATGTAAACATTGGTTTTCATGTTGAGTATATCCTAACGTTTCAAAAAATGTATAGTTTAGCAAATCTACCAAAAAGGTGAACGAAACTTTAAGTATGTACATTATGAACCTAACTAATAGGCCTAGTAACCAGCAGACCGACAAACTATCACCGACGTCACGGCGGCCCAAATTTTTCTTTTAGTTCTTTATATTTGCAGTTCCTCGTATCAAACTAAAGTACATTGCACTGTAAAATAGTATTGCTATGAAACAGTTATGAAAGGCAATTATCCCTTTCCCATTCAATTGTTTCTTTGATCTATTTGTATTTGTCACTAATATCAATTTTAATTAAATATTTAAATCTATTTTACTGACGATATTAAACTAAATATGGCCGAAGTTAATCTGCGTAGACTGAAGTCTACCCCAAAATGCGTATAATAAAATAATGTCAAATTACAGACTTTGCAGTTTGCATCAACTCCTTATACAACTTCATATCCTTGAAGCCGGTTATCCAAAATGTCGCAACTGAATGTTACGCTGTCGTGGCAATGGAATGTGCGTGTCCACTGTATGTGGTCAGATTAACATCAGCCGCATGCACATTGTTTGTGTTGAATATTCGGCCTAATTAATTGTACTCACCAATTGTGTGTTTACTTATGTAAGGACTGTAGCGAGCGAGCGAGTACAGCGCCATGATAATTAAAAGGAGGGGCGGGGTGAGCAGCCAGCGAAGCCGTATCATCTTGAAACGCAAGGCACTCGCACGGTACGGAGAGTTGTCACGGTCGCGATATGGGCTGAACCCTGCCGTCCGATCCGGCCGTGGTGTCAATCGCAATGGCCCCGTCACTTGTATCTTGGGATCTGATACTATAGGCGTTTATGACTGTATTTACCGAGCGTGAACAATTGGCCGTTTACGAAACTTCCGTTTCGTTCTACCTCGGCTTCAACACCAGCTCAGCAACCAATAAACATTACAAACAAAAACTTCCAACTTTGGCTCCAATTACAAAACATCAACAAACAAAACTTCCAAATTATTATGAAATTGCTGTCGGTAAATGACAGTCTAAAGCCCCCTGTACAATTTGAGTCTTTGCGTTTTAGACCGTCAATTACTAGCCAATCAGCACTTGCGAGTGTTCATGAGGTCAGCGGTGCTTGCGTCCCATCCAATGAGCTATCGGGACTGTACCTAAGCTTGTTGTTATTCATAATAAGGTCTGACATACAATCTGCATGTTACATTAGTATACACGCCCTCCTCCCGCTGGTGACTGACATACCAGGGGTGCGTTCCGCTCACGCGAACGTTGCCAACGTTGGCCAACGTTAGCGTTGTTCGCGTGAGTGGAACGCAATGTTCGCCAATTATGTTGGCAAACGTTAGCAAAAACGGCGAACGACATTTCGAGCTGTTCGCTGTTGGCTAGTGACGTATTTTAAAGATGGCGGAGAAGTTAGCAGCCGACGGTTTTCTTTTTACGGTTTTGATTTACGTTTCATACTTTTCGTTATAAACGGTGGGTTGTTTTGAGCAGTCACAGGGATCTTTTAAAGAAAAATAATGAGTTGGACAAAAAGCAGCCAACCAAACGACATCACTGTCAATGGGCGCCGCCATTTTGAAAACGTTGTTTTTAAAATATCGTTCCACTTCAACTAACGCAAACTTAAAACGTAGGCGAACGTTCACGCAAACAGTTCGCGTAAGTGGAACGCACCCCTGATGTGTACATGATGGCGCTTACAATGACGCCCGGCCCGCTTATTAGTTATATTGTTAAAAGGTACAATGGGATACGTACACATGTACATGGCGGGAATTTCAATGGGGTATTTTCAACATGCGGGTTGTAATTGTGAGGATCGAACCACTTTAAATGCAGGGAACACATATATAGGCCTGGTAATTACTTACACCAAGTATAGAGTATATAAACCAAGCTTTCATAGGGGTGTTGGTCCTAGATGATTATTCGTGCCGTCCACGCAAAAACCCTGTTTTGTATTACCGTCAGACGTACCAAAACGCGGATGCCTTAACTGGTGTATTATATCTTCACCCAGGGAGAGAAAAGGGGTATAATTAACCCATAAACGTGCACCCCGCACCCAAACATACCTTAAAATGGGGGCAACTTTGTAATGCTGGTGGGTAACTTTACCACTACATGCCAATAATTTTGTGTTGATGGTTGCATTTTTATTTTGGGACATTAGAAGGGGGGGGGGTATTTATGGAAATGATTAAAAAAGAGTTGACAAATATTACATCACACTGGATTTTATGCGATATTTTATAAATGTTTTCCCCCAAATCATGATCTGACCAAAGTTGCCCCAACCCTGAATTTCTTTCAATGAGTATAAAACTTACAATACGCTTTTGGAAACTTATTCAACTCACTGTGTTTAGAGGGCAATCGTCAATTTTAGCATCTTTTCAGGAAATTCTGGGGTGTTTGAGGGATCAAATCGATATAATAGTGTGGTGGCCAAAGTTGCCCTGATTCTAGTTTTGAAGGTTTTGAAAGTTGAACCACGACGTTTTGAAAGTTGAACCACGACGTTTTGAAAGTTGAACCACGACGTTGCCTGTCCGTTTTAGAACACCATACTTTTCAACCGAAACATTCGTGCAGTCAGAACTGAAGGTGAAAGTGTACTTAAAATTTTACCTTTAATACGCAAATCACCTTGACTCATGCCGGTTAACCAGCCAATGAGAATCAAGCTCTGCTACTTGAAGAATGAGGCTGTTCCATTGTGACATTTGCATACGCGTCCTTGTGACACAGACAGTGAAGATTCAACTGATTCTGGGGATTATAATGATTTGGATGATTCGGAAAGTGAGGATTCAAGCGCCTACAAATCCAATGGTGACACTTCATTCCAGGGATGTAGTCGAGTCCATCACAAGTCCCTGCAAGTCTCTATAAGTCCCTGCAAGTCCATCACAAGTCCTTCAGTTCTAATTCAAATCACAAGCTATTCAAATCAGCTTTGACAAAAGCATTCCTTTGTCATTGTTCATCCAGTTACTTGTGACTGCCTTTATGAAGGGACTTGTGACTGGCTTCACGAAAGGACTTGTGAAAGGACTTGCAGGGACTCGACTACAACCCTGCTTCATTCCGACCTGTCCAGACCAACTTCCAGAACAGAGACGATCTGAAATGTAGTGTTAATACTTTCCAGCAGACAGATCCAACGAAGACGGCACAGATTCGAAAGAGAACGAATCTAGGGGCCATTTCAAAACCTTTGCTTCGTCTTCGGCTTCGGCTTCGCCTCCGAATTCCGAATTACTGAGAAGCAAATAAAAATTAAAGCAAATATAAATAGTCTAACTTTTGGGTTCATATCAGTAGATTGAATGTTTCTGAAGCACAACAGGCATCACAATTTGGCAGGGGATCTCGCAGTTGGGAATCTAAAATCGCCTTAAGCCAGGGACAAAGACGAAGCCAAGGATTCGAAAAGGCCCTAGGGTCGAGGAAGAGAAACAGAAGGCCAGGGTCAAAGGTCAGCTGCCCGACTTGTCTCACCATGGCAACGACTGGCTTGTAGACGACCTCTCTAGCGAGGATGACAGTGATGTCATAGATGATAGTAATGATGATAATGATTGCGATAATCTCAACCAGAAGCCACCTTTTCAACCAGTTGGTGTCCAATGGTGAGCCAGAATTTGAAGAAAGATTTCCTCTATTTTTTTCTTTCAAACAACAAATTTAATTCGAGTTCTGTTTCACAATGACAGTACAAAGACACAAGCAAACAAAATACCTCTTCATAATATAAAGGACAATCCTTTTTTAAATTTTGTCCAAATGAAATCTTCACAAGTTATAAAACTAAAACAAATTAATGTACTTTACATTAGCAAACATGATACCTCAATTATTGTTTCAACGACGAAAACAAAAACATAAATTGTTACCACTTTGGGGAGCATAATATCAGCAAAGCTTAATGGCAGTTCTCCTAAATTTCCTTTAAGGCACACCATCTTGTGTTCTGTTTTTGAGAGTGCCAATCTTTGTCGATACAGAATATTATAAAAAGAGACAAAATTATGCCATTTGTTGCTTTTGTTCCAGCCGGTTACTTGATGTTACTTGATGTGCCGGCAAAAGTGTGTACATATCACACCCATTCTTCGTGAGCTCCACTGGCTCCCAATTTCGGAACGCGTCAAGTTTAAGATTTTGCTCATTGTTTTCAAAACTATGAACAAATCAAGGCCCATCGTATCTGTCTGAGTTAATCTCCTTGTATGTTCCTAGCTCCGCGAGTTCTTCGCTCAGGGCACAAACGCCTGCTGAGAACCGTCAAGAGCAGGACAGCCTATTACGGTTCCCGGGCTTTCTGTACTGCAGCTCCATTACTATGGAATCAACTTGCGATTCTTGCGTAATGTGGACGCTTTTAAAACTGGATTGAAAACTTTCCTTTTTAGCTTGTACTTTGAATAATGATTTAATTTCAATAATTATTTTTAGCTCGTATTGTAATTTAAATGATTTGTTGTAGTTTCTTAAAAATTATTTACTTTTTATTATGGTACAGAGTGCTGAGGCGCATGTGTAGTGCTCTTTAAATCAACATATATTATTATTATTATTATTAAAGAGCCGATTGCAGTCCTGGATGCAGCAGATTTTGTTGATCCGCCAGGCAGTCGGATGGTCCTGGGGCGCGAAGCCTTCGGAGAGGTCACCCTGAGATACCAGCCCTCGACCGGCCGCTCGGTGGCGTACAAGACGCTCCTGGGTGACACTGATCGCGACAATGTCATCTTCGAAGAACAGGCAATGCGGCTGCTTAGCAACCACGCATCGTTCCCAAAAGTCTACGGCGTGGTGATCCGAGATGGCCAGAGGGCCCCGGTGGCCGAGTTTCTTGGGGACGAGCTCTTGGCACAACCCCCGACTCTCACCGATGCTCTGCGTGGAGAGCACCCTCTGAAGCTTGCCCGGTACGAGTCGTGCCAAATTGCGCTGGATATTGTCGACGGGGTTCGGAACATGCACTGATGCAACCTGCTCCACACGGTATAACAACAGATTGAGCCTGGTAAAAAAAAAATATCTAAATATCCGAACTGGCAAAATGCTATTCGATTATTGGAATATTGGAATATTCAATATATTCGAAACAGCCCTAAGAAGTAAGCGAAGCACCGGGCTCACCTTAAATTCCAATGTTTCACTCCATGACCACCTTCCGCCAGAGACCCCCGCAGAGGCATGATTTTGCCCAGCGTTGCTCCCACGACTTCATGGCTGCCGAACGACTCGGCGAATTCAACATTGAGATTGAAGAACATCTATAAGAACAAAAAAACACCAAAAAAACCTAAATCGTCCAATATAAACACTCATTTCCATAAAAAAGTGTTGTATTTTCCCGCAGTCGATTCCTATATATGTTCTTTAAAAAGGCAAATTTTGTGCATTTTTAAACGATGACCTCAAATGACCTAAACATTACCTTTGACCTCCTATTTCAAATGAGTTGTGGTGAACCCCCAGCCAAAGATTATTCCATTCAAGTTACATGGAATAGTAGACAAAAAAACAATTGAAGCATATTAGAACAATCACCTTTAATGACCCCTACATGGCCTTTGACCTCTGTAATCCAATGAAGAATTGTGTCTTCCCACCCAAGGGTCACTCCATGCAAGTTTCATCAAAATCAATAAAAGCATTTAGAAGTTCTAGTTTTTTGTTTTAACCCTCCTCCGATGGTTTCACCTTTCAAAACCTTTCAAAATCTGCTTACTGGGCAAAATGGATATAAAAAAGTATGAACCTTTCAAAACGCTCCAGAATTTGTTGCTACTGCACTAACACACCTTTCAATACCTTTTGAAAGGAATTGAAAGGTAGAAAAACTGGGCTATGGTATACCCCTATGATAAAGGTATGGGAAGTCTATCAGAAAACGGCCAGACCTTCCAAAACCTTGCGAAAGAAAATGAAAGGTGGAGCTATTGTTCAACCAAATATCAGTACAGTTGCTATGCATACATGGTTTGACCTTTCAAAACCTTTTGAAATGTTTTGAAAGGTAGAATTACTCCCCAGCACATTATATAGAATATCTCTCACAGAAAACAGCTAAACATTTCAAAACATTTCAACTTTTATTTGGTATGGTATGCCCCTATGATAAAGGTATGGGAAGTCTATCAGAAAACGGCCAGACTTTCCAAAACCTCACACCAGTTTGTTCAGAGAGTTGTTTTACCTTTCAAAATCTTTCATAGGTTTCTTTTGTCAGACAGCTTTCTCACCTTTCAAAACCCTTTAGTCCAGGAAACTTGAAAGGTTTTGAAAGGTCTGACAGCTCTATGGTAAATGCACGGTATATAAGAGGGTTAAAACTGTTAGGGCACGAGCCATTTTTACCCAGGGATGTGCGACTGAAGCTCAGAGCTGGTTCAATGCGTGTTACGACCGGCAAAACATCAAAGGCGAAGTCAACCGTGAATCAGCAAGAATCAAGTATGGTACCCTGTACTATAATGTACGGACGCTATGATAAATATATGCACTGTTCCGAGTCTGACAGGGTTAGGGTTGAATTTAAGGTTAAGCCACGAAATAATCAATCCGCCCTCGTAGGCTTGGGTCCACTCTCAAGTACCTAGTGCAACTCCGGATCTCCTCAGGGGGCGACACCCCGAGGTACAGCCGGCGGACCACGTCTGTCTTCTGGTGGACCCGGTCAGTCAGCGAGCGGATGTTGACCTCCGACCCCGGAAAGATATTTAGGCCGTGGCCGAAGGCAACGATACTGGCCATGTGGGACGGCGCGGCGTAGAACTGGAAACTCATGGCCTGCCGCAGAATCAGAAGCTTACCAGTGATTCCTAAGTGTTAAAGCAAAGGCAAAAGAAGAGAAGAGATCAGGGGCTGCTAAGCTCGTCCCTTTTGTCAATTCCCGATTCAACTTCACGCATGCGTGAACTGTTTTTCACTCGAACGTATCTAGTCGATTGATGACATCGAATCTAGTTTGTGAACAGGCGAAGCACAATGTTACCACGTAATTTGTATCTTTTTAATGATTTATTTATATTATTCGCTCCATTGACTCTCAAATTTGTATCCTAGTGGAGATATCTCTTTGTTCTCGTGTACAAACTGCTTAAAAAGTCGGGCACCTTTTTCAAAATGCTCCTATTTCAACCACAATTAATTTCCGGGGTTGAAATTTCGACCCAATATACCCTATATTATACCCTAACCCAAACACTAATCCTAACCCACATCCTAAACCTAGTTTTTGAGTAATTTGAGTACACTCCAAAAATCTAATTCGTGAAATTCCCAGTGGAGACCTATTCATCTATAAAAATTTACCCTCCGGAGACCTTTTGTCTCCATTATACACATTGTGTTCAGGTCTCCAGAGGGTACCGAATTTCAGATCACCTAATTTAGTGCAATAAATAATTATCTTATAGACGATGTGCCCTCTGACGTCACGTGTTTACATCTGTATTCAAATGTGCCTGGCAGTGATGCGCACACATCGTGTTTTTAATAAACATTTGCTTAAAGAGTGACGTCGCAGGTCAGATCGCCTTTGAATTATGTGACCTCTGATGTCATCTCTTAACCAAATTTATGTAAAACATATTGCGTGCGCATACTGCCGGGCACATTTGAATACAGATGTAAACAGAGGGCACATCGTCTATTGCAAAGAGTTTTCATCACTGGAGAAATTTATCGTAATTTTGTTTTCTTAAAAAAACAAAAAAAAGCGGCAGATTAATGCACACAAGGCTATGGGGCACCAGGGGGGGGGGGGGGCCCTTCGAGGCTGTGATTGCGAAACACTGTGGTACCGTCCATTCTCAAAATAAGGGGGAACAATTTTCTCACTCGAAAAATAAAGAGTTTTTGGCATCCAATCTTAACATCTTGTCTTTTGTAGTTGTACAACGTTGTTATTTACCTTAATGTTTATCATCCAATGACAAAAATTGTATTGAAAATAAAAAAAAGCAGTCGAAAAAATTAAGCGTTGACGTACCGTTGATTGTGCACAAATACTCAAACGACGTTAACAAATACCTCCCCTAAAAAGGGCAATAATAATCGATAAATTGTGAAAAATCGTGCTTCGACCCCACTCATTTTTTTCCATGGATACGTTAAAAAAGGATGTAGCAGTGATATACTGAATTTTAAAAAAAATCTGCCTGTGACCCCCTTGCGCTTTATCGTGTTGTTTTCGAACGAAAATGGCAGAAAATGACATCGCCCCAAAATAATTCGTGTAGATCGTGCCTGTGTACCTGGCTTTGCGGACGTTGTATAAATCACTGCATTCGGGGAGCAAGCACGGAGCAAATTTGTACGTGTTTCAATGGTGCGCTTCGAGGTAGCGATCTATACGTATTTATTGTGTGAGATGTGTGGCTCACGAGCGTGGAAGAATGAATGAGATACATTTCAACGTTGGTGGCGCACTTTCTTGGGCCCCCCTCCGCCCCCCTCCTATGGGGCACGTGGTAACCAAATCTAAATTCTGTGAATTTTTTTCTGTGCAATCAAAAAGACAATGGAGCTTTTTATTCGAGTAAAACATCGGTTATTGACGTTATTTCCAGTATTTACCATCTGTCACGGCAGTCATGTCTAGGGGTTGCATGATGATTTGGTTGGGCAAAAGACAGCACTCATCTGAAAAAAAGATATTGATCACAACAAACAAATAAATCTCATGCACTTAAATAAAAGCAAAAAATGTCTTTTGAGACACACAATTTTCTATTTTTTTTTTTTTTCATTCTCAAACAAATCTAAAATTACTGTTATTAAGAACTGTTTTAATGAGTGATCTAAACAAGTCTGAATAAATCTTCTAAAATCGATCGGATGTGGGTAGGTAAATCGTTGCGTCATCGTCACTTTCGTTCCCACGCAAGTACACGATGTGAAAACAAACGTGATCGAACAAGGAGACCACGGAACAACAATCCGGATGTGAAGGTCGTATTAGTAAAATTCGTTTTTACCCATTTTCTACTAAATTTCTCATCATTTTCTTCTTGTGGAATGCTAAGATAAAATACAAAACATGAATGTTCCATGGGGGCGAGTGCGGTTAGAAATCATTCTATCAACAATTAAATCGAGGGAAATGGCAGCCCCTTGTAAAATGCTCACAGAAGGCTCACAGAGGGGGTCCGGAATCTCAAAGACAAAATGTCGTACTTTTAGGCTTCATAATGATGTAGTGAATGGAGCACGGGTGGCATGGGTGGCTTGTGTGTAAATGCGCTTGCCTCTCACCAATGTGGTCGGGTTTGATTCCCGGCCCGGACCATATGTGAGTAGAGTTGTGCGTTGGTTCTCTCCTGTGCCACGAGGTTTTTCTCCGGGTCCTCCGGTTTTCCTCCCTCTTGAAAAATCAAACACATTCGATCTCAGGCTGTGCTCCGTAGTCATATACGAGTCGATGTGGCCGGCTGCCATAGGCGCCTTTACGTGCCAGCGGCTCGACCACGTTGTAGCCGCGTCCTTCGCAATTCAGCACACCAGCTGCGAGTAAGGATGCTTAGCCTCCCCAATTACTATTATTATTACTATTATAGCACCAATGCTGGTGGACTGTGATAAGTACGATAACTTTGCTAAGCTACTTACCAACGGTGTTGTCGTCAATCTCTGCAGGGGGGATTTCCTTGCTAGCCAACCAGACTTGGGTTACGAGCTTGTACAGATGGGACACAATATCCAAAGATTCTACATCACAAATTCAAAAATACCAAACTAAAAAAGTGATCCAGATTCCTGATCCGACCCGTAAGCTATCTACCCACAGAGTTTTGTTAAAATCTCCTTAGTAGTTTATTTGTAATCCTGCAAACAACAGACAGACAGACAGACAAACAAACAAACTCCTTAGTGGAGGTAATAACCTTGTGTTGTTGAGAAGACTGGTAAACACGTCTTCTTGTGCATTCCCCACACTTTGACGAGTACCAGCATTTCGCGCAGTAAGCACAGCGTGGACGTGTCCCTCAGTATACTGATCTGCAGGGGTCAAAGGTCAAGATGATTGTTATCAACTTTGCATACCGCCATTTTTATGAAACTGCTGAATCGGTATTGCGTTGTTATAGACGTGAGCATGGTTGCGATTATTTCTGTTCTGGGGTTTTTCTCCCATCTCTACTCTAGTCTAAAGTAAACTGTACCTTCTTCTCATTGTCTTTTTACTGCAGGTTTCTTCAGGCTTGCGAGCTAGAGTGCCTAGGGCGCTTTTGAGGGATCCTTATTTTCATTACCATTACCATTACTTCTCTGTGGTCTAACACTGGCTTTTGATCCGACTTTTGATCCGACTTTTGACCCGACTTTTGACCCGACTTTTGACCCGACTTTTGACCAAACTCTCGACCCGACTCTCGACCCGACTCTCGACCCGACTCTCGACCCGACTCTCAACCCGACTCGCGACCCGACTCGCGACCCGACTCGCGACCCGACTCGCGACCCAACTCGCGACCCAACTCGCGACCCAACTCGCGACCCAACTCGCGACCCAACTCGCGACCCAACTCGCGACCCAACTCGCGACCCAACTCGCGACCCAACTCGCGACCCAACTCGCGACCCAACTCGCGACCCAACTCGCGACCCAACTCGCGACCCAACTCGCGACCCAACTCGCGACCCAACTCGCGACCCAACTCGCGACCCAACTCCCGACTCAACTCCCGACTCAACTCCCGACTCAACTCCCGACTCAACTCCCGACTCAACTTTCGACCTGACTCGTTGCCTGACGCCCCAACGCCCCCGACTCGACCCGCGACCCGCCTCGCGACGCGACTCGCCCCGCGACCCGACTGGCAATTTGGCTTGGCTGCGTCTCCGATGTGCAAATCTTACGAACCCCTGGTTTGGTTGGATTCGTAGCTTGTTGGGGTACGGTGCTCAGCGTGTGGAGACAATAGTCTGCAATCCACTGGATCAACTGCTGTAAGGACTGTAGCGTATCTGCAGAATTAAAGGAGACCGAAACTAGACATTGCCACATTTCGTCACCGTAACCAAGAACTAACACTAATGTCACGTGATACTTCTGGCGTTTTCACAAAGTAACGCACACGGAGAGCGTCACTTCATGAAAACTCACAAATCAGATACGCCGTGTTTGAGTTTTCACGAAGTGACGCTATCCGTGTGTATTAGCTATAGGCTTTGCGTTACTTTGTGAACACGCCAGAAGTGGGTCGCAATACAGCCATGACGTTAGTGTTACTTCGTGGTAACGGCGACGATTTGAAGAAAAAAGAAAACGTAAAAGTAAAATGTTGTCACATATGGTTTGAAATAAATAATAAACAATGAAACAACAACAAATATATGTTGCCAGTTTATTTCAATTGCAAATTTTGAAGAAACATTTCTAGTGGCTTTTTGTTATTTAAGTTAACAATTTATTCACGAACTGCATAACAATTAATTGGTTTAATGCCAATTACATGTACATGTAGTTAATATTTACATTCTTTCATGTGAATAATAGTTACATTGTTTAAATGACAGTATTTTAACTTGTGGGAGTAATATGTATTTTTGTGTAACTTACATGGGTCCAACGCAAATTCCTTGGCGTCTAAGTTGAGGAGAACTTTGTTGAGATCTGACTCACAGCTGTGGGCACAGACAGCTGCAAATAAGATGAGAATAAAATAAGATTTACAAGAGAAACCCTTAAAGGTAGGATACACCATTGGTAATTGCTTGAATTATCATGAATGGGTAGATTTGGGGGTTGTATTTTACAGTAAATATCGTTTAACTGACCTGCCTGAAGTTTTACAATCATGGATGCCGAGAAAAGTAGGAAAGACAGCGTTTGTTTTCAACCGGCGTCGAGCAGTTATTATTATGTTATCTTTGTCTTTTTCACGATCGCCGTCCGGCGATCGCAAATTTTACCTCATAAAATTCAATTTTCAGAATAATTACAGGATATCTAGCGCAATCATTTTGCTGAGAATCATTATTTCCCTTCAAATGAGTAAGATGTTTCTCAATTATTTGGTAGTCAATATTTTCGATATCTGCAAATGGTGTATCCTACCTTTAAGTGTTGACATGTGCTCACATGTACTCACTTGTGGCTGACATGTGGCTGATATTTGGCTGACATGTGCTCATATGTGCTGACATGTGCTGACATGTGCTGACATATGACTGACTATGACTGACAACTTTAAACAACCGAAAGCTTTAAACAACTATCAAATCGCTGCTTAACAGTCAAATTTATGCCAAACACAGCCCTCGGTCATTTCATTGAGCCTGTAAGCAGTAAGCACAGCAAAAGCACGCAAAACCACAGACAAACAAAAAATGCTTAAATCGGTGATATAACAATAGATATCTCCATGCGCAGACTTGTGGCGGACTTGTGATTGACTTGTGGCGAACTTGTGATTGACTTGTGGCGGACTTGTGATTGACTTGTGGCGGACTTGTGACTGGCCTGTGACTGGCCGGTGACTGGCCGGTGACTGGCCGGTGACTGGCCTGTGACTGGCCGGTGACTGGCCGGTGACTGGCCGGTGACTGGCCGGTGACTGGCCGGTGACTGGCCGGTGACTGGCCGGTGACTGGCCGGTGACTGGCCGGTGACTGGCCGGTGACTGGCCGGTGACTGGCCGGTGACTGGCCGGTGACTGGCCGGTGACTGGCCGGTGACTTGCCGGTGACTGGCCGGTGACTGGCCGGTGACTGGCCGGTGACTGGCCGGTGACTGGCCGGTGACTGGCCGGTGACTGGCCGGTGACTGATTGAGTTCTAATACCTGAGAGTTTCTCTGCGGGTGACTTGTCCTGAGTTGAGACGCTGGATGGTCTTAGGAGCGATTTGAACTCTGATGAGATGGCGTTGAGAATCTCCAATGGCGATAAACTGTCGAAGATGGGCTCCCACATAGAAGCATTGTACCTTCGCGCCCTTTTTAAAATGACCTCCAGTTTTCTGTTCCCTTCCATGACGATTCCCTGAACCTGGTCTTGTTGAGCCTTGAAGACGTACAACTCCGTCTGATTCATCTTGGTGGCACTTAAATCAAGTGCCTTTTTTCGTACTGTTTTTAAGAAAACAATAATCAAAAATAAGGAAAGATCTTGTACTCCAGACTTTCAGTCCAATCCATCACAAATAAACAGGTACAAAATGAAAACAGTGATCAATTGTAACAAGTGAGTTGATTCATGTGAACCATTTTGCAGTCAGTTAAAAAGTTAGTTAATTGAGTATAAAAGTGTATAGTTGGACGGTATTGACCAGTTTCCTAATAAATCCAAATTCATGCACACATACACATGTTTTGATGACGTCATCAGGTGTCATGTGACATCACATTAAAAGGGCAGTATTGTCTATAACTACGGAATTAAAGGTCTAATCTGGCAAACGTTGACGCAATAAAGCGTTTAAGTTGACCCCGAGAACGTAGGGTTCACGAGAAACCTTATAGGCAACTCGAACAGAACTTTGAACGTGTAAAGCTAGTAATTTGTACGCTGTTCTTTTAGGAAAAGAAATATTAAATTGATTCATTTCAAAATGTAAACGACATAGAAATTAACAGAGAAAGGAGAGCGAAAAAGGGGAGATACGTCCTACGTACGTCATTCAAAAGCGTAGACCATCACGTTTTTCCTTTTTATATAGATATATTCCCATTATATTTAAACAATAATGTTTATTTTATTATCCATATTTATGTCCGTTTCACTGTTCAGGTCTTGGTAAAAACAAAGTATAAATTATAGAATACAACACGTAAAGTCCAATACCTGGCGGTATGAGTATGAGCATATATCAATATACCTTCCCTGGACCATGGAGAAATGTGTCTTATTTTTCCATGCCTGGACACACGCACCAAATATTGAAGCATTCTGGCATACCAAACAGCCGCAGTGTCGAAGTACAGCAACCAATCATTTATCAGTTGTACACTGAAATCCCTGTGCACATTATACCAATCACTGGCATATAACAGCCGCAGGCCTTTAGCCTCCCCACCATTGACTAGGCTAACCACAGACTTACCCTAGAGACCGTTCCTAGGTCATTGATATGCCACAGCGGCTGTTGACGTCGGCTGGCTATATATACTTGTAGGGATCTGCCCCAGGACTTTACACATTGTACACGTACTGTCAGCTTTGTTTACTTTGTTGCATAGCAAAAGTATGCTTGTTCACTTTATAATCTTGGCAACTACTCCTACATACCCGGTGGGTACTGGAAACCAACGACTTGTTCACCAAAATGGAAGGTAATGCTGCGTTCCAATCACGTTGTGTTTCTTGTGTTCATGTATACGGGGCATTCTGACTCTCGCAGCCATAGAGGCGAATTTGCAAATTTATCGTGTTTCTTCCTGTCTTTTTTTCCACGAATTTACACTTTTCTTTTAATTAATTGTGAAAAACTAATCACCTATTTGTCTTGAAGTTTGCTACATTTAAGAACATTAGCATCTCTTATTTTCCTCTGATACCTTAATCTTGCATCTGTATCTGTACATCTGTAAATCTATGCATATGTACGTTTCAAATTGTTAAATTTAAAAAGTACCAAAGTTTACACGCGATTTTCTCGAATGTTTGTTCGTGAAAACGGAGACGACATGTAAAATAGCTTCAGCCATCAACTTGAATTAATAATACAGATATTATAATGAATGGGTGGATAATCAAAATAATTATACATTTCCAGGTTGCTATCATCATCCCGTTTCGCAACCGGGCATATCATCTGCCAATTCTGCTTCGGTATTTGGTTCCGATGCTACAAAGGCAGTTGTTAGAGTTCGCTTTCTTTGTCGTCAGGTATACCTCATAGTCTAGTCCCACATTGGACTATTTCTCATCTGTGCCAGTGATAGCATATCAGTAGCGGACTACGCATGGGCCTTTTGCAACGAAACTATAGGTTTTCCCGGACGATTTTGGAAAATGTGCACATTCATTTTTGTAAAAGATACATTCAATTTCGCGTTGACTTTGATAACGACGTATATCTGTGCAAAAACGAGCATTCGGTTTTTTATATTATTTCATTCAAATAAATTAATAAATTAATGTGCATGGCGTTTCATTTCAACGATTACAAATCTGTGATTAGGCTTTCGATTTGACGCGTGCTTTTGCCGATTATTAATAATGTGCAATCTATTTCGCAGCAAATCAAATTGTCATTGTGTCACGGCCTGAATGTGATATTCTTGTTCATTTGTTATAATTTAAAGTAGCACATTCTGCATACAATTTGGTTGTATAGTGCATGCTGTGGGAGGTTTCAACTAATAAAAGGGTCATGAACCAGACTTTTAATGTGTCCAAATGTAATGTGACAAACAAAAAACACGTTTAAAACACTGACTAGGCCATGTTTTATCGGCTGTTTAAAAATAGGAATTTAGACAAAAAAATAGTCGAACAATAGGAAACTGTCTCTTCTCTCTCATTTTCAACACATTGGGGATGTATGTAGGCCTACATGTATGTATCATGTATGCAGTGCGTTTCGCAAGTGTCACCTCTTCAATGTTTAAAAAGACTAGACCACCTTCTTTCATGGAGCCCAAACAAGTTGCTTAACACGGACAGTTTTCCTTTGCAAAACAGGGTTACGAACAAAATTTTCAGTTGATGTATATTGTTTGTGACTGATATTCGGCGGGTTATTGCTTAGCATGAAAAGCACATGACATTTTGT
Organism: Crossaster papposus; assembly: GCA_037893245.1. Taxonomy (NCBI): domain Eukaryota; kingdom Metazoa; phylum Echinodermata; class Asteroidea; order Velatida; family Solasteridae; genus Crossaster; species Crossaster papposus. The sequence goes on from JBAIAA010001095.1 coordinate 419,472, forward strand.
GTGGTAACCTGATTCAAACTGAGCAAGATATGCTTGTGCTACTTAAATTGTTGTGCTTAGGAGCTCCATAAATTTGGGTTCTAGGTGCTCTGTGGTGCAATCTAAGGCATTTCATAGCTACTTTCCTCTGACTTTTTGAATCAAATTTGCTAAATTGTTATTGGCATTTTTTATTACATTATTTTTCTTCTGAGCGTAACTCATAATGGGAGCGGGGGATGACTGACATTGTGATCAAAAGGTGATCAACACCAAGACATCATCGCCTATTAAACAGTTCAATGCAAAATTGCCTACTTTTATCAATTCACTGTAGTGTACACATTGTGTATGCCTATTTTACAATCAAAGTTAAGATTTCAGATTTTCTGTGGAAACTTGAACTGAGGTACGGTAAGGATATTAATCAAATTGTCTGTTCCGCGGTAACTTTGAACTCCCAGTGACTTGCCTAATATAGGTTTTCCCGGACGATATCGCAAAATGTGCACATCATTTTGTAACTGGTGCATTCGGTTTCGTGCAAAATAGTATGAACGTTCACATTCCCGTTTTCTATTTAACAATTGATAATTCGTTTTTGCATAATGGTGCATCCAGTCGTAAGAAATCAGCACACGATTTCCCGAATGTGCACTGAATTTAGTATATTGATAATTCATTTAAGCGCGAATTTGAATGCACACCCGCAATCATGTTTTCCTTTTAATTTATCAACAATCAATTTCGCTAAATGTTCAGCCGATTTTCTACGCATTAACGACTGGTCAAGCATTGGAATTCATTTTGATGTGTTATCAAAAGTAACATATGGGGAATTAAACCAGGTGGTCTCATCTACCAAAACCATACCAAATAAATGCTATATAAACCCCTAAGTTGAAGAACACAAATCTTTATTTGCTCAGCATTTGCCACGATCGCATCATATAGCTAGATTGTACTTTATGCCCCCTAAAATGTTCAATAATGGTTGATCGAAATCGTCTCATCGATGCCTTTGAAGCTGACGACGCGGACTACTTAGATGTAGAAAATATACTGGACATCAACCACTCATGTCTTGGTGGATAGTTCATTGACGGATAGACAATTATTGAACTGATAAAATGATAGAGAAGTCATTTACAAAAACATATTAACCTCAATCCACCAAAATCCTCATTTGAATAAATTCCTAAGTAACCTCAATCTTGCAAATTCATTCAGCATTAAGCCTTATGACCTGGAGCCTCCATTATCCTCCAGTGGCAAACCCCTAAACGCCCTCAATCCTGAAAATTCATCGGATGCATCAACTTCCAAGTGACCCCATTCCTGTGAAATCCTGCAATTTGCAAAGAGGATTTTGAAGGATTTAGGATAGTTAGGGTTAAAATTCATTTAAGATAAAGAGCAAACATATTATTGATCAATTTTTCCCACAATACATTGATTTATTTATGATTTAATCCAAGTTGTATCGTGAATTGTATAGCCATATATACATTTTGAAATTAAATGCAGAATATGCGAATTTAAATTATAACAAATGAAAAAGAATATTCAATTCAGGCCGTGACACAATTACATTAAATCGATTTGCTGCGAAATAGATTGCACATTCTTAATAATTGGCCACGCATACGTCAAACCGAAAGCCCAATCGTATGTTTGTAATCGTTTAAATGAAATTAATTTATTTGAGTTAAACAAAATAAAATTGAATGCTCGTTTATGCGAAAATAAAACTCGGACCTACGTCGTTCTAAAAATCAGCGCGAAATTGAATGCATCTTTTACAAATGAATGTGCACATTTTGCGATATCGTCCGGGAAAACCTATAGTCTCTGCCTAAAGTCCAACAATAACTTAGGGTCAAATAGGGGTCAATGTACACCTGACGATAGATGATGAATAAAGTATGCTGGGGAATTACCGAGAGGGCTTTCTGTGTTATTTTCCTCAGTCGGCATTTGGACTGAGCCTCTGTGGCCCAATTTGCCGACTGAGTTTTTGTGGGCTACGCCCCTGGGTTCGGTTCCCCATATGTTACTTTAGTTAACACATGAATGAATTCCAATGCTTTACAGACATACATTTTGTTAAATGCGCAGGAAATCGGCTGCACATTCAGCGAAATCGATTGTTTATAAATTAAAAGAACCACAAAGTAATTGCGGATGTGCATTCGAATTCGCGCTAACACGAATTATCAATATACTATATTCGGTGCACATTCGGTAAATCGTACGTTGATTTGTTACGACTGAATGCACCTTCACGGAAAAGGAATTATCAATTATTAAATAGAAAACGGGATTGTGCATGTTCATACTATTTCGCACGAAAACGAATGCATTTTTTACAAATTAATGTGCACATTTTCCGATATGGTCCGGGAAAACCTACGGGCTCGTACAAAAATGTATTTTGGGGTACAATCTTTAAAACTTTCAGGGTCACACATGGATACGTTAACAGATTCAAAACCACTTGGTGCCATTTTTTCCAACTATTTCTAAAGGCGGAGCCATGGCGTTAAACAAAGAGTAATTAAATTGATAGATTTAGTAGTCGCATGTCCCTTCTATATGCAACCAAGAATACAATATGTTCTGTCACTCACGGATAAAGACGTTTTTCTGACAGGTAAACGGCTTGGAGTTCAACAAAGCAATGATCATGAATATTGCATTCGTCGAGGCTCTCAATTTCTCCAAGTGGGACTGTTTTATCTTCCATGATGTGGACCTCGTACCCATCAGTGATTACAATTACTACGGATGTAGCGACATGCCTAGACACTTCCTTAGCGGTCTCGACAAATGGAATTACAAGTAAATTGCACACTGACAATTATTTAACCATTTTCTCAAGGTGAAACAATATTAGTATTTGCCCCAAAGAATGGTTTCATTATTAGCACAAAATATAATTACAAAATGTTTCACTTAAATGAAACGAACACGTTTTTCAAACAGGTCAACCGTAAGGACTAGGCATTACGTTTCTGTTTGTCGACGGGGATATTTAAGGCAGTTTGCGATAATAATACAATTTTCTTGTAACAATTTATCTTTTAAGTCCCTGTGAGTTATGTGTGTGCTTGGGCTTACTTTAATTAGTTTTTTCCAAGATTTTTCGGCTCAACGGGCTTAGAAATACTAATCTTGTTTTACCAAACAAATAGCCATTACAGAGTTATTTTCAGAAAATAAATGCGTTCTTCGTTCTATTAAACACGTGATTTGTTTCTATATATAGCAATATTCAACTTGTATGTTTCATTACGGGGGTGTGGGGGGGGGGGGGGGGGGGGGGGGGGGTGGTGGTATGCTGCCCTCTGAAAAGTAGTTTTAGTTTTTTGGCACAAACATATTTAGGCTAACACTCGGTACGCACATCAATTCTAAAAATTAATTTGGGGAGAAATGTATAATTTTATCAATATTTTAAACTGTTGATAATTATATAGACCAACATTGGGCAAAAATGGCCCAATTTGTCTAACAGTGTAGGTTTAATACTGATTTTATTTTAAAAAGAAGAATCAAACCGTGCACATTTGTCACTACTTCAAATGAATATATATCGCAATTTGGGACACAATTCTTGTTCAGTGATGACGCTAAAAAGACAAAAGTTTGTTTGCACGTAGCATATGGAAATCCGGGGAAAAAAAATCCACATTAACGCACTACAACAGGTAGCTGAAATGCAACATGTAAATGCACTTTTTCGTTTTAAGAATAATGTATGGCGCTATCTTTGGCGGCGTGACTGGCTTGACTACGGACAATATGCGCAAGATTAACGGCTTTCCCAACGTGTATTGGGGCTGGGGAGCTGAGGATGACGAGATAGGGCAACGCTGCAAAGAGGTTGGATTGAAAATCTCCCAACCTGTTGGCTTCGCCGGTTATTACGACTCAATCAAACACCACCACGTCAGCGGAAAACGCATGAAAGAAAGGTCAGTGTGAAAATAAGGCACTACACAAAACAAATGAAAGATCGCATATTTGAACATTTGATACTTTCAATCAAGACTGTGTACCGCACTGATTTTATACTTATTGTACAATGAAACGCAAGTGTGCATTGGACAATAATTTATGTGTTACTTGTTTTGTTGCCCGAACTTTACTGAATTTATTGACACTCATATCAGACTTAGTTTAATACGAATGTAAAAATAATACTTCATATGTATGTTTACTTTGCGTAGTTTATGGGGTGGATTAAAAAGTTGACCAAAATGGCTGAGCACTATTGATTTCCAAAGGCAAAAACTATCTGCTAAATTGAGTTATTGAATCACCGTGGGTAATATTTAATATTACACAGTACACACGCACACTCTGCTTTACCGTACATACGTACTGTGGACATTCCTTTGTCTTCGTGTAGTTAAAAAACTGTGACTAAATACTCATTTTTCTCACTTCCCCAAAACAAATTTACCCTCAAATTTAGATTATGGGCCTCTCAGCTGTCCCTTCTATCTTTTCTATAACCCTAACCCGTTTTTGCTCTAGCGCTCTTTTTCGGAAACTGAAAAACGGATTGTGGACCTGCGCAAGTCCACAAACCGTAACCTCTTCCCGCATCGTGTGGACTTATATTGTTCGGAGGTCCACAGTGCGTATGCAAGACTAACTCACACACCCAGACATTCATTAATTCTAGCCTTGAGTTAAGGTTGTATGGGCTGTATGGGCTGATCGATGGCCGTACTTGCCCGATGCTTCACACGGCGAAACTCTGATCCACCACACACAAAAAGCCCACACAGCCAAACATGAAGACGAAAGTCTTCTGATTGACGCCAGATCAAGGGCTTTTTTCGACCCGGGACATCGATCTTTGACTTCATTTAAATTTTCAAGCAGTGAAAGGAATGGGACACAGGAAACGAAACGTTCGTGGACAGCACTTAAACGGTTAATTTTAAAAGATAAACAGTTAGAAAACCCGCTACGAGTGAGCGTTGGAATGAGTGGTCTGTTCGTCCACATTGGTAGTCTTGGTTGCAAGACGTCCTAATCTCGGGTGGTGAGCTGTGATCACACGGACGAACCTCAATGTCAAAATTAACCAACTTTTGAAACCTTCGAATACATATCCGATCCTCATCAGCAGAACTGATTCATCTAATCGCTGTGTACAGACCACCCCCGTCGTCAAAAAACAAGTGCACTACCAACGAATTCATGATTGAGTTTTTATCTCTACTAGAAACAGTCATTACTAAACCGGGTCATCTTCTCATAGTTGGAGACTTTAACCTTCACTATGATAATGACAACTGTCCTGACCGAATGGAATTTGACGACTTGTTATCAGCCATGGACCTTTGTCAGCTTGTTCATGCACCGACCCATGAAAAGGGCCATACTCTCGATTTGGTTATTGTACGTGCATCCGACAATTTCACTTATGATGTCTCCGTGCATGGAGAGCTGCCATCCGATCATAGCCTTGTCGATTTCCACGTTCAGATCACCTGCCCGGCTCTTCTCAAGTCCACTGTAATTCGTCGCCGCATTGCTGATGTAGACATGCTGGCTTTACGCGAGAAGCTCAGTTGTTTAGATGATGTTGATGGGGCTGATGTAGCCTCATTATCATAATCATATCGCAATGTCGTCATAAAAGCTCTGTAAAATGTACGACTAGATCCGATAAATCCAAGGCTCCATGGCTTACAGCAGAGTTACTCGAGGAACGTAAATTACTTCGGCGTTTTGAGCGAAAGGGGATGATGTCGGGTTTGGAGATAGACCGCCAGATTTACAAGGCTCAGCGTTTAGAATACAACCATTACACAGACCAGGTGAAGACTGCGTTTCATCGAGATCGAATTGTCAATGCAGACTCAAAACAATTGTTTAACATTGTCGACAACCTTGTAGCCGGTAAAAGTTCCATTTCAGGGGCGCTACCTAGTAACATCCCGATGGAGGTCCTTCCAGAACAATTCTTAGAGTTCTTTAATCGAACTACTATTAATGGACTTGCGTGATGGTTTTGGTTCGTCTCAGCATCGCTTTGTGCTTGACTGTACGTTTGTGGCCTCCCTCTTCTCTTCCCCTGGGGTTTTGCACTGTCAACTTTGTGCGCGTGTTGTTGGGCATTGGGAGGATTATGTCACTTGAATGTTGCTGGATAACATTCTAGCGCGAGCTATTTCCTAATTCTTATCAAACTTGAGAGTGGATTCAGACAAGAGTTTACGTTGAATCCGATCACCATTGATGCCGCACACAAAGCGATCATGTAACATGTCTCCCCATAATCACAGTACGGTACGTGTTGTGCAAGGTTGCGTAGTTAAGCAATGAACTAATAGACTGACTGACCTGGGGTACGTTTCACTCCAGCGAACGTTGCCAACGTTGGCCAACGTTAGCGTTGTTCGCGTTAGTGGAACGCAATGTGCGCCAATTATGTTGGCGAACGTTATGGCCCTGTCACACCAGAACGTTTTAGTCCAACGCGTGGGTAGCGCGTTAAAAATAGTTGATACGCTGGCAAACGCTGAACTTCCACAGAAAAAGTCAAGTGGAACCGTGATTTCAGCGTGTTCATAACGCGTTAATAACGGGTTCATAGCGTTCGCCAGCACGTCAGTAACGCGTTAGTAACGCGTTTGAAGACTGATGAACGACTGAGTAGCGCGTTCCAACGCGCGCCAGCGTTCTGCAATGACCACGTGATTTGTTGTATAACATGCCGACGCGCTACTACAGTAATGGCTCTGTCACACCATAACGTTTTAGGCCAACGCGTGAGTAACATGTTGGTATTTCGGCAACACGCGGGTAAACGTTGACCAACGCTAGGCCAGCGTTCGCAACACGCTGAGCGCGTTACCCACACGCTGTCACACGCTGAGGCAAAAATACATTTTTCAACATACTTCAAACTTTCAGCGTTTGCCAGCGTGTGACTGCACACGCTTGCGGCGCGCAGGGGGGTCGTTACTCACGCGTCGAACGCGCTAGACAATCGTTACTCACACGCTGGCGACCCGCTGTCATATCACGCCCTGCCATACGCTATGAACCTGTTATCAACCTGTTTGGACACGCTGAAATCACGGTTTCACTTGACTTTTTCTGTGAAAGTTCAGCGATTGCCAGCGTATTAACTACTTTTAACGCGCTACTCATGCCTAAAACGTTCTGGTGTGACAGGGCCATAACCAGCGTGTAGCCAGCGTACGCCAGCGTGTGAGTAGCCGGTTGGTAACGATCGTCTAGCGTGTTCAACGCGTGAGTAACGAGCCTCCAACGCGCCGCCAGCGTGTGCAGTCACACGCTGGCAAACGCTGGAAATGTTAGGTATGTTGAAACAAATATGTTTTCCTCAGCGTGTGACAGCGTGTGCCAGCGTGTGAGTAACGCACTCAGCGTGTTGCTAACGCTGGCCTAGCGTTGGTCAGCGTTTGCGAGCGTGTTGCCAAAATCCCAACACGTTACTCACGCGTTGGCCTAAAACGTTCTGGTGTGACATGGCCATAAGCGAAAACGGCGAACGACATTTCGAGCTGTTCGCTGTTGGCCAGTGACGTATTTTAAAGATGGCGGAAAAGTTAGCAGCTAACGGTTTTCTTTTCACGGTTTTGATTTACGTTTCACACTTATCGTTATAAACGGTGGATTGTTTTAAGCAGTCACAGGGATCTATTAACGACAAATAATGAGTTGGACAGAAATCAGCCAACCAAACAACGTCACTGCAGTGACGTGGAACAATATTTTAAAAAAGTCACTGGGCGCCGCCATTTTGAAAACTTACTTTTTTAAAATATTGTTCTACTTCAACTGACGCCAACTCAAAACGTAGGCGAACGTTTGCGCAAACAGTTCGCGTAAGTGGAACGCAGCCCGGGTTGTCTCACTTTGGAGTACAAGTAATATCTCGCCACTATTGATAGAAGGTTTGGGGCTGAAGTGGTTCTTGATGATGGTAATTAGTTCCTCAAATGTCTTATCCCCCGGTTTGTCCGGCGGCTCTAAGCTGGAAATCAGCTTGAATGTATGAGCTCCACAGTCACTCAACAGCTAATACGGATCTCGTCTTACCATGTACTTTTACATCGTTCGCTTAACATACAAAACTGTGCCAAACAGTCCACATGCAGCAGCCATGTCTCCTACTCAACATGAAACTCTCCAAAGGTATTCATCCCATCCTCGTCGCCAATTGTTACAACCAGGCAGAAACAAGTTAATTTGGGAGTTGAACTCTGTTTATTTTAATGTGACTACACAGACGTCAACCATTATCGGAACACCCAAAATTCCTACTTTCTATGGTCCAACAACAGAGGGCGCTACATATATTTAGTTTCCTACAAGGTACTACAGACCTCAATTTATTTATGATTGGGAATAAAAATGTGGTTGGCCGGTAACAGGTATGTTTAAAACCGGCTCTTAGGCCTGAACATTGTTATTGCCCTCGCCTTTGACTCTGATATTAATAACGCATGTATACAGGCCCATGAGTTCCCTCGTGCCCATCGCCTATATTGGGCGCTTGCAAACGCTGATGACCTGGATTGGATATTCTTGTTCATTTGTTATAATTTAAAGTGGCACATTCTGCATACAATTTGGTTGTATAGTGCATGCTGTGGGAGGTTTCAACTAATGAAAGGGTCATGGACCAGACTTTTAATGTGTCCAAATTTAATGTGAGACACCAAAAACACGTTTAAAACATCGGCTAGGCTATGTTTTATCGGCCGTTTAAAAATAGGAATTTAGACTAGAAAATAGTCGAACAATAGGAAACTGTCTCTTCTCTCTCATTTTCAACACATTGGGGATGTATGTACATGTATGTACCATGCATGCAGTGCGTTTCGTAGGTGTCACCTCTTTAATATTTCAAAAGACTAGACCACCTTCTTTCATGGAGCCCAAACAAGTTGCTTAACACGAACAGTCTTCCTTTGCAAAAACAGGGTTACGAACCAAACTTTCTGATGTATATTGTTTGTGACTGATATTCGGCGGGATATTGCTTAGCATGAAAAGCACATGACGTTTTGGGTGGTAACCTGATTCAGACTGAGTAAGACAAGTTTGTGCTACTTAAATTGTTGTGCATATTGTACCATATTGGGCGCTTGGAAACGCCGTTGACCTTCACAGATTACTGTGAAAGAAACGAACAGCATTCTAGTATTAGCATACATTGAGCATTGCAAATTGCGTTAAAGTTAGGCCGTTTCCGAATTTCTTGTCTATGTGGTTATCGTCTGGATGTCCGCCCATATAACAAGTACGTTCGAGCAAGCTGAAAATAGACGTAGCCGTAGCCCGTACACCGTTATAGTTAATGCAACGGCAGTTGAGTGTCCGCTAAAATGCGGAACTGGTGAACTCCGCAGGTCACAGGTCAAACAAGATCCATCTAATCCACTGACCTCTACACCTGGACGGACCATTGTCCATATTCTGTTGTGCTAACGCTTGAAGTGGGCGCGAACTGGAAGTGCAACATGGCGGACCCAAGACGTCACTTCTGTGAGCCAATGAAATGTCCAGGTGTAGCGGTCAGTGGATTTACTCTGTATATTTTGTATTTATAAACATTATGTCATACGTACCGTACCCACTGAACTCTACACCTGGACATTTCATTGGCTCACAGAGTGACGTCGTGTGTCCGCCATGTTGCACTTCCAGTTCGCGCCGACTTCAGGTGTGAAACAATGATGATCTGTCCATGTGTAGAGGTCAGTGATCTAATCAGAGCGTGAACCTCGTCAGGGTTTTCCAGCGCCAAATATATGGTCGTTGGGTACGAACGAGCCCATGAGCCAGTTTTAAACATACATTGTACTTAAAACGGGCCAAGCACATTTAACACCCGTATTTTTTTCGTTACCCTTTATTTTCCTAATGGCAGACACAGCCTCTTGTACAGCTTCAAGCCTCGCTTTCAACAGGACGGCTTAAACAACCTACAGTACAATCGGCCTGTGTTGGAGCTCCACGCACTCTACACAAATATGTCAGTGGTCATTCGAAAGCTACCTATTGATCCGCGTCTTTTGAAACGGCAAACAAAGTCAGTGAAGAAAACACCACCAGCATAAAAAACACCGGAAGTTCAGAACACCAATCAAAGAGAAGCAAACTCCGCTAAAAATGAATCAAGAAACCAGACTCTTACCAACTCCACTGCATACAGAATCTAAACTTTAGAATTTACGATAGAGAACATGGCCGCCAGAATGCAGCTGTGCTACTATTCCTTAATTTAGATGACTGACATGTGCCCCTACCAACTGGGAATTTTACCCGATATTACCCGGGTTGTAACGAGTAATAACGCGAGTTATTACTCAGGTAACATCACTGGGTAATAACGAGGAAATAGTAGACCTGTTATTACCACCCAATATTACCCAATGCTAACAGGGAGAATGTTACAGATATTTCTGGCATTGCATTGTTATTACCCATGGGTATGATATTTAACCCGGTAATAACTCGTTATAGTGGGTAAACGAGGTAATATTGGGAAAATATAGCAGACCAATATTTACCTGTTACAACCCATTTACCTCATATTACCAGGGATAATTTAACAAATTTCTGTCATGTTCATGTTATATACCAGCGAGAATGCAACCGATATTTTTGGCATTGCCATGTTATTACTACCCGATATTACCCCATTTTTCCAATATTGGTTAATTGGTTAATTATATTGGTTTACAGTCACTTCGCCCCATTTCCACTTCGCCCCACGCCACTTCGCCCCGCGCCACTTCGCCCCGTCGCCACTTCGCCCCGTCGCCACTTCGCCTCATTATATGTTCAACTTGGTCTTTAACAAAAATTAAACATGCTCTGCCAGTATACATGTAGGCTCCCTACACTGTTCAAAATTTCTGATTACAGAAAATCACTTTCTAAATAGTCCTGGCATTTTTCCATTTCATAGTTTTAATGTGTTTCGGGTTCAATGCAATTGTTTTAATTACATTTACGATTCCTCCATAAATACAAGAGTAAGTAAATATATATTAAATGAACGATTAATTAAATACATAAATGAATACACAAATAAAAGTAAATATTAAGCAAGTTATTAGTAAGCTGTAAACGTTCTATATTGTTTGGATAGTTGTTCTTAAAATGTATACAACTGATGTAGACGGTAGTTTGAGCACGGCCGATAGTGATTTGGGGAGTCCTTTTTAATCGTTTTGCCTTTTTTTGGTTGTCACCCTCCAATGATATCATATAATAATTATTACCACCAATGAATCCGTCTTTCATAGAAAGTAGAAACCTCTTACAATGTATGCTGACCGACGCGCGCAGCAAGCATGCGGGCCGCGATTTTTTTTCCGTACCACTAACGCGTCAGATCGGCTAATTTTATTCCGCAGAACGACTTGGTCAGAGACTTTTATACCTTTTTCTATAAGACCCTATCTAGATGAGATTATTAACCAATATTTGTGGTTAATAAGGTATAAAAGTCGTGTATACGAAAAACTAGGGACTGTATACAATTAACTAGGGACTGTGTCCATTTATTTTGGTGAATTATGGCTGTCAACGTCGTTGGTCTTCATACGTTCCGCGCGTATCAAAATCGATTCGAATTGAAGCGCGCGCTTTGGTCTCCATTCAAGTCGCCCCATTTCAATGAAACGGCCGATCTGACGGGTTAGGCCACTTGGTTTGCCAAACAGATACATGTACCGGTATGCTGTCAGTCAAAAATCTGCAATTAATAAAACATGTTGGGACATATGTATGAAAAACTCAGCCTTGAAGTGGCAATGTTGTAAATAAAACAATCAAAAGTACATTTAAACTAATAATAAGTAAAAAAATAAGTAAATTTTAACAGGCTCTTTTTAATTTTCTGTTTTGGAATAGTGTATTTTATTTTACCATGCCTTTGTGATACTATAATTATGTGACCGGCTCTACAAAAAAAGGGTATTAATAAGTCGCGCTGTGCATTATTGTGTAATGGCCCACTCAACGTTGTAAGGATAAACATTTCATCAAAATGTGATTTTCATTTTTTGTCATGAATGACATCTTTGATACCTACAGTTTTAATTCAGGTTTCATTCAAAGAAATTTTGATTTTGATGAATGAAGTGTGAAAAAACAACTATTTTTGTGTGTGCATCGTTGTATTTCAAAGCCTGTTTTCTCAGTTATGTAATTTGAACTCCAATTAGGAAGTAATCAATCTAGGTAAACACGTCATATCTCCAAAATGGAAGGGGATACACCAAATAAAAGCTTACGTAATTGTGGGCTTTCCAACCATGTATATAACTACATATTGCAATGGGTCAAATATCGGAAAACACAGGAAAACACTAAATAACGCACTAAATAACAGAAAACACCCCCAAAAATCAATAATTACCGGAAAAAACTCTAAATATAGAAAAACACCCCCCCCCCCAAAAAAAAAAAAAAAACACCAGAAAAAAACAAAACAAAAAAAACAACTTACAGAAAACCCCCTAACTAAATACTGGGAAACACCCCTAATTAACCACTAGTGCCAGCAAAAAAACCGAGCCGATTCTAATGGACGAATAATTATTATTACCAGTAACACCCCTTACAATGCACGTAGTAGAAAAAAAGGTAATTTAATGAAGCTAAGAAAACTTAAATTGAATTGAATTTGAGTGAACTTTACCTTTTTTTCTAAACTAGTCGAGTGTGAGCGCATCATCAGAGCTCTCCACGCGCCCGTCACGTCAGTTTAACTTCCAACTCAAGACAAGTCAGCAGCAAAAGTTACTAGTTTTGTACCGCTACGTTTCCTTAAAAATTGTGGTATCAAATTTCTGACATTTATACGTAACATACACAAGAATAAACTACTACTTACATTTAAGTCCAAGAATAAGGGGCTCAACTGGACGGACTTTTCGTGTTTCAAAGCAAATTTGCGAGCTTCAATTTGGGAGAGTTAAATGCCTCGCGCCTGTCGTCTGCTTTTTGGTGGAATTTAGTGCATTTGCGCATGACTGCTGAAACGGGCAAATACATCATGAATAATTCATATAAAACTTTTTGACCTCTCGATTGGGTAATGACTCATCAAATGGTATTCGATGTTTGGTTTAATTAATATATTGTAGAATTTAATTAATATATGTAGAACTGAACGCCAACGTGTTTTTTTATTTTTATAACCGATGATATTGTGATTGTGTATTAAAGCTAGGTCATAAATTTATGCCACCCCGAGAAATGGGCGGGGCTTGAAAATGGAAGCGCGCAAAAGACAAAGAGGTAGGGTGATAGTGCACTTAAAAGTAGAATACGTAATGAATCAAACAATAAGCAGTTTCAATCTATCAGCTCCCACTAAAATATTTACATAATTAAGCGCAAAAATGCAAGTGTAAACATCGGCAGGCCTTTTTACGAAAAAGATATATGAAATTGCTTGAAAATATCACCCTTTCAGGTATGGAATGGCCTTTAGCGCTAGAGGGCGCGCTAAGCTAAGCTAAGCGCGCTAATGTTTACACTAAGTAATGTTTGCGATTGTTTACGTTTTTAGCATGTAGAGAGAGCTAAATTTAAATCTTTTTGGTTGAGGTATGCATAGAAGACCGTTCGTAATCAGTTTCTGAGCCTGTCAGTGAGGGTATTTTTTAGCTTGTACTACTAGACAAGTTGTAGTAACCTGGTATGGGTCGCTAAACATTTTGCACACTGAATTCACCTACATGTATTTCATGAAAGTTAAACTTCACCTATTTCGTGAAATTTCGAGATTTACTTATTAACATTCACTCAGATTTTAAAGGGAAATGAGTAGGTTTTAAGCCTCCATTTCCACATTGTCATTGAATTTTCGCGGTTTGACATCCGGGAACCTTGTTTATCTTCCCATTGTTGTTAATGTACTTTAGCGCAAAGGGGAAATTTGAGGATTAACGCATGTTGTTAAGGATGGCTCGCCCCTTCGTGACGTCAATCAGTCGTCATTAAACAAATTTTTGAAAAATTGGAAATTGTATACCACGTGTACCCATGGAGGAATAAGAGCTCTTATTCCTCCATGGTGTACCGGCCTATCTAAATCTAGGCCTGCTTCCAAACTTACATTTTGAAAGTAGCCTACTGCCTAGACCTACCTACATGTAGTTACGGGCGCCACACTTTTATTCTTTAATTTTGTTCCAATTCGAGTCAAGGATGTTTTTGAAACTAATTTTAGATTTTAGGCGATTTTCTTGAGCATTTTGCGGTTTGAGTTTTGCGTGTTCATAGATCAATCATTGTCTGTCACTCGGTGTGTGTTGCGGTGATCGCCACATTAATATTTGCAAGACAAAACTGCAAAATGTGTGAGAAAATTAAAGAAAGGCCGTAAATACACAATCATGCCGCTACTTTAAGATTCAATAGACCTGAGACGTTATGACGTCATTTTTTTTTTATATGCGCTTTCCTATAGGAGCGAAGTCGGGATGCCAGACGCATAGGGACAGACTCACTCATAGAAAAGCGCATATGTGACCATCCACGACAAAAGGGCGGTAAAGTCGCCAGAGCTTAGTTTGAGAAATATGAAATATGTGAAAAACAATAAAAAACTAAGAATTTTCATATCAGTTTCACTTGTAGCTAAATACCAACTATGTCTTATACTACAACATTTTAAAGTTTATTTCTTGTAGATTTCATTTCTCTAAATATGTCAAAATGCCTACTTTATAGACCTTTCGACGTGGACGGTCACATACATGTATGTAAAATATTCAGTACGTTCCTAGGCTGGTAATTGTACCTTTTTTGGGTCACATTTAGTTTCAGATCTAGATGAGTAGTGCTCTCGCGTGCTGTTTTGCCATCGTCACCATAAGAGCAGCACGTATCTCAGAGAATCCATACGCCGCACTTCGTAAATGCACCCCGACCTCTTTTCGTTCAACGTTATTGGTCCACAATACTAGATTTTATTCCCCCTTTTGGGAAGAAGACGACGACGACGAAATGTCCGGGATCGTCAGCAGTTTAAACGGGATCGATGTCGCCGGGATGCGCAAGCCATACAAGCAAGGTCACGAAGCCTTCAGGGAAGGCGATCTGACTGCCAAGGAGCCCATGGCACAGTTTGCGGAATGGTTCAAAGATGCCACTGAGCTGAACAGCATCGGCGAGCCAAATGCTATGACAGTGGCTACGGCTACCAAGTAAGCAGACTTGGGAAAGAATGTAGTATCACGACACTACTTCAATGGTTGTGTACAAAGTCTATGGAGAGTTGAGAAAATTTCCTTAAGTATTTGCTAACAAAATTGGAAATGTTACTTAGTCCCCGATTCATGTCTTTTTAACATTTATGTACTGGTTGAACTTTATTGAGATGATATGTAAAGTAAAAAGCTGCGTCATGTTGCAACATTGATTCCCAGACTTGAGACCAAGTTTATCCGTAGAGGTTGGCATGGACATCAAGGAACTTCGAGTACTACTTGAGGACTACTCAGGTACTACTCGGGTACTACTCGGGTACTACCCGGGGACTACCCGGGGACTACCCGGGGACTACCCGGGGACTACCCGGGGACTACCCGGGGACTACCCGGGGACTACCCGGGGACTACCCGGGGACTACCCGGGGACTACCCGGGGACTACCCGGGGACTACCCGGGGACTACCCGGGGACTACCCGGGGACTACCCGGGGACTACCCGGGGACTACCCGGGGACTACCCGGGGACTACCCGGGGACTACCCGGGGACTACCCGGGGACTACCCGGGGACTACCCGGGGACTACCCGGTACTCGGGTACCATTTTTAGAGAACTTGTACTTGAACTTGTACTCAAACTTGTACTCGACAAGACTGTACGTCAAAATTGTACTCAATTATCAAGGTACATGTACTTGGAGAATAGCTCTTAGCCAGGGGCCTTGAGTGTTAGGGTTTAAAAGCTGACCAAAAAACATTGTCAAAATGTTCACAAGGTTAATATCGAAGTCTAGAGTGTTCATCCCCCAATTAATTGTTGATGTCCGATTTTCAAATTCTACCAAAACAAAATTTAAACTAATAACCGTGTTTGATTTCTCATCTTGCAGGGAAGGGAGGCCCTCCGCTCGCATGCTGCTCATGAAAGGCTACGACGAAAAAGGATTCAAGTTTTTCACAAATCATGCAAGCCGGAAAGGGCAAGAACTGGTAAGCAGAAAGAGTAATGCGTGGTTAATACTTCACGCGGATGCAAATGCTAAGCGAATTTGACGTCATGAAATATTCGCTAACCTTGAAAAGTCATGAAATGCCATGCATGTTAATAAACCGATACATGATCTTTTCCAAATGATTTTATGTAAAAACTAAATTGAAAGGGTTTTTAGAGGAAGGGTTAACAAATTTGCTTCGTAATGATGTGCTAAAATCCTTTGTGTTTTTAGAGTGAAAATCCGTACGTAGCACTGTGTTGGTACTGGGAGCCATTGAGTAGATCGGTAAGTCGATGGTAAAAGTTTGGAATGCACCTTCAAATTTTAACCCTAACTCTCTACCTCATTTTACTTAAACATAACCTGAATCCTGCAACCCGTCTCGAATAGAGGTTCGTGAAAAACAATCCACCGCCTGGGCCCAGTCAATGTCACAATTAGGCCGTGTCCGAAACGAGTGTCTAGAGCTACGGTCTACGTCTACAGCTACAGCTACGTCTACGTAGGCGCTAAGGCAAATGAAATTCGGACGCGGCTACGGTAGAGCCTACGGCTAGTTATTGCGCCCCCAAGCGATGCTTGAATTAGTGTTTGCAAAATTACGATGTAAGAATTTACAACAATTATCGTCTGCTGGATGTTACGCAATGTTTGTTTACAGCCGGTCGGAATACCTGATGATATTGACGTATTAGTCGATCTGTTAGTTTCAATTCAATGCACTATCAATGAAAAATAAACGAAAATTTGCTCCAAAATTAACGTTAGTGCTGCCGCCATTTTGTTTTGCCTGAGCTAGACAACTTCTTTTATGGCTAGATTTTTGTGACGTTGTAGCCGTAGCTGTAGCTCTAGTCGGCATTTCGGACAGCGCTACAAAATGGCCGACGTAGACATAGCCGTAGCTGTAGCTCTAGACACCTAAGTTTAAATATACCCATGATGATCATGTGTCTTTAGGAATGGCTAAACTTTAGGAATGGCTAAACTATGAATTGAGCTTTTAAAGGTAGTATACACCATTGGTAATTGCTTGAATTATCATGAATGGGTAGATTTGGGGGGTTGTATTTCATAGTAAATATCGTTTAACTGACTTTTCAGAAGTTTTACAATCATGGATGCCGAGAAAAGCACGAAAAACAGCGTTTGTTTTCAACCGGGGTCGAGCAGTTATTCTTATGTTATCTTTGTTTTTTCGCTCTCGCCGTCCGGCGAGAGCGAATTTTTCTTTATAAAATTCATTTTTTTGGAATAATTACAGGTTATCTAGCGCAATCCTTTTGCTGAATGCCTAGAATCATTATTTACTTTCAATTGAGTAAGGTATTTCTTAATAATTCAGAAGTAAATATTTTCGATATCTGCAAATGGTGTATACTACCTTTAACTAGTCACGTTGCCGTTCAGGTGCGGGTAGAGGGTCGTGTGGAACGACTGTCGGAAGAGGAGTCGACGGAGTACTTCCACTCGCGGCCGCCAGCCAGTCAGATCGGAGCCATGGTCAGCGACCAGAGCAAAGTCATCGAAAACAGAGCGGTAAAGTAGAATCTTCAGAATTTGGCCGTCGGCCTCCGTCCAAACATTGAGCCAACGGTATCAAAATAATCGAGAGGAGTAATGCTTGTTGCAATTTTTGGCAAGGTATTCACACCTAGAGTTGGAAAAATGTGTGATAGCATTGCAGCATGAGCGGTGGCAGCTTTTTGGGCGTTATCACTTTGTTCATTTTTTTTTCTTCAAAATGGCTGCCAATTTGGCCAGTTATCTGATTAACCAATTCGCGTCGGAGGACGTATATACACGCAAAGTTTGCCCAGATTCAAAACAGATGACGCGTAAACAGGGCACGAGCAAGGCCGGAAAGGTCTGTCAGCAGCGAGCAAGGCCGGAAATGCGTGGGTGTGCTTCCCGGTACCATCGGCCTGAACCCGCCTCGGATCGAGTTTCGTAACAAATAATCCCGCGCCTCGGCTCGTTGATGTTAAAATAATCCCGTAAAATGTATTATGGCATTCTCTGAGTTGCAAATGGTAAATCCTTTTTCTTTTGCTATGTGTAAATCAGGTTTTGACATCTAAAGACCAGACGCTAAAAGAGAAATACCTCAATACAGGCGCGACAATCCCGAAGCCTAACTACTGGTAAGGTATTTACCTTCTCTTAACCTCGCGAAACCCATTTAGACAGGGTGCCGTGTGTCTGGGGGATCCCCCGTGGCCCGCCTTCCACTGGATTCTCCTGGAAAACTGCCTAGAATCAGTCTATCTTTATACTTCTATACAATAGTTCTTTCTTTCTTTTGAAACGTTCTCATTCTTTTCCTGTGTGATAATTTGTTCCTTCCGACTCCAAGTTTTTATATTCTCCACAGTTCACTTGATTTTTTTTTATTACTACCAATTGTCTTATATTTGTACATATTCCCGCCGTGAATATGGCCACTGATGCCGACACGGCGTTAAACCTAAAACTCACTCACTCACCTTCTCTTAAAATGTTTTCTGTTGTAAAGTTTACCAGGGTTTTGTAGATGATGAACATGGAATTGCAACTTAATAACCGGTTACTGAAGACTTTGTCTCAAACTCGGAACCATTAAACCGATCTAGAAGGTCGGACACAATATTGTAACCTCCATATGATGGTCATGTCGAAGGTCAAATAAATGAGGTCAAGTTGTAAAAGTGGCTGGAATAGGTCTCCTTTGAAAACTTGAAGTTCAATTGCAATCGATCTTGGGTCAAAGATGCAATATGGAAACTTCCATGTGATGGTGATATTAAAGGTCATTCGAGGTTAAAGGTCATTCGAGGTCAAGTTGTAAAATAGGGTAATTGCAAAAGTAGGTGGAGACTGGGTGTTTCGAGAATCATCCTGGTCTGTTTTTTCTAGGGGTGGTTACAGGGTCATTCCAGACATTGTGGAGTTCTGGCAGGGGCAGAGCAACCGACTCCACGACCGCATCGTCTTCCGTCGGCCTAAGCCGGATGAGGTCATCGACAACAAACTAGTCCACCAAGGCGAAGACGGATGGGTGTACGAGAGGTTGTCCCCATGACGACAGAGCCAATCCGCACCAAAAACCCTAATTCTGCCTGACATTGACATGAGTGATGCAACCATCAAAATGAGTCTTAAAGTTGCCAGAGCTGCCCATTTTAAGCAGTTCGCGTCGGATTTAACACGTCACGAGCAAGGCCGGAAATATCTGTCAGCGACCTGCTCACAGCGAGCAAGGCCACAAATATCAGGGTGTGCTACCCACAGATGCCGGCCTGAACCTGTCTCTGATTATGACTGGGCCCGCGTCTCTGATTATGACTGGGCCCGGTCAATGTCCAAATAATCCCGGCGCGAACTGCTTAACGAACAAGTTATTAACAGGTTGTGTAAGGTCCTTATTGAGATAAAATATCCTGCTCAGGGACAACAGTGTCATGGTTCTTCGTGATTGGATGAGCTAACTTGTATTGTTATATCGTGTGCTTGGATACAGAAATGTGGCACAATGTTTAAGTATGTCATGAGAAAGAGATAGGGCCATCGCAGTAGAGTGACAAGCAATTCTCAAAATAGCTGCCATTGCTTGTTATTCTACCTTTATTTCTTCAAAGGACAAATCTGTGATGGTCCTACAGCCAAATATCTTTCTCATGACATACTCCGTGTGCAAAATCTCATGCCAGCGTCGAAGGCACTATTAAGTATGGATTGACTAGAATTTATGTTACAAATCTAAGAAGTATTTCAAAATAAATAGTCTATTTATTTAGAGAAAAAAACTTGGAATTTATACAATGGAATTTATGTAGTAATGTATTGGATGTAATATTTCCGAGGAAGCTGATAAAATGATTTTACACGCCAACTGTTTGATTTGGAATTTAAGTTTTATTATATTTACAGTTCAAAAAACTATCATGTCGGTGAAAAATAAAGTAATCCAAGTTGAGTGCTATGCAAAAACTACCGTTTGAAGTTTTCAAAATCGTCTGTTAAAGGTAGTATACACCATTTGCAGATATCAAAAAAATTTATTACCGAATTATTAAGAAATATTTTACTCATTTGAAAGTAAATAATGATTGTAGGCATCCAGCAAAATGAGGGCCCTAGATATCCTGTAATTGTTCCAAAAAATTGAATTGTATAAACCAAAATTCATTCTCGCCGTCCGGCGAGCGCGAAAAAACAAAGATAACATAAGAATAACTGCTCGACGCCGGTGGAAAACAAACGCTGTTTTTCATGCTTTTCTCGGCATCCATGAATGTAAAAATTCGGACAGGTCAGTTAAACGATATTTACTATAAAATACAACCCCCCAAATCCACCCATTCCTGATAATTCAACAAATTACCAATGGTGTATACTACCTTTAAGATAAAATGTGGCCCTAAAAAAATAAAAATAAAAATTGACTTTGACAATTTGATTTTGTTAAGAACCAGGGAGAAATAAACAGAAAATTTATAGCGTTTACTGTATTTTTCTCTTATGCAAATTATCTTTTTTGTTTACAACCCGTCACCAGAGCTTTCCGAGAGAAATAAGATGGAAGACACAATTTCTATAAAGAC
The DNA here is from genome assembly GCA_037893245.1 of Crossaster papposus. Classification (NCBI taxonomy): domain Eukaryota; kingdom Metazoa; phylum Echinodermata; class Asteroidea; order Velatida; family Solasteridae; genus Crossaster; species Crossaster papposus. Next base: position 440,266 of record JBAIAA010001095.1, read on the forward strand.
TATTTGCTTCAAGGCTTCAACAATCTATTTAGTGTCGTTGTCAAGGACGTCGCACCTATCAAGTAGCCTGCACAAACGTCATCTTCAAAATCTCTCGTTTCACTCCTGCAAAAAAAAATTATGAGCCAATATTAGAAGTTACTTCAAAATGTATACTTTTTGCAATCCATCTGCGAAGTATTATTCAATTCAGTGACAAATTAATGTGGACACAATAATGTGACAAAAAATTGCACATCAAAGATGGCTGAAAAATCCAATAGACCAATCAGAATGGAGCATGGTGCTAAGGTATATTCACAGATGCCCTCATCAATGGTGGAAGCATTGTGTTGACTATTGTACAAAAGCAACAGTCCATGCGATTGTTTTTCTTTATAAAATTATATTTTTTGAAATAATTACAGGATATCTAGCACAATCTTTTTGCTGGATGCCTAGAATCATTATTTACTTTCAAATGAGTATATTTCCTAATAATTCGGTAGTAAATTTTTTCGATATCTGCAAATGGTGTATCTTACCTTTAAGATAACTTACCCTCCGTTAACGTCTTGCAGACTTCGATGTCAAATTCTTTGTACCGCCGCACCAAGTCTTCAAAAATTCTCGTCCCACCGCCAACACCAAAGTAGTGTGTCTTGGCTGCAATATATCTGGTTATTTACGTTTGATGAAGGTCACTTAATGAAATTCAAAGAAAAAAATGATCTAACTTGGACCCGAATTCATAAACGGTAATGATCACCCGAATATTTTAGTCTCGTGGACTATTGTACGGTGGCTAAAACGGAGAAGTACGCGTGTGGATAAACTCCAGTGATGATCGCAATTTAGTAAGAAAATAATTGGCCAAGTTCACAGGTTTCAGGTTTGTGTGAAGTGTGGACGTCTTTTGTTACCAAGTCCACACTAAGATAGCAAGGATCGCACACTCAAACACACGCATTCGCATTTTTGTATCACTGTGGAGACATGGCTTTGTTCTCGTGTACAAAATGGTTAGAAAGTCGAGCACGTTTTTCAAAATGCTCTCATTTTAATCACAAATATTTTCCTGGATTGAAATTTTGACCCAGTATACCCTATATTATACACTAACCCAAACACTAACCCTAACCCACATCCTAACTCTATTTTTTGAGTAATTCAAGTAAAATTCAAAAATCTAATTCGTGAAATTTCTAATGGAGACCTATTCATCTATAGAAATTACCGTTTGGAGACCTTTTCACTCCCATTGTCTCCATTGTGTTCACGTCTCCAGAGGGTACCGTATTTCACACCACTCCAACACATAGAACCAATGGCCAGTCATCACAGCCCTGATGCTGGACACAGAACAATGCATAGACCCAGTGTACCAAGTCAATCAAAACTTCAACAAGTTGGAGTTTGCCAGGTTTAGTACTGTGGGGTTCAGTACCAATAATTACTTAACATGTGTGCAGTTGTTGACGTTTGCTAGGTTTGGTATGCCTTCTAGTGAGTGAGAGAGCCTACGCCGGGTTAAGGGTTAAACAAGCAAAATTCACAGTTGGAAGGATACATCACACCATTTGGTTTCAGCAATGTTCGTAGAATCTGATACAGCTTTTCATGCGACTCTATGCTGTAAATAGTTTCCGAAGTCAGGATAACGTCATACCTATACATTCAATGAAATGACAACAAACGATTAGCAATAATTTGAACTAATCAACAAATTTTGATGGTTTGTGAAATTTATTATGGTCAGAGTGTATAGTATCTTGTAAAGCCACTTTTTTGGTTGTGTACAAAGTCAATATTTTCAAAATATTTTTTAAAACAAAATCGGTAATGTTTCTCGGTCCCAGAATCATTTATTTTCCACTTTTTTTTAATATGACTACCCTTCTTTGAGATAATATAGGGAGGTCCAAAAAGCCAGAAAAGCCTTTGACTAGAAAAACTATTTAAATGAATTATCAATACAGATGGCTTTATTTGTATTGCAGAGGACTTGCGACTGACTTTGATGGAAACTTTTAACCAGTTCGCGCCGGGTTTTATTTTAACATCACCAAGCCGACGGGCGGGATTATTTTTAACGAAACTCGATCCGAGGCGGGTTCAGGCCGATGGTACCGAGAAGCACACCCACGCATTTCTGGCCTTGCTAGCTGCTGACAGACATTTCCAGCCTTGCCCGTGGCGTGTTTATGCCTCATCCGTTTTGAATCTGGGGAAAACTTTGCGTTTATATACGTCATCCGGCGCGAACTGGTTAAAGCTTATTTGATCAATTATGTCGATTAGAAATGATTAACATTCTCACTTTATGTCTGGATTAGAAGAGATTAACATTTGTTGCACTGAGCTCCAGTCTCCAGCAAAGAATCGAAGGTCGTGATTGGTCGGTCCGTCCTGAGATTGGTTCAACACGACGCAGGGAATTGTCATGTGCATAATCACTTCCTTGTTCTAGGAAGGAATTAAAGGGACAGTATACCTATTGCAACTGTATCTAAAACGCAATTTTGAATAATGACCTCTGATGACCTTTACATGACCTCAGTAAGTCAGTAACCAATGAAGATATTCGTCTTCCCACCAAAGGTCACTGCATCAAAGTTTCATTAAAATCCATAAAAGCATGTAGAAGTTGTACATTTTCCCCCAAAATATTTACCTAAATTTAAGACCAACTGAATACAGAATTTAGGACTTGTAAGGGTCCGCTAAAGGTTTGTTAAGGTGGCTCAAAAAATGGTTCTGGTGTATGTAGTACTACTCTACGGACTCCCTCAGAATCAAATATACCGTCTTCAACGTCTTCAAAATACTGCTGCCCGCATCATCACCTTATCTAGGAGGAACTGTCACATAACCCCCATTTTGAAGGAACTACACTGGCTTCCTGTCTCCCAAAGGATTGTTTTCAAACTCATGCTTCTGGTCCACAAAGCTCTCAACAACAAGGCTCCCTACTACATTAAGGAACTACTACATGAATATTCTCCAGCAAGAACTCTTAGATCAAGTAACCAGCAACTTCTCAAGGAACCAATTGCTAAACGAACATGGGGCGCCATATCTTTTTCTGTTGCAGCTCCTCGACTTTGGAATTCATTGCCACTTGAACTCAGATCATGCCATTGTACAACTAGGTTCAAATCGCTTCTTAAAACTTACTTGATGTCTCAAATTTTTAAGGATTAATTACTTGTTGTTGTCTACAGCGCCTTGAGCACCCTGCAGGGTGGATATGTGCGCTTTACAATTTATACAAATAGGCACTTTGGGAGACAAATTAGCGATAGTTTTGATTCACTTGGGAGACAGTGGCACTTAGGGAGACATTTCAGTGTCTCCCTAAGTGTCTAGCTACCCCACAAAACGATATTTGGGAGTTATTTTTGCTCGGAGAAGACAGATTTGGGTCTAAATAGCATAAATATGAAATTTCGTGGAAAAAGCTCCAGGTAAAAACGGGTTAGGTTACAATAAAGATTGTGCACGACTCTATGGGATTGTCTCCCAAAGTGCCCATTTGGAGGTATCTCATTATGCCCAAATCTCATTATTATTATTATTATTATTATTATTATTATTATTATTATTATTATTACCAATAACACCGCATTTTGCACCATAACCTAAATAATGCTAGTGAATGGCCTGGGCCAATTTCCTGAAGCTGCTAAGCACAGAATAATTTGCTTAGCACAAAACAAGTCTTGTTCAGTAAAAACAGGTTACGTAAAACCATAGAGCAACCAGCTGAATATCAATCACAAACAATATATTTACCTGAAAATTTGGTCTGTAACCCTGTTTTTGCCAAGGAAGAATTTTCATGCTAAGCAAATTGTTGTGCTTTCTAACGTTTTCTAGCGCTTTTCACCGTACCAACTACCTCAAAGCGCTTTTATTACCCCGTTCGTCAGGCCCTGGACCACGCGGCAGCCGTTTATAGGCGCTTAATCGACCTTGACCCTCACAGGTACCCATTTATACTCCTGGGTGGAGAGAGGCAAGTGTAGTTAAGTGTCTTGCCCAAGGGCACAAACACCATGTTCCTAGCAAGGTTCGAACCCCGTAACCTCTAGGCGATGGCATTCTCAGCAACTCTATGAAACTGGCCCCAGAGCAGAAGTACCAAAAAAGCTACGGACTTACATAATCTTGGAAATGCACTGCAGCGGCCCCTCTCTTAACGGCATAGATACCCGGCAAGCCTGCCCCACAGCCAAGCTCTAAGACATGCTTGTTCTCAAACGACACCTCTGCTTCGTGGAGGTAGTGAACAAGATCGGTGGAACACTCCCACACTTTCATGCCACCTCAAGAAAAAGTAAAAACTAGGAAAACTACGGAAATTGCATCGGGATGGTTGATGTCAGTGTCCCCAATGCAACTTTCATTTTGTATGAAATATTTGGTTGCGGTATCCCCCCCCCCCCCCCCCCCCCCCCCCCCCCCCCCCGCTGCTATTCAGGTTCGAACTAGTCAGCCAAATTCTGCTTGCTTGGTGGTTGAGTGGTAAGACGTCCTCACTAGAAAACAGCAGAGTTGTATTCGAGTCCCTGCAAGTCCTTTCACAAGTCCAGTCACAAGTCCAGTCATAAGTCCTTTCATAAAGCCAGTCGCAAGTAACTGATTAAACAATGACAAAGGAATGCTTTTGTTAGTGACTAATTGACTCGAGACTAAAGGACTTGTGATGGAATAAGCCATTTGACTTGTTCACACAGCTTGGCACAGTTTAACTTTAAATTCTCCAGACCAAAGACACTGTTGCTATATCACGTGATTCGGGGCAAGCTTTTGCATAGTTACGTAAGAGACGCTCAGCACCAATACAATGGGTGAGAATGGCAAAAAGACACCAGACCATTCCAGAGCTGGGGGTTGCTAGCATAAGGCTTGCCCCAAATCACGTGATATAGCAACAGCGTCTTTGGTCTGGAGAATTTAAAGTTAAACTGTGCCAAGCTGTGTGAGCAAGTCAGTGGACCAAATGTTATTCAAATTTAAATCGGGGTCACGCGCAAATGGCTTATTGCAGGGACTTGCAGAGACTTGTAGAGACTCGAAATACAACTCTGGAAAACAGGTCATCGTTGGTTCGGGTCCCACTGGTGAAGTTTGTAAAAAAAAATACTTACAATCACTTGGAACAACACTAGCTGTATACAGTGTTTATAAAAATATGTTGGTGAATGGCAAAAATTAGAAAGTATGAAAAGTTTTGTGAAAAATCATCAGACTTTGGTGGAAAGTAAGGGTTGGGGGGAGGGGGTGGTTGGGGGGAGGGGGTGGTTGGGGGGAGGGGGGTGGTTGAAGGGAGGGGGGTGGTTGAAGGGAGGGGGGTGGTTGAAGGGAGGGGGGTGGTTGAAGTAAGAGGGGTTGAAGTAAGAGTGGGGGGGGGGGGGGGGGGGGGGGGGGAGCAGGGGGGGAGGAGTTTAGGATGGAGGGTTGGAGGGAAGGGGATTGTAGGTTCGGGAGAAGGTTGTAGATAAATCAAGGAAGCTTGCCCAAGGGGGTGAGGGTTGGACGTACACTGCCCTACCTTCATAGACATTTGGTATGAGGTCGGAGTGACTTTCCGTTGCCTTGGAAACATCGCTGTCCTCTTCTATTAAGCTTTCCAGGAGTCTGTCAAATTCTGCATCCTCCGGATTCAGAAAAAGCAACTCGAGATCACCGACGCTCAATGTTTCCACTGCCCTGGGCTAGAATGTGACCAATTATTTAGAGATGATCTGTACGGATAAACTTTGAACATATAAATAAACAAGAGTTTCAGCTACTTTTGCGATTACCTATTTTACAACTTGACCTCAAATGACCTTTGACCCCATATGTGACATTTAATATCACCATCACATGAAAGTTTCTACATTGCATCTATGGCCCAATTTTGCTTGCAATTGAACATTCAAGTTTTCAACTTCTCCAATTCCAGCCTCTTTTACAGTGTGACCCCAAATGACCTCAAATGACCTTTGACCTCAGTACTTGACCTTTGAGATGCCCATCATATAAAGGTTACAATATTGCATGCATGACCCAAGTTTTTTTGCAATTGGACTTTGCATGTAACGCCAATTTTTCAAAACGACACATATAGTGACACATATAGTATGCCAAAATGACACATATAGTATACGGACTACGTACGCACAGACAGTCGGATCGACGGACCGACGGACAGCCCGACGGACGAACGGAATACGTACAGAAATAGTTAAGGCGTGACCAAAATATGGGTGTGTCTTACTAAATGATATCACCAAAGATTACCGGATTTTCTCTCCGTGATTCAGGACGGTATATTTCTTGGGCGGGTCTTAAAATGTCACAGGGCTTTCTGGAATCGCTGGTAGCTTCGTCAGACTTGGCGGCACCTTAAAAAAGGAAATATGGAAATATTATTTGTACAAAGATGTGACGTAGATAAAGTTTCTTAAATATTTGACCCTGTTTTGGGGAGTTTTTTAGAGGGGGATGCATTTTTCTTCATCAAATTAAGGGTAAATAAATCACAGAAAGTATGACATCATATTTATATGAAATTGAACAAATTAAAGAGGTAAAAAGTATAGGGAAGTAATTAGACCCATAATTATAATTGCCTAAACATTTATTAAAAATGTGATACTAGTACTACTACACGTAGGCCATGTGATGTACGTATCACGATAATCATAAATCGCAGAAATGCATTAATCCCCCCCCCCCCCCCCCCCCCCCCCCCCGACTCTATGCTGTAAATAGTTTCCGAAGTCAGGATAACGTCATACCTATACATTCAATGAAATGACAACAAACGATTAGCAATAATTTGAACTAATCAACAAATTTTGATGGTTTGTGAAATTTATTATGGTCAGAGTGTATAGTATCTTGTAAAGCCACTTTTTTGGTTGTGTACAAAGTCAATATTTTCAAAATATTTTTTAAAACAAAATCGGTAATGTTTCTCGGTCCCAGAATCATTTATTTTCCACTTTTTTTTAATATGACTACCCTTCTTTGAGATAATATAGGGAGGTCCAAAAAGCCAGAAAAGCCTTTGACTAGAAAAACTATTTAAATGAATTATCAATACAGATGGCTTTATTTGTATTGCAGAGGACTTGCGACTGACTTTGATGGAAACTTTTAACCAGTTCGCGCCGGGTTTTATTTTAACATCACCAAGCCGACGGGCGGGATTATTTTTAACGAAACTCGATCCGAGGCGGGTTCAGGCCGATGGTACCGAGAAGCACACCCACGCATTTCTGGCCTTGCTAGCTGCTGACAGACATTTCCAGCCTTGCCCGTGGCGTGTTTATGCCTCATCCGTTTTGAATCTGGGGAAAACTTTGCGTTTATATACGTCATCCGGCGCGAACTGGTTAAAGCTTATTTGATCAATTATGTCGATTAGAAATGATTAACATTCTCACTTTATGTCTGGATTAGAAGAGATTAACATTTGTTGCACTGAGCTCCAGTCTCCAGCAAAGAATCGAAGGTCGTGATTGGTCGGTCCGTCCTGAGATTGGTTCAACACGACGCAGGGAATTGTCATGTGCATAATCACTTCCTTGTTCTAGGAAGGAATTAAAGGGACAGTATACCTATTGCAACTGTATCTAAAACGCAATTTTGAATAATGACCTCTGATGACCTTTACATGACCTCAGTAAGTCAGTAACCAATGAAGATATTCGTCTTCCCACCAAAGGTCACTGCATCAAAGTTTCATTAAAATCCATAAAAGCATGTAGAAGTTGTACATTTTCCCCCAAAATATTTACCTAAATTTAAGACCAACTGAATACAGAATTTAGGACTTGTAAGGGTCCGCTAAAGGTTTGTTAAGGTGGCTCAAAAAATGGTTCTGGTGTATGTAGTACTACTCTACGGACTCCCTCAGAATCAAATATACCGTCTTCAACGTCTTCAAAATACTGCTGCCCGCATCATCACCTTATCTAGGAGGAACTGTCACATAACCCCCATTTTGAAGGAACTACACTGGCTTCCTGTCTCCCAAAGGATTGTTTTCAAACTCATGCTTCTGGTCCACAAAGCTCTCAACAACAAGGCTCCCTACTACATTAAGGAACTACTACATGAATATTCTCCAGCAAGAACTCTTAGATCAAGTAACCAGCAACTTCTCAAGGAACCAATTGCTAAACGAACATGGGGCGCCATATCTTTTTCTGTTGCAGCTCCTCGACTTTGGAATTCATTGCCACTTGAACTCAGATCATGCCATTGTACAACTAGGTTCAAATCGCTTCTTAAAAC